>JAFEMH010002597.1:0-327506 GCA_022495995.1 Adenophora triphylla var. japonica
TCTTACTTTTCCTTAATTCCTACACCCAAAGTAGTAGGTCCACATTTACGTGGGACTAGGAGTAGTGTTATTTAGTATTTTATCACTTATGTGTTATTTTAAAGATAAGAATAAAATAAAAATGATTATTTATTTGGCCATGATGAAAATATTAGGGGGAGGAGTTAGAATAGTAACTTTTGGAAAATTTTAGGAAGTATTTCAAATTCTCGAGGTGCTTGAGCGTAAATAGTACAACTTAAGAATTTTAAGTGTTGGGAGTATTTGATGATTGAAGGAGGATAGGTGTAATTATGTTGACTATCCATGGAAAAAGGGAAAGAACTTCCTCATCATTTTAACAAAACCAAATCTCCTTCAGCTCTCATCCATGGTCCTCAACTCAAACCCTAACCCATTTTACTTAATAATCTCCATAAAATCCTAGAAAAATCCAATCTACGATCCGTTCGTTTTCGTGGTGTTCGGGAGAAGAAGGGAGCACCTTTTCCTCCGATTAAAGTTTTCAAATTTTCTTATTTATTTCAAGTAAGTTATTATAAATTTTCCAAATAATTGTTCATCTATTATTTAAGTTGATATATTGTCAGATAAAAATGATTTTGGTAAATTAGGAACCAATTTTATGGGAGTTGGAATTTTTGGAAAAGTTTGAAACCAAGCTCGGGTGTAATATGGGGTGGTTTAAGCTAAAAGCGTAACGGTATAATGGTTGCTAAAGTGTTATGATTAAACGGAAGTATTTCATGTGATTTAGGTTCAATTTCGCTTTTGGGTATGCGCGAGGAAATAAGGGAAATGAGTATGGAAAGGGTTTATATGAATTGGGTTGATGTTGTTACTAGTTTGGTAGTCTACTAAACAAAGGGAAAAAAAGAGTATATCACATTTGGAATTTGTTACTAATGTTGTGCAGTTCAAGAGTATCTGAGTTCTGCGGGTGGCTGTGGGGCACGAAGTCCAAATTTGCTTCGCACGCAGTCGGTTTTGGCACGAGTCGTGCTCTCTCACACGGTCGTCCACATTTTAAAGGGAATAGTCGCTGGCCGTGGAGGGACGGTGTGTCCGGGTGCTACCTGGAAGGGGCAAGAGTCGCACCTTGGGTTTGCACGAGTCATACCTAACAAGCTTTGGGCAATAAATTTTAAAGCCATGTAGGTTTCAATTTTACCACTTATATCTTACCAACCAAATTGGAACACTACAATCAAATTACAAGGTATAAATAACAAAAATGAAGTATTTACATTTCCATTGTTTTATGATCATTTTGAATATGTTTAAATGATTGGTTAAAGTAGGTTGGATCTATCGGGAATCCTAACTTGGGTATTATCATTATACTATTGTTGATGCATCCTTGAATGACTTGAATAAGTGTGTAGTCCTTATGTGTTAGACCTTATACATTGTTTAACATCTTTGTGAAGTGTTTAATTAGTGGTTCCCTACTTTGGAATCCTAAGTTCATTGAATTGGTTCAAGGGATGAAATTAGCCTTAGTGCTTACTATTAATGGATACTTGTTATCTTGTTGCATATCAATGTTGATAGTGCTTTATTTGTATGGTTCCCTACTTGGAATCATACATTGATTGGTTAAGCAAGTATTTATTTACTGTGCTTATGTACTTTTTGAAAGTCCAGCTGATACTTTTTTGTTTCAAAGATTGTTATAGAGATTATAATGGCACACGAGTCCGAGTTCGTTATAATCTGTCATACACTGGTTCCCATTTTGCTCCCGCTATCAAGGCCATGGTTTGGGGGTAGTGAACTCCGGCTCAAGGGAAGTCTAGTTGCACTATTGGATATGACTTTGTGTCATAGTCCTTCTTGTTGTTATCTTGTGTTTGGTTCCAAAACCGTATCTTCAACAATCGTTGTCGCTAAGGATCGAGATATCCTTTTGAGGGATGAAACCTTGGCTCTCAAGTATCCTTCTAAGTGCTTATAGTATCTGCAACTTAATTGCTATATGTATGTATGTATATATCTTTCTTGGTATGGAGACAAGGTGATATACATGTTTTACTTGTGGTTATATGCTTCATAATGTGGTTGCAGTATCATCTTGTTACATGTATAATAACTTATTGAGATTTTTCTCACCCCGTCCTTTCATTGTTTTTTTAGATAGAGTTTGAGCCAGGGGCTAGGACACGTTGATCCGAGAGGGCGCCAAATTGGTTTTGTTTCGAGAAAGGTTGGTAAGGATACATTATGTAAATGTATGACCTTAGGTAGTTTTCCTAGACTTAATGTTATTCTTATTTTGTAACTTTTAAAAGGTTTTGTAAATATTTTTCATTTGGGAAACTAGGTTCCTTGGTTTGTAAATAAGTGTGTGTGTGTGTGTGTGTGTGTGTGTGTGTGTGTGTGTGTGTGATTTGTAAATGGTTTGAATGTGGAGTGAGTTAGGTTTGAAGTGTTGAAAAGGTTGAGTTTAATAAGTAAGTTATAAAAAGTTTCTAAATGTTAAACAAGTTTGTAAAGTGATGACTTTTAGAAAGTACATTTTTGAAAATTTTTCTTTAAATGACGCTCTTCAAAACGTGTCTCTGGCATGAGGCCAAGTAGGTCCACTCGGTTCCTCAAGGGCGCATCGTCGCACTTCATTTGGAGATTTCATGAGTTTTAGCAACATAAGAGATAATATCCTGTCTGCTCTCTACTATTCCTTAAGATTTCAAACTTATCTATTAGGATTCTAAGTCTAAGTGGATTGACACTGTGGTATATAACATCACATTCGTATTTGTGAAATATCTCATGTCTCTTTGGTCACCCTTTCATTTCAGTCATTAATTTGTACATATTTCCAAGAGACATGACTATGTGTTGCACTTCATAGCCTTAGAGTTGTAATTTGCATATAATTAATTTCATCAAGAAGTCCAATTTGCCTTCAGGTTTTCTAAATTGACTCACCAATACCTGATGCATACTTCTTTTTCCACCATCGGTGGGTCAGCTTCCATGCAACAAGTATACTCATCCACAGCTCTTTCATCAATTGATTTGATGTAGTTATGTATCTTAGACTTCCAAAAAGAGTAATTAGTATTATCCAACACTAGAGGTCCTGTTTTTGGTAATATTTGACATTCCATTTTGGGCTACACAGTCTCAGTGATCAACACTCGGATTGAAGTCGAGTGTCAAGCTTTGATACCAATTGAAAGTTTAGTATAGCTAGGAATATAAGTTTCAACTCGGTGATTCATATAATCGATGTGTGCACATATGTGAGGCACAAATCGTTCACATAGCCAATATTTGCAGAGGAATAAATGAATAACAAAGATAACTTAAATGTTCACTGTTCAACTCTAACAAACAAGGCTTTAAGATAAAAAAGGTTTTCCTTATTAAAATATTTGATTGCGTAAAACAAAAACTAACTAGTAAATTAACAAAGTTGAAATTATCAAGCAAGTCAGTAACCAACCATCCTGAACAAATTTCAAACTTCCTTATTTAATGGAAGTGATTCTTTCTTAACGCAGAACAGAAGAACTTGTAAAAAATCTACCATGTGCTGTTTAGACGTGTAATACATTATACAGCGCACACAACCTAAAAATACTGCTTTGAGTCGAACACTATTGAATGAACTTTGTCTCTTTTCAAGAACTTCTTGAATGCATAAAATTCTCCTCTTACCGAATGATCTTCTTTTATATCCAGGTCATGGGAGAATCCTTCATATCGACCTCATCCTTAATCAAGCGAAGTAGCCATACAAGTAATATGAGAAGATTGACACTAAAATAGATACAAATCAATTAGTATTGTTAGTTATAAAATAAAATAATCAAAAAGATATTTACATAAATAAAAAATATACACTAATATAAACAATATCTTTTCCTGTAATAAATCTAAAATTTTAAAGAAAGTCAAAAATCATACTTACCAAACTTACCCATTCCACACTGGTTTTGGAAAGTTGAGATTTCTTGGAGAATTCTCCAATGCGTATAAATAGTGAGGTAAGGGAAATAAAGTGAGATAAAGAATAATAATTAAATTGTTGTTGTTAGTATAGCATGTATGTCACATTAATATAAACGTAATAAAAATAATTCCATTTTAGAAAGTTGTAGAAAGTGTTTAGTTTGGCCAGAGATAGGACTCACATCAGTGGGGTAAGTGTGTGGTTTGTAATGAATTACGGAGAGAGTATATATAATAACAATTAAGCCTACTTTTCCTTTCAAAAATATCACTATCAAGGGCAAATTTGTCTCCACATATTTTATTAGTGATAAGTAGTGTTACACCCATTCGTTAATCGCACGGACATGAAACTATTTCAAACAAAGTTAAATAGTAAGCAAATATTTATGTAAACAATATAGATGAAAGA
Source organism: Adenophora triphylla var. japonica (assembly GCA_022495995.1). Classification (NCBI taxonomy): domain Eukaryota; kingdom Viridiplantae; phylum Streptophyta; class Magnoliopsida; order Asterales; family Campanulaceae; genus Adenophora; species Adenophora triphylla. The sequence goes on from JAFEMH010002597.1 coordinate 4,373, forward strand.
TAAAAATAATACTTCCTTCATCCCACTTGAGATTATAATAAATATTTACAAAATAAAATAAAATATATTTATATTTTATAGTTCATAAGGACTATAATACTTAAGAAATTATTTTAATTTAAATAAATGAATTAATTAATTAATCACCAGTAGTTACGATTTTAATGTTTTTGTAAAAATATTACAATTTTTCTTAAATAATTGACTATTTTTCATTCAAGCTAAAGTGAATTGCAAAACTTAAAAATATTAAGAGGCTCAATAAATGAGTCCAATAACTGTTGACACCATAAACACCATACTCAACAGCACCATCTCTTTCTCTTTCGCGCGTATATTATGAAATTTTTGTTCGTCGTTTTATCTCACCGTTTATCATAAATTCATGGCAAAAATTCACCAATCTCAAATGTTACATACTTGTTCCTAGTAATATCATAAAACCCTATTAATAACGACAATTTTAAATGATGGAATTAAATAACCGTTACCATTCGTTGGCTTTAAGGAAAGTCTTTGTTGTAGGATTTCAACTTAGATTGTTAAAATCAATCAATAACAATTTCTATGTCATTTCGAGCCTTCAATTTGGATATTTTCTAAACAATTATTTTTTTTGAATAGTTTTTAATTACTTGAAAATTTTAAAATTCTGCACTTTTTCATGTTATTTATGATTGATTTTAAGAAATTAACTCATTTATTATAGTTGCATGTTTATTTCGAGATTCAAATTTGGATGATTTTTTATTTTTCCCAAAATTTTGCCTAACCTGGTGTATGTATTAATTTTTACAATTTTAGGTTACATTTTATTCTATTTTTCGACCTTTATTTCATAATATCTATAATCAGTTTTTTAAGTAATTAAATTATTTATTGTATTTCAACAAATATTTTAATATCCAAATTTGGATGATTACTATTTTCTCATTTTTTTTTTTTTTTGAAAAATTTCATATATTTAATTATCTATGTAAATATTTTATTTAATTGATCAAATTTGAATTTTTTTAGATTCAAAATATTGTCAAAATAATATATATGTACAATGCTTCAATAATAAATTTCAGCAATAATTCAATTCAACATTAATTGTATTTGTTTCTAGTACATAATATTAATATTTTTGAAACCACAATATTAATTGTTTAATCCCAAGCTGTTTTAATTGTTAAAGATGATATTTTTTATGTTTGTAATTAATTATTTTAGATTTTTTAATTTTAATTTTATTTGTTTGATTTTTATTTTTAATAATATTTTTTATAAATTATTTTGTATGTGTTAATATTTCGCCAATGCACGGGGACACTATTAGTTTAGTCTAATTAGTATACTTTTCTATACCGGAATAATTTTTCTAATTTTTTTTCAATATGAAAGTAATTTAGGCAATATTTTTAATTAATCTATTGAATATTCAAAATCTTAATTAATCTTATTATAATGATTTATTAATAATGAACTTCAAATTTTAATTAACATATTAATATTAAATTTATGGCTAAATATTTTCTATTAACAATAAAAACTGGAAATGTTATCCTTGGAGAAAAAGAGCATAGTGAAATTCGTTGAATAAATGCAACTATGGTCTAACTGTTGTTATCCACTTTAAGTGACAAAAATATGGTAAGTAAATATTATTGTTATCCACTTTTCAAATATTTAAGTGTTTAAGTGATAATCGGAATAATTTGATAAAAATACATTTAAAAACATTTTTTCTTACATACTCTCTCTTTCTCCCACACAATAAAGTTTTTAGTTTGATTTTATATGAAAATTAAATTTAAAAGAGAAAGTGGCTAGAGATAGGTGAATCTCATTATCCATTTTAAATAATAAAATAACTAAAAATCTTAAACACATATTAAAAATAAAAATAAAAATAAGAACCTTATTATGGACAGATGGATGAAAGAGCATTTATTTTGAAATATTATTCTTTTAAAATAGACGTTAAAATACTAAACTAAACTAAACCGCAAGAAAGTGTAGGATGTAACAAAAGATCCACTTGTCATTCTATACAAAAATTCACTATCCATTTTCTATATCTACTTTATTTTTCATAATTATAACATTTATTTTTTTTATTTAATTATTATACCAAATCAAAAATATCAAATTGAGACGAAAAGTATAAATAAATGGTGAAACAACTTTTAAATAATAATTAAAAAAAAAAAAAAAAGCGTAGAAGGAGCGAGTGTAGGGATCGCGATCATCCTCCTGTTTCCAGCATTAGTATGATATTATCATTTGTCTTTAAGTCCAAGCCGCGGATTTGCTCTTGAGAACTTCCCAAAAGGCGCTCGTGTAATAAAGTGGGTGTGTCTTCTTATAAAACCTGACGATATTTTGTTCAAATTGTCGATGTGAAATTGGGTTTACCTTACAACACAAAGTTAGTTGAATTAAACACACAGAGGCGTGCTTAGCTAATTGGCCTTTTGCAGTGGAGTAGCCATGGATGATTAGCTCGGACTTGTAGAGAGATTGAGAAGACAAGAGGGATATCACTTGTCCTTTCAATATGTCTAATCTGATTTATACTCCCCTCCCCAAATGATGTTTTAATTTTGTTTTTTTAACAAAATCATTTTTTAACCAGAATCGATAAACATTATCGCATTTATAAAATACATGCCGGAGATGTAAATATTACGATGGATATTAGGATATACTCCTCCGATTACAATAGTAGGCTTTCCCTTTGTCATTTTGAGTATTTTGCTAATAGCTTTTATTTTTCTTTTTTGATAAAAGAATTTTTACTATTCCCTCCACTCATTCTCTCTCCTACATTATTTTAATACTCACAACACCATTATAATTTACTATTTCCTCCACTCATTCTCTCTCCTATTTTCAAATTACACTCACAACATTTTTTCTTCCCACCCATTTTATTAATTTGCGTGCAAGACAAAAAACGGACGAGCTCTTATTGGACAGAAGGGAGTATAAGAAACTATTACATGCCCGTGTTCAAAGGACATGGATTTTTTTTTTTAATTTTTTTTTTATTGAATTTTATTTTATAAGAGCAAAATGGAAAAGGGACAAATGTATAAGGGCAAAATGAAAAAAAACCCATTTGAAACTATTTATTCAACTGTTCACTCATTCTACAATTTATATTATAGATAATAATGTTGGAACATTAAACGATCCATTGACCATGAACCGACTCATAACTAGATTAAGAAGAGAAGAAGAAGAAGAAGACGAAGACGGAAGCGTATACCTTGAGATTTCATTATTGTTCTTGTTCTTGTTCTTGATGAAGATATGAAGATAGTCTTTGATTTAGGAAGAGTAGATCTTCTAAATGATGAGTGCCTTTTAATCTCTTTGTTCTTCAAGTACTTAGGAAGAATTTTGACTGAATGAGAATGTAAAAAATAACTAATGATTCATAGGCTTGATGGATAGGCCTTTATATAGGAATCCAAGGGGCACTTCATTTAGGGACTACACCTATTGATATATAAGATATTACCATTATGCCCATCATTTAATGGTATACTTATATTATGGAATTCTACATATTATTTAGAGTTCTATACTTTATACCATATATTATAATATTGATCATTATATTATTAAGTATTTATATGTTACATTAATCCATGTTCTTACAATCTCCCACTTGGATTATTATAACATATACCTTCACTTAATAAATTTCTTCAATCATATTTATAACACAAATGACAACCCTTATGTGCACTTTGTTGTCATTCGAAAACAATCCCGTCCATTAGTCATATAAGTATAAGGACTAAAGGGGCATTCGTTGTAATTGATTCGCAACTAAACTCACATTAATCACATATATATATCCAACTAAATGACATAGATAAAGTATAGATATGTAGCATGGAAAATTAATGAATATATATGAAGAATGCATATATATATTCTCCAACTAGTCCTACTTTAACCAAATGAGATCAATTTAAATGAAAACAACACAAGGAAATAGAAACATTTAAAACTCCCATCGATTTAGGCATTATCAAAAAGTCATTACACCCATATGAGCAACATGCTCGTGAAATACTAAAGGAGATAACGCCTTAGTAAATGGATCCGCTAACATGGAGTTTGTACCAATAAGTTCTATTTCTATTTGTTCATTTTGTACTCTTTCTCTCACAACAAGAAACTTAATATCTATATGCTTAGATTTAGATGAACTCTTGTTGTTGTTGGAGTACAATACCGCGACCCGATTGTCACAATATAACTTAAGTGGTCTTTCAACACCTTTGACAATTCGCAGTCCTTCAATAAATTTACGCAGCCATATAGCTTGATTGGATGCCTCATAGCAAGCAACAAATTCGGCTTCCATGGTGGAAGTAGTAACTAATGTTTGCTTGGCACTTCTCCAAGATATCGCTCCACCGGCCAAAGTGAAGACATAACCCGATGTCGATTTGCGACTATCTTGGCATCCAGCAAAGTTAGAATTGGAAAAACCAATGATCTCAAGATGATCCGACTTTGTATATGTAAGCATGTAGTTCTTCGTGTTTTGTAAGTATCTCATCACTCTTTTGACTGCGACCTAATGTTCTCTTTCCGGATTGCTTTGATATCGCCCAAGCATGCCAACAATAAAGGCAAGATCTGGGCGAGTACAGACTTGAGCATACATTAGGCTTCCTACTGCCGATGCGTAAGGGATATTTTCCATATACTTGGATTCAAGATTATTTTTAGGACATTGATTTAGACTGAACTTATCTCCCTTAGAGACCGGGGTGTCATGTGGTTTACAATTTTCCATGCTAAACCTTTGTAATACCTTCTCTATATAGCTCTTTTGTGATAATCCTAACATACCTCGTGAGCGATCACGATGTATTTGGATTCCTAATACAAAAGAAGCTTCTCCAAGATCTTTCATCTCAAATTTGTTTGAGAGAAATTTCTTGATTTCCTTAAGAAGGTCCTTATCATTACTAGCAAGTAAAATGTCATCCACATATAAGACCAAAAATATAAATCTACTCCCACTGAACTTATGGTACACACAATCTTCACCAAGATTCATTTCAAAACCGAATGAAAGAATAACTTGGTTAAATTTTAAGTACCATTGACGAGATGCTTGCTTAAGCCCATAAATGAATTTCTTGAGTTTACAAACTAGTTGACTAGTTTGATCCGAATCGCCTACCATTTCTGGTTTCTTCATATAGATAGTTTCCTCAATTTCACCATTGAGAAAAGCTGTCTTTACATCCATTTGATGAAGCTCGAGGTCAAAATGTGCCACTAAAGCCATAATGATTCTAAAGGCATTTTTAGAGGATACTGGTGAAAATATTTCTTTGTAATCAATGCCTTCTTTTTGAGTAAATCCTTTAGCGACAAGACGCGCCTTATGTCTTTCCACATTACCTTTTGAATCCCTTTTGGTCTTAAAGATCCATTTACATCCGATGGGTTTCACATTCTTAGGTAATGGGACAAGATCCCAAACGTCATTATCATTCATGGATTTTAACTCTTCATTTATGGCATCAATCCACTTATGAGAATTTGGACCACTAATGGCTTCATGGAAGGTGATTGGCTCATCTCCCACTAAACCTAACGGTTCCTCATTCTCGGCAAGATACACATCATAATAATCCGGTATAGCACTCCTTCTTGCTCTATTAGATCTTCTTAATGGCACTGGTTCTTCTTGATTTTGAGGGTGTTGAATTTCCTCATCAACATTTTCATGTTGTTCATTAATAGGAGAATTAACGTCATTTTGAATATTATGTTCTTGTCGAATTTCAGGCACAACTGCTTGATTTTCGATAGGAACTATAGGAAGAGGTATAGAAACGAATTCCTCTTCCATTTCTTCAAATTCAAAATTACTATTCAAATTTTCCCCTCTAAATTCAACATCCTCAAAGAACCTAGCATTTCCCGTCTCGAAAAAGGTTCTAGTTTTAGGGTCATAGAATTTATATCCCCTAGATCTTTGAGAATACCCTACAAAATAACTACTAACTGTCTTAGCGTCCAACTTTCCTTCGTTAGGTTTATAAGGCCTAGCTTCGGCTGGACAACCCCAAACATGAAGATGATTTAGGGACGGTTTCTTTCCGGTCCATAATTAATAAGGGGTTTTGTTAGTAGCTTTTGAATGAGCTCTATTAAGTAGGTAGGTTGCGGTTTTCAAAGCATCACCCCATAATGAGTGAGGTAAAGAAGTACAAAAAACCATACTTCTTACCATATCCTTAAGGGTTCTATTACGTCTCTCGGCTACACCATTCATGCTAGGTGTCCCCGGCATGGTGTAGTGAGGGACAATCCCACACTCTTCCAAATAGCGAGCAAAAGGACCCGGACGTTGTTCTCCCGAACCGTCATTCCTACCGTAGTATTCACCACCACGATCGGATCTAACGTTCTTAATAGTCTTTTCAAGTTGATTTTCAACTTCGGCTTTAAAAGACTTGAAAACGTCCAATGATTGAGACTTTTCATGAAGTAAATAAATGTATCCATAACGAGAGAAGTCATCTATGAACGTAATAAAATATGTTTGTCCGTTCCATGAAGGGGTAGGGAACGGTCCACATATGTCCATATGAATTAGTTCTAAGACTTTTGTAGCTCTCAAGGATTCATTTTATTTTGTACTATTCGTGAATTTTCCTTTAAGGCATTCAATACAAAAGTTATTTTCCGGAGTATCAAGCTTATGTAATATTCCCTCGGACACAAGCTTGTCAATTCTCCTTTTGGAGATATGACCCAAACGCCTATGCCACAAGGTATAAGAGTTTTTACTTGAAAACTTTCGTTTTGTGCCTCGAGAGTTAGTTTCATTATTGTGGGACTCATTTAATGAATTGACTGTGTCAAGTAAATATAGATTATCAATGTAAGATAAAGAACTAGTACCAAAAAGCTTTGAATCAAAATATAAATTGCATTTATTATTACCGAAGATACAGGAATAACCTTCCCGATCTAATGTAGTGACGGAAATCAAATTCCGTCTAAAGGATGGAATAATAAATACATTATTCAAAACTAAATAATATCCGGTACTAAGAGATAATCTAAAAGTCCCTATGCCCTCTACCTCTACCGGCTTTCCAGCTCCCATGTAGATGAATCTTTCACCTTCATTGGGCGTTCGATAGTTCAGGCAACCCTGCATACATGAACTTATGTGAGTAGTTGCACCGGAGTCTAACCACCATGTATACGAAGGAATTGAAACTAAATTAGCTTCAGTACAAACAAAGCTAAATGACATACCTTTCTTAATTCGCCATTGGCGATACTTAGGGCAGTCAGGCTTCATGTGAGTGGGGTCCTTGCAAAAGAAGCACTTTTTCACCTTTTGATCATTTGATGATCCCTTAGGCTTCTTTGATGCAACCGCAATCTCCTTACCTTTTCTCTTAATCCCACGAGAAGAGGTAGATGCATAATGTGCACTTTCGAGTTTGGTGTGTTTCAACCTATCTTCTTCCTCCGTGACATGTGAAATTAATTCATTAATATTCCACTTGTCCTTTTGACAATTATAGGTCGTTTCAAAATGATCAAATTGTGAAGGAAGAGAAATTAAAGCCAAATGCACAAGCAAGTCTTCCGATAAGTTCAACTTGAGTGCTTTTAATTTCGTTGATAGATGAAACATCTCCATTATGTATTCCCTTAGATTTCCGGTGCCCTTATACCTCATGGAAACAAGCTTTCTCAAGGTAGCACTTGTTTCCGATTTATCGCTTTTTACAAAGCGTTGTTCTAGGGCATCTAGGAAACCTTTTGCACCATCATCCTCGGAGACACCGGTTCGAAATGTCTCCGGATCGCATTCTTAATTATGCTTAGGCCGACGCGATTAGAACGCTTCCACCTCTCCGAACTTAAGCGGTCTTCCGCGGTGCTTTTATCGCTTAGAGGGGCAGGAGCTTGTTCTCTTAATGCGAGGTCAAGGTCCGAGAGCCCTAAGACCATAATAATCTTGTTTTTCCAAGTTTTAAAGTTTGTCCCAGTTAGCAAAGGAATTGAGTTTAAGGCAGTAGTAACAGATGAAGCACTGATCAAATCTGAATGAAGAGAACAAAAGAATGAAACAAAACATATATAAGAAACTACACAATGATTAATTATATCAAAATGAAATCCATCAAAAAGATAATCAATATGACATCAAGACTAATCTTTGGATTGCGAATTGACTCACAATTTGATTTATCTTAGGGTAAACAAATAGCTCAAACAATACACTTTAAATACTTGCCTTCCTTTGGGCCGGATTAAGTACAAAAAATGTCTTAAAGTTTAAGGTACTTGTTTCCCGATAATAAAGAATATAAACAATTCATTTTAAACACCCGCCTTCCTTTGGGATGGTTCACAGCATTTAAAATGACCAAAGTTTAGTTCAATTATTACCCCATGAATGTAAACACTTAGTCAATAACAAGGTCTCCTTTGGGAAACAAGCATGTTATCACATATCAATATTTACATTCATCACTTTAACAAATTTGTATTTAAATAACGTAAATTGCTTTGGCAACAATATTATTTAAACAATGAATAAATTTGTTTAAGCATATAATTAATCATACTTTAGGGCACTTAAGATTTTAAAGTAATTTCTGAAAATTTAAAGGGTAAATCAACAAGTGAAATGTGTTATTAAAATATAGTATCCTTTTGTTCTACCCGTCCATTCTCAAAGTTTGATAACTCTAAGAACCACCGAAGCGCGACTGGTGTCCAGATACTATAATTTACTAACAAATTTTCACAAAATTCTGGTCAAAACTCAAAAAATCTCTCTTCCCTAGCCAGAGCACGACTCGTGCCCACGAGCACGAATGGGGCACGAGTGAAAATGAAGTGCTTGATTTTAATCAGAACGACTTGGGAGCTTTGAAACGAGTCGTGGGCACGAATGACCAAAAGGGCACGACTCGTGCCAAAAGGCACGACTCGTGCCAAAAGGCACGACTCGTGCCCAATGCCCAGAATAATGAAAAGTCACCATTTAAACGACAGGAATCAAAGAGCACGACTCGTGCCCAATAGCACGACTCGTGCCCACTGTTCAGATTGGTGAAAAGACATCATTTTAACACCCTTTTATGAACAGATTTGAACCAATACCCTTTAGACTATCAATTCTTAACTTAATGGTGAATGATTATTCAACCAAAGCAAGTAGATCCTTATACTCACATCACATTTTAAAATGTGTGGCTATACATTTGAACAAACTCACATCGCATCAAAAGATGGTGGCTATGTCCAAAATAGGATAATCTTACATTAAGAATGAAAGTCTTATTGATAATTAAGATTTAACACCATACTCTAGAATATGAATTAGAGTATGATAATGATTTAAGAACACATGATGAACATGGAATCTTTTCAAGAAATAAAAGCATAAGGCTTTACAAGAAACTCAAACTCAATCTTGTATATGACCAGGCTCTGATACCAATTGTTGGAACATTAAACGATCCAATGACCATGAACCGACTCATAACTAGATTAAGAAGAGAAGAAGAAGAAGAAGACGAAGACGGAAGCGTATACCTTGAGATTCCATTATTGTTCTTGTTCTTGTTCTTGATGAAGATATGAAGATAGTCTTTGATTTAGGAAGAGTAGATTTTCTAAATGATGAGTGCCTTTTAATCTATTTGTTCTTCAAGTACTTAGAAAGAATTTTGACTGAATGAGAATGTAAAAAATAACTAATGATTCATAGGCTTGATGGATAGGCCTTTATATAGGAATCCAAGAGGCACTTCATTTAGGGACTACACCTATTGATATGTAAGATATTACCATTATGCCCATCATTTAATGGTATACTTATATTATGGAATTCTACATATTATTTAGAGTTCTATACTTTATACCATATATTATAATATTAATCATTATATTATTAAGTATTTATATGTTACATTAATCCATGTTCTTACAAATAAATAGTTGACTGAGAAAAAAAGTGACAAAAAATTATAGGAGTTGCACCCATTAAAAATTGAATAAAGAGAGAATCGGTTACGATAATTTAATCATTTGAGACAAAGACCATATATGACGAGGTAGATAAAGGAAAACCTACATAGATAAGAGGAAAATAAGATGTCGGAAAGCATATTAGAGGACTAAAATTCATATAAATGATGAAATTTTATTTTATTTTATTTTCTCTTTTTTTTCCTCCTATTTTTTTTCTTTTATTCTTTCTATTTATTTTTGTCTATACTTGTTTTACTTTTTCTTCTTTTGTTTCCAATTTTTTTCTCCCACATATTTTTCCTTTCAAATCTCTTATTAACTTTCACATTGTTATTTTCTACCACCTCTTTTTTTATGAAAATTTCATATAATAATTCATGTTAACGAAACTTAAAATTATTTTAAAGCTAAAGTTTCGTTGTTATTGTTATATTAATTTTATGCTCACTTTAAGATTTAAAGTATAAGCTTTTTATTTTTAAATTTTGCAATTTATAATGAAACATAAAATGTTGCAATTTATAATGATCCGGAGGAAATAGAATTTAGGGAATTTGCCCCATAAATTCCTTTTGAAACAAACACTACAAGAAAACTGACAGATACCGACGGAAATTAGTGACGGAAATAAATCCGTCACTAATACCGACGGATTAGCGACGAAATAGCAACGACCTGGGGTGAAAAACAAAAAACGAAATTAGGACGAGATTACCGACGAATTTAGTGACGGATATGTCGACGGATTTCAATTCGTCTCTAATCCGTCACCATTTTGGCGCCAAAAATTTGCGCACTTTTTTACCGACGAATTTGTGACGGAATGGCGACGGATATTTTTACTGACGAATTTTAGTCGTTGCTAAATTATTTAAAACAAATATTAAATTTATATTTTAGGTTAGCGACGGATTAGTGACGGATTAAATTACCGACGGATTAAAATCCGTCGATAAATTAATTACATATTATTACCGACGGATTTGAGTCGTTGCTAAATTATTTAAAATAATTATTAAATTTATATTTTAGGTTAGCGACGGATTAGTGACGGATTTAATTACCGACGGATTAAAATCCGTTGGTAAATTAATTACATATTATTACCGACGAATTTGAGTTGTTGCTAAATTATTTAAAATAATTATTAAATTTATATTTTAGGTTAGCGACGGATTAGTGACGGATTTAATTACCGACGGATTAAAATCCGTCGATAAATTAATTACATTTTATTACCGACGAATTTGAGTCATTGCTAAATTATTTAAAATAATTAGTAAATTTATATTTTAGGTTAGCGTCGGATTAGTGACGGATTTAATTACCGACGGATTAAAATCTGTTGGTAAATTAATTACATATTATTACCGACGGATTTGAGTCGTTGCTAAATTATTTAAAATAATTATTAAATTTATATTTTAGGTTAGCGACGGATTAGTGACGGATTTAATTACCGACAGATTAAAATCCGTCGGTAAATTAATTACATATTATTACCGATGGATTTGAATCATTGCTAAATTATTTAAAGTAATTAGTAAATTTATATTTTAGGTTAGCGACGAATTAGTGACGGATTTAATTACCGACGGATTATAATAGAAGAGGGACGGACAATAGCATATATACTTTTTTAATTTTTTTTTTATATTTTTTTGGATAAATAAAATTATTTTAGATGTTGGTTAGTAGTGATTTTTTTTATAAAAAGTTATATAAAAAAGTTAATAATTTTTAAATAAATGAAAGTATATAATAGAAAAAAGAGAGACGGACAATATCATTTACTTTTTTAATTTTTTTTTATTTTTTGTTTGGATAAATAAAACTATTTGAGATGTTAGTTAGTAATGAAAATTTTAAAAAAAAATTATATAAAAAAGGTTAAGAATTTTAATGAAATGAAAGTATATAATAGAAAAAAGAGAGACGGACAATAGCATTTACTTTTTTGATTATTTTTACTTTTTTTTTTGGAAAAATAAAACTATTTGAGATGTTGTTTAGTAGTGAATTTTTTTTTACAAAATTTTTTATAAAAAAAGTTAAGAATTTTAAAGAAATAAAAGTATATAATAAAATAAGAACAGACAATAACATATATACTTTTTTAATTTTTTATATTTTTTTTGATAAATAAAATTATTTGAGATGTTGGTTAGTAGTAGATTTTTTTTCAAAAAAAACTTTACATTTATAAATAAAAAATTTAAGAATTTTATCCGTCCCTGATTTCTTTATTATACTTTCATTTGTTTATTTTTTTTCTAACTTTTTTTTTATAACTTCTTGAAAAATAAATACTAATAAATGTCCAAAATATTTATTTATATTCATAAAAAATAAAAAAAACTATAACCTATAGGGTATACCCTATAGGGTATAGGGCATAGGGTATAGGGTACAAGGCATAGGGTATACCCTATACCCTATACCATATACCCTATAGGGTATACCCTATACCCCATGTCCTATACCCTATAGGGTATACCCTATAGGGTATACCCTATACCCCATGCCCTGTACCCTATAGGGTATACCTTATACCCTATGCCTCGTACCCTATGCCCTATAGGGTATACCCTATAGGGTATAGGGTATACCCTATGCCTTGTACCCTATACCTTATACCTTGTACCCTATATCCTATGTCCTATAGGGCATACCCTATAGGGTATGCCCTATACCCTATAGGGTGTACCCTATACCTTATAGGGTATACCCTATAGGGCATAGGGTATAGGGTACAAGGCATAGGGTATACCCTATGCCTTTTACCCTATACCATATAGGGTATACCCTATAGGGTATACCCTATACCCTATAGGGTATACCCTATGCCTTGTACCCTATACCATAGGATATATGGTATACCCTATAGGGCATAGGACATAAACTATAGGGTATACCCTATACCCTATACCTTATAGGGTATACCCTATACCCTATAGGGTACAAGGCATAGGGTATAGGGTATACCCTATAGGGTATAGGGTATACCCTATGCCTTGTACCCTATACCTCATGCCTTGTATCCTATACCCTATGCCCTATAGGATATACCCTATAGGGTATAGGGTACAAGGCATAGGGTATACCCTATATATGAGGACCCCAACCCGGAACCTAACCCGTGTCCCGAGCTAGAGCGTCCCCAAAAGGACTCAAACCACCTAAACTTTTAAAACTTTGATTTAACTTACAACTTAAACATTCTGAACATAACCATTTCAAAATAACTTCATTCCTCTCTACATGGAAGGAAGAGTTGAATAACTTTAAAAGTAATAACCTGTTTTAATTACAAAAGACTTTGGTTATAACGTAGAAACCAAGTTTTATACACACAAACTCCATAAAGGAATTATACGAAATGCATCTTCTACGCCAACCTATACGTACCCCGACAAATCCCAAAATACCACGTTCAAACTCCTTTCCGTCCTCACTTGGTCGGTCCGCCTGTCTCAGGATCTAAAAACATTAAAGGGAGAGGGGTGAGAATAAATCTCAGCAAGCTATTATGAATGCAGCAATATGCCAGGTAAGATGCAACACATAACAAGGTACATCTCACATATTGGTAAAACAAGCAAACACCTTCGTTACCTTTGTTTACCTTTCCCGCTCGAATCATAAGTCGTATCACTTTGTGGGCATAATACTCCACTATTTACGTGAATGCATATCCACCGTAACCAATATCATATAACCGAGACAGTTATGATTATAACTCATCTCCCGTGAATCGCTTAGGCATATTCACATCTTATAAGACCCGTTTTCCAGGAACCATATAAGATAGTAGCAACTCTGTAAGGCTTTTGGCTCAATACAGTATGATATAACCCCGATCGTGGCCACAGAGGGGGAGAGGTCACGTGTATGATGAACCTTCAATCACTTATAGAACAAATCAATAATTGATTGAATTCCATGATACCCCCCAAATCACATAAAATATAAACACGTTCAAGCACATAATAGATACTTGAAATATAATCCACAAAAGGGATAAGCAATGTAGCCACATGGTAAAATATACTCATGTTCAACCAATATCATAGTGTAACCTTTATGTAATACACTAAGCATAGCACCATCAATGAATATGTATTCAAGTAGTGTAACAGTATAATCAATAAATCCACAAATGGGATAACAATACAACCATATGATAATCATATCCACACTTGGGATAACCATGCAACCATATAATGAATATATCCACACTTGGAATAACAAGTTAACACATAGCACATAAATCCACACTTGGATAATAATGAAACAATGTGATAAATACACATTCCCAAGTTAGTACAATAGTGTAACATATAGCTTCTACACTATCCAAACCAATCACCGAGTATATGGGGTAAGTAAGGCCACTATGTGTCATAAACCATTCCTACATAGTCTTTATACAACCTCGAATAAACTTAATAAAGGTTCAAGATCTATTTCCCAAGTTTGAACTACTTTGGTGAAGCTACTAATCAAGCTTATCACCCATTTTCTGGACAATATTTAAACTACTTCCACAAATCCATTTTGACCAAATAAGACGTCATTGCGTAGCCAAAGTATTCTACTTTCATCTAGGTTAAAGAGATTTCATTTTGGTTCTAGTTTGTTTAGGTTTGAACAGCTCTAAAGTTGGTGCAGTGTACCCAGGCCAGGGCACGACTCGTGCCAATTTCCTTAAGTTACTCAGAACGACTTGGCCTCCTAGAAACGACTCGTGGTCACGAGTTGGCCATGGGCACGACTCGTGCCCCAGGGCACGACTCGTGCCACGGTCCAGAAACTGGTAGCAGCAGCAATGTTAATTAGAAATTCCCAAAACCAAAATTTATACTAAGATCCTTCTACTTGGTGAACCTAAAAGGAAATTCTAACTTTGTTAACTTCATTCTAACTCATTTAACTCCAAATCATCATGTCCTAAGCCTAGATCATTTCCACTTGGTTTTCCACCCAATTTACTACCATTTTCAAGATTTCCATTTAATCCATCCCAACCCATTTACTTCTACACTTTACCACTTTCATGAACAACAACATTTTCCATGACACTAACCCATTTCTCAAATCTAAGAAAGTTTCCCCAAAGCATCAAATAGCCATTAGAACAACAATAATAACATTTAATAGTTCATGAACATTTAAAGAAGGGAAGGGTCATAATAACTCACTTTAGCAAATACAAGATGGAATGAAGATTTTCTTGGCTTGATCAACTCTCCTAGATGCACCAATCATAAAAGTACTCTTGGATTGAAAAATGGAAGAGAAATGAGTTTGCTAGCAACTTGGAAGGAATGCTCCCATGGAAGAGCTTCTATGGTTCTTGCTAGGAGAAAGTAAGAAGGAAAATGAGGAGGTGAAAGTGAGGGAGGTGAAGGAAGTATGGGAGGTATGGGGAGGTTTGACTATTGGGAAAGAAGGATGAGGGAATTAGGGGGAAGCATGGTCCCCCCCCCCCATACCCCTAATAATGAAAGGCTTTCACCAATTTAAAATAAAGCCCCCAAATGTTTAAATAAAGAACTTCAACCTTTTACTTCTTTCCTCTACACAAGTAACCTAGCTACTCACATTTTATTTATTTTCAATTACCATATCCCAACAAAATAATTTAACTTATTTCCATATTTAACCTAAGGATTTTAAAACTATCCTTCCACCATCTCATCCTAACATAAGAATTTAAATACGTAAAATAAACACATAGAGTTAATATTAATATTAAAAGCATAACATATTATACTAAAATTTGTGCCTAGGGTTAGGGTCGTTACACTCACTCCCCCTTAAAGAAAATTCGTCCCGAATTTTAAACTTGCTTACCTTACTGATCAATTTAAGAAGGTGACCTCCCCATGAAGGTCAAATCCGCTTAATCATCATTAGTTGAAGAACTCCATACACATGAGGAATCATAAAGATAATTTCCTCCATACAATGTTCCATACGTTACCAATTCAATACTGAACTGAAATCTACTAATATACGCAAACTCACTAAGGTTAAATAAACTTCTCAAGTTGAAAGGATATCCATTACACAACACACAACTTATTCCCAAGAATCTGGATAGTCTTCTTTGTCTGCACATCTGCCTGAGGATGAAACGCATCACTGCAACTCGACTTGGAACTCAAAACCTTGCATCCAGCTTCCCAAAAGCACAATGAATCCTCGATCCCGATCTGGTAAAATGTTGATTGGTGCTCCACGAAATCAATCAATCTCCCGCAATGCACAATGTTTTAATTTCTCCCTCGAACCCTTCGTTGATATAAGTAGAAAGTAAACCGACTTGATCTATATATCCACTATTACTTCAACACACCCATCTTCATCGACGTTCAAGGTGGTCCAGATACAAAATTCCATCGCAATGCTTTCCCCTTTCGAATCTTTTAACTCTTCCTCAAATCTTGATACCTCTTCGAACTTTCCTGATGAATCGCAATTCTAGATCTATGGTCTTCCTCTAAAATTGGTCCTCTAATCTCTTGCAGAAATGATACACACATTCTAGTTGAGGTTAAATTTTCATCTTGACTCAATACAACATCCTGGGTCTTCCCACATGAAACTAACCGATAATCCTCTTAAATTCTGAATCATAGTTGAACTTCCTCTAAGGTCTCCATACTAAAGGGGTAACTTGAATATTCGCAAAAATATCTAACCTTGCAACTCTAAGAATATACTTGTTGACACATAAGCCTTTCGGCTAATCGCATTTGCAATCACAATAACTTTTCCGGGTAACAAGATATAACACACTTTAAGTCTTTCTAATAATTTCCACCCTTGACTCTGCTTATTGTTAAATTCATTCCGAGCCAACAAATACTTTAAACTTTTATGATCGGTAACACATCTCAGATTTAGTTGCACATAATTAAAATTTCCACTTGTAAAACGCAAAATAATCTTAGTCACTTCCAAGTTGAAAGTAAGAAAATTCTGCTCTGCCTGGATCACTTCCTCTAACATAAGTTATCACAAATTAACCTTCTCTTGATATGCAATTAAAAACGCCAAGTTCTCACATCCATTTGTCAGAAAAGGATCGGATCTGCAGTCAACCTATTCTTCTTCTCTACCCATATGATTCACCCTTATTGGCATCTTACATTATGGATACCTCTTCCAGGTTAACTATATCAACAATAATACAATTCTCAAGAATCTACTGATACTCCCTTGGTAGCACCCCTTTCAACCTTGAAACTACGAACTTATTATGGTAATTTTCCCAAGCCAACTCACAATGGTTAAACTTCACACACAAATTCTTCTCTTGAAGAATAGATAACACAACTCACAATTGATTTTCATAATATTCTCAACTTCAAATAAGCAAGGATGTCACCACTAATAATTTCCACAAGCCATCAAGATAAGGATAAAACTCTGCTCATTATAACCACAACAAAATCGAGACCATTCTATAAGGTGCTTTTGACATAGGCATTAAACCTGACACTAAATCAATACGTAATTCCACTTTCCAACCTGGAGTCATATAATACTTTGCTGAAAGCACATTTACCATTTTCCTAATTAGCACATAGCATTTTTTTTTTGAAAACTTCTTACCTAATTCTACCACATACCAATTAAGCTTCACACTTTTTAACCAAAATTTTTCAATCTTTAAGGCATATATAACAAGGATATCACATAAAGGCTTATCTGCATCTAATACCCTATAGACCAATTAGGCATAGAAAAGAAGACTCGTTTCATACGATAGTCTATTAATGCACAACCACTACTTAACCAATCTAGGCCAAGTATACATCAAAATCACAATTTGGTAATCATACAAAATCAACTGGTAATACCTGCTCAGTTATGACCACATCACGCTAGTGGTAACTAAAGAAGATTCGAGGTACTCTCTCATAAGAGCAGAAACCTCTAACACATAAAACACATCTCAAGCAATGTATGCCACATGAAAGCAAAATGCAATGTCAAACATGCATGAAATAAATCGGGATCTATAAAAGTATGACCCCTACTTCTGAGACAGGTATTATACCTCTAAAGACCGCTGAGGGACCTATCCCTCCAAGACTCAAAACAAGGATTAAACTTTAAACATTCCCTTTTGGATTCCCTTCAGTATCCCTTTTCATTCCACCTCTTTGCCCCCTTTAACCGACACCCGAAGCTAACCTCCGATGAAATACAGGACAATTTTTCTTGTAGTGCCCCATTTCTCCACAATTCAAGCATTTCCCTTGCTTACTCCAACACTTGTCTTCAGAATGACCCATCTTCTTGCAATAACCACATACAATCCTTACCTGATTTGAAGTCGGACGAGTTGTTGTAGTCGCCGCTTCTTCTCCTCTTGCTAATCCCGATGCTGATCCTCTCTGTTACCTTCTACTATATCCAGAGCCTTGGCCTTGAAATCTCTGTTTACTTCCACTTCCACCCTCAGATTTACCCCGGTGCTCGTCAATGTCATTCTCTATTCGATAGGCTTTATTCATCGCCGTCCGGAAATCTCGTGAAGTCGTGAGTCAATAATCAAGCTTCCTAAACTCTAGCCTTAATCCCTTCACAAATCGATATACCCTTCTCTCTTCTTTCGGCACCAAATGTGGACAATAGCGAGCTAGCTCCATAAACCTTGCTGAGTACTGCGCTACGGTCATTGATCCTTGCTCTAATCTCAAAAACTCAACTTCCTTCTTATCTCTTGTAACCATTGGAATAAAATGATCTCGGAACTTGCGTGTGAAGTTCTCCCAAGTCTGCGGTGTAAGGTCCCGATCCCACCGCCCTTCACTACTTGCCACCAATGCTCTGCGAGTCCTTCTAACTTGAAGATCGCGCATCTCACCTTTTCTCGCATCTCGAGCTCTCCATTGCCAAGAAAATTTTATTCATAGCTTCAAGCCATCTCTCCGCCGTCACCGGATCTGGGTCTCCACTAAAGCTTGGAGGTATCATCTTGACGAACTTTTCCAAACCATGCCCATGTTTGTCTTCTTGATGCTGCCGTACTTGCCCTTGTGTTGCCATACTTTGCAAAAATACTCGGAACATGTTCATCGTCTCAACATTCGGATTTCCATCACCCCCGGCATTACCAACATTGCCCGGAACCTGATGCTGATCATCCTCATTTCCAGCCATTGAATAAACTCCTGCATTAAACACTCGGCGTAAATTATCACACACTCTCACTCAGCTAGACTCTACCCGAGAACTCTAACCGATCTCTGATACCAACTATGAGGACCCCAACCCGGAACCTAACCCGTGTCCCGAGCTAGAGCGTCCCCAAAAGGACTCAAACCACCTAAACTTTTAAAACTTTGATTTAACTTACAACTTAAACATACTGAACATAACCATTTCAAAATAACTTCATTCCTCTCTACATGGAAGGAAGAGTTGAATAACTTTAAAAGTAATAACCTGTTTTAATTACAAAAGACTTTGGTTATAACGTAGAAACCAAGTTTTATACACACAAACTCCATAAAGGAATTATACGAAATGCATCTTCTACGCCAACCTATACGTACCCCGACAAATCCCAAAATACCACGTTCAAACTCCTTTCCGTCCTCACTTGGCCGGTCCGCCTGTCTCAGGATCTAAAAACATTAAAGGGAGAGGGGTGAGAATAAATCTCAAAGAAGCTATTATGAATGCAAAGAATATGCCGGAGTAAGATGCAACACATAACAAGGTACATCTCACATATTGGTAAAACAGTAAACACCTTCCGTTACCTTTGTTTACCTTTCCCGTCTGAATCATAAGTCGTATCACTGTGGACATAATACTCCACTATTTCTGTGAATGCATATCTACCAGAACCAATATCATATAATCGAGACAGTTATGATTATAACTCATCTCCTGTGAACTGCTTAGGCATATTCACATCTTATAAGACCCGTTTTCCAGGGAACCATATAAGATAGTAGCAACTCTGTAAGGCTTTTGGCTCAATACAGATTCTATAACCCCAGTCTATGGCCACAGAGGGGGGAGAGGTCACAGGTATGATGAACCTTCAATCACTTATAGAACAAATCAATAATTGATTGAATTCCATGATACCCCCCAAATCACATAAAATATAAACACGTTCAAGCACATAATAGATACTTGAAATATAATCCACAAAAGGGATAAGCAATGTAGCCACATGGTAAAATATACTCATGTTCAACCAATATCATAGTGTAACCTTTATGTAATACACTAAGCATAGCACCATCAATGAATATGTATTCAAGTAGTGTAATAGTATAATCAATAAATCCACAAATGGGATAACAATACAACCATATGATAATCATATCCACACTTGGGATAACCATGCAACCATATAATGAATATATCCACACTTGGAATAACAAGTTAACACATAGCACATAAATCCACACTTGGATAATAATGAAACAATGTGATAAATACACATTCCCAAGTTAGCACAATAGTGTAACATATAGCTTCTACACTATCCAAACCAATCACCGAGTATATGGGGTAAGTAAGGCCACTATGTGTCATAAACCATTCCTACATAGTCTTTATACAACCTCGAATAAACTTAATAAAGGTTCAAGATCTATTTCCCAAGTTTGAACTACTTTGGTGAAGCTACTAATCAAGCTTATCACCCATTTTCTGGACAATATTTAAACTACTTCCACAAATCCATTTTGACCAAATAAGACGTCATTGCGTAGCCAAAGTATTCTACTTTCATCTAGGTTAAAGAGATTTCATTTTGGTTCTAGTTTGTTTAGGTTTGAACAGCTCTAAAGTTGGTGCAGTGTACCCAGGCCAGGGCACGACTCGTGCCTGAGGGCACGACTTGTGCCAATTTCCTTAAGTTACTCAGAACGACTTGGCCTCCTAGAAACGACTCGTGGTCACGAGTTGGCCATAGGCACGACTCGTGCCCCAGGGCACGACTCGTGCCACGGCCCAGAAACTGGTAGCAGCAGCAATGTTAATTAGAAACTCCCAAAACCAAAATTTATACTAAGATCCTTCTACTTGGTGAACCTAAAAGGAAATTCTAACTTTGTTAACTTCATTCTAACTCATTTAACTCCAAAGTATCATGTCCTAAGCCTAGATCATTTCCACTTGGTTTTCCACCCAATTTACTACCATTTTCAAGATTTCCATTTAATCCATCCCAACCCATTTACTTCTACACTTTACCACTTTCATGAACAACAACATTTTCCATGACACTAACCCATTTCTCAAATCTAAGAAAGTTTCCCCAAAGCATCAAATAGCTATTAGAACAACAATAATAACATTTAATAGTTCATGAACATTTAAAGAAGGGAAGGGTCATAATAACTCACTTTAGCAAATACAAGATGGAATGAAGATTTTCTTGGCTTGATCAACTCTCCTAGATGCACCAATCATAAAAGTACTCTTGGATTGAAAAATGGAAGAGAAATGAGTTTGCTAGCAACTTGGAAGGAATGCTCCCATGGAAGAGCTTCTATGGTTCTTGCTAGGAGAAAGTAAGAAGGAAAATGAGGAGGTGAAAGTGAGGGAGGTGAAGGAAGTATGGGAGGTATGGGGAGGTTTGACTATTGGGAAAGAAGGATGAGGGAATTAGGAAGCATGGTCCCCATGCCCCTAATAATGAAAGGC
Source organism: Adenophora triphylla var. japonica (assembly GCA_022495995.1). Lineage (NCBI taxonomy): Eukaryota > Viridiplantae > Streptophyta > Magnoliopsida > Asterales > Campanulaceae > Adenophora > Adenophora triphylla. Next base: position 26,105 of record JAFEMH010002597.1, read on the forward strand.
TTTCACCAATTTAAAATAAAGCCCCCAAATGTTTAAATAAAGAACTTCAACCTTTTACTTCTTTCCTCTACACAAGTAACCTAGCTACTCACATTTTATTTATTTTCAATTACCATATCCCAACAAAATAATTTAACTTATTTCCATATTTAACCTAAGGATTTTAAAACTATCCTTCCACCATCTCATCCTAACATAAGAATTTAAATACGTAAAATAAACACATAGAGTTAATATTAATATTAAAAGCATAACATATTATACTAAAATTTGTGCCTAGGGTTAGGGTCGTTACACTATACCCTATAGGGTATACCCTATACCCTATGCCCTGTACCCTATACCCTGTACCCTATAGGGTATAGGGTATACCCTATAGGGTATACCCTATAGAGTATAGGATATAGGGTATACCCTATACCCTATGCCCTATGTCCTATAGGGTATACCCTATACCCTATGGTATAGGGTATAGGGTACAAGGCATAAGGTATACCCTATATCCTATAGGGTATACCCTATAGGGTATGTCCTATAGGGCATAGGGTATAGGGTACAAGGCATAGGGTATACTTTATACCCTATAGGATATACCCTATAGGGTATACCTTATTTTCTATAGGGTATACCCTATAAATTTATCAAAAGAAAATATAAAAAATTAAAAAAGTATATATGTTATTGTCTGTCCCTCTTCTATTATATACTTTTATTTCTTTAAAAATTCTTAACTTTTTTTATATAAATTTTTGTAAAATAAAATTCACTACTAAACAACATCTCAAATAGTTTTATTTTTCCAAAAAAAAAAAATTAAAAATAATCAAAAAAGTAAATGCTATTGTCCGTCTCTCTTTTTTCTATTATATACTTTCATTTCATTAAAATTCTTAACATTTTTTATATAACTTTTTTTTAAAAAATTTCATTACTAACTAACATCTCATTATGACTTTTTTTGGTAAGAAAGTTTTTTAAAAAGTTTTTATAAAATAAGTTAGAAATTAACTAAATAAATGAGGGACAGACAATATCCTTTCATTATGAGTATTTTTTTTTTGAATAGAGATAAATGTTTTAGACATTTTTTAGTAAGAAAGTTTTTTTAAAAAAAATTATTTAAATTTTTTTTTTAAATTGTTATTAGACATACTACTTTAACTAAAATTTTGGGTAAATCAAATAAAAGCATGTAAATATTTTAGATAATTTTTTGTAAATTTCAGTAATAAAAAAAGTCTAAAATATTTTTTTCTAGTCAATAAAAAATAAAAAATAATAAAAATAATAAGCATTATTAACTATTTGACATTTATTTTATTAAATTTTTATCTTTGACATGGATCACCATCTTAGCCATCTATAATAACACATTTGACATGAATCCAATGGCTCACATTTTAACAAACTATTTCACTCGGATCATCATCTCAACCCTCCATTCAATTTAAATCAATGGCCAAAATTTTTTCTCACACTTTTTCACTCATTTACTAAATAAAACCCTACCACTTCTTCTCTCTCTCTCTTCACCTTCCTTCACCATCCGCCTCCCTCATCTTCTCTCTCTCTTCACACGGTCCTTCACCATCCGATCCAACCACCACCGTCACCGTCATCGGCGTTGAGGACCATCACGAGCAGCGCCACAAGCTCAACTAGCACGCAAATCGTTATCCTACACCACCCTCACGAGCAGCGCCACAAGCTCGCCACGGTGCCGGTTCTAGCCAAGTGCCTCCGCAACTGCCAAATTCTTACTGGCCGCCGGTTACGCGTGGTGATTCACCGCTTCTCGATTCTCTCCATGATGATGCCATTGACAACGATATCCCTAATGGACTTCACCGCGCCGCGTTTCTCTTTCTAGGTATGAACCGTTTTTTGAGGGCCACCCCAACGCTGTTTCTTCTCTCTCTCCCCAACAGCCGGCGTTGATTTGGAGCGCCAGAATCTCGACATTAATGCCGGTTCGTGTGTGTGTGTGCCGTGGAATGGCTGTTCAGCCTAGCCCTTCATCTGCTTCATCTGTGTTAATTTTCTTGATGAAATTTGGTTTAATATTTCTCAGTTGAATTTTGATTGGTGGTGAGTAGAAAGAAAAATGGTGAGGCCTCAAATTGTGCTATTTGGGGACTCCCTTACTGAGCAATCCTTCAAATTGGGTGGCTGGGGCGCTGCTCTCACCGATACCTACTCCCGCAAGGCTGACATTGTGGTTCGTGGCTATGGCGGATACAACACCAGATGGGCTTTGTTCATGCTCAATCACCTTTTCCCTCTGGGCTCTTCAACATCATTAGTCATTGCTACAATTTTTTTCGGGGCTAATGATTGTGCACTCTCCGGCCGGACCAGTGAACGGCAGCATGTGCCACTTGAAGAGTATAAGGAGAATTTGAGAAAAATAGTTAACCATTTAAAGGAGTGCTCCCCTAAGATGTTTATTGTGCTTATAACTCCACCACCGATTGACGAGGAAGGCCGGAAAGTATTTGCTCGATTGCGTTATGGTGATAAAGCAATGGAACTACCCGAAAGGACTAATGAAGTGGCTGGGATTTACGCAAAACAGTGCATTGAGTTGGCTGAAGAACTAGGCCTCCCTTCCATCAATTTATGGTCTAAGATGCAGGGAACTGATGGTTGGCAGAAAAAGTTCCTTAGCGACGGGTTGCACCTAACACCGGACGGCAATGCAGTCGTCTACCAAGAAGTTGTCAGAGTTCTGAGTGAAAAATGGGTTTTGGCGTCAGAACTTCCTTACGATGTCCCACACCACTCGGCAATTGATCGGAAACACCCAGAAAAGGCTTTCCATATACAATGTTAATCGCCATGTTCAGGATTGACCCTATCATAGGCTGATGTGATTATGTGGAAATGAGGTGAATCTTCATTTAGTGGAACTCAACTTTTCTTATTCATGTTAAACTTAACTTTGTTTTATCTCTTTTTGTCCCATAATAAGGGTCACAATTGATTTGTTAATCTTTAAAAAAAAAAAAAAAACAAAGAATTTTGATTTAATTTTCTTGGTTGAAATTTGTTTCATTGGACTTTGTTCATTATATTGGTGTGATGGTGATCAAAAGTTGAAATGAAAGGATATGTAAGGACTAATTTGAGTATAAAAGAAGTTTAGGGGAGCAAAGTGTAACTGTAAAATTTCAAGGACTGATTTAAAATTATTAAAAGTTAAGGGACTGATTTGAGAATAAGAAAAAGTTAAAGGGACTGATTTTTATATATATATACTCCCTCTATCCCATAAAACATTACCCCTTTTACTATTTTGGGCGTCCCACTTTAAAGTCCCACTTTCCTAAAAAGGAAATTTTTTAATACTTTTTTATTCATGGGACCCACTTGTCATACTCACAACACTTTTCAATTTTACTATTCTCTCCACTCATTCTCTCTCCTCCTACTCACAACACGTACTTTAATAACATTATTTCTTATTTTCCGTTCTCAACAGTAAAAGGGTAAAATTTTGCGGGACGGAGGGAGTATATATATATATATATATATATATATATATATATATATATATATATATATATATATATATATATATATATATATATATATTAAAATATATTAATATATATTTAAAATATATATATATTTTTTTTAATATAAAGTGCAACATCATAAATAATAGCAACGGAATGATCCATCGATAATCCGTCACTAAATTGGTCTAAAAAATAAAACAATCATTTAAATAACGACGGAATAATCCGTCGATAATCCGTCACTAAAATTATCCAAAAAAACAAAATGACCATTTAAATGACGACGGAATAATCCGTCACTAAAATGATCCAAAAAAACAAAATGACCATTTAAATGACGACGGAATAATCCGTCGATAATCCGTCACGAAAATGGTCCAAAAAATAAAACGACCGTTTAAATAGCGACGAAATTTTCCGTCGCTAATCCGTCGACATAATGCTTTAAATTGGTCGTTTATTTTACCAAATTACCGACGGATTTTAAAACGTTAGCGACGGAAATTTTCGTCGCTAAATCTGATTGAGAACCGTCAGTAATCCGTCGAAAAATTTAGCGACACACGTTTTAACATCGAATTTTTTACGTCTAAAATCCGTCACTAAATTGATTTAGTGACGGATTTTTTGGCATTTAGTGACGGATTTTTCCGTCGGTAACTGCCGTTTTTCTTGTAGTGAAATCACTTTTCACTAAGTTCCTCATTGTATTAAAATGTCTCATAAGTTCTCATGTTATATTATGTATAATACAACATTTAGTTATGCAGTAGTTTAAAATCATAATACTGCATCCGCACCATCGCCTCACTTAGCCACGACCCGGCTCATGTGCCGCCAGTGCTATCATTGCATCTTGGGATTCCGATCAATTTTCGCCGAAAACCAGTCAATTTTCATCGAAATTCGGCAATTTTTGGCCGAAATCCGGCCGCCGATCGCCGGAATCCGGTCGCCGGAGATCGAAATCTGGTCGCCGGTCCATGGGCTTCGGTCTCCGGTCACCGACGGCCGCCGGAATGCAGTATTATGGTCTTAATTGATGTTGTATTTTCGAAACATAATAAAACATCATAATACAACATGGGAAAGTAACTTATCGATCATTATGAAACTTTTTTCGAACTAATCGGGCATAGTCCCTAAAATTTATTTATTATCTGATTGAACAAAAATTACTGAATTGAAATTTCATATTTAAATAAAACACAAAAATAGTAAACAAGCATAGTTAAACATTTTTTTTTTGAGGCCCTTCCAAAATGGAGGCCCTGTGCAAATGCAAAGGAGCACTTTGCACTCCCTCTCAGTCGGGCCTGCTCTTGAGGGTAAAGTGAGTTAAGTGTGATGAAGATTGAGACTAAAGAGCAGACAAGAAATGAGCAATGAATGATATGACCCCATTAATTCCCATCCTTTACTACCTCTCCATTTCTACATTATAAAGACTTTGGCGTTTGAGTATTTACATTTACGCAAGATGGCAAGATGTACACAATCTTTACAAGAGCTCAAGAAGGGGGCGGCCATGACACAGGCCTAGGGCCCAACTTTTGTTTGTAGGCCTAAGATAATTTTTCTTTCTCAAAAAATAAATGAAGATAGATTTTGTGCCTCATACTGAAAAATTATTACAACTTTAATGCACAAAAGACAAAAAGACATCAAATTATAAAAGACATCGATTATTTTCTAAATGTCTCTTAAAAATGGACATAAGGACAAGTTCAATAATGCTTACCGTGTACTCCGTACTATAAAAGATTATCCTGTTGTACATTTTATAATTATTAAAAAAAACTTTACTTTTTTGTACCTTAGTAGATTTGCACTAACATTCATGCATAAATTTAGAATGGGACATACTTTTTGAAACAAGTCAAAATAACAAATGGGACAATCTTTCAGAAACGAAAGGAGTATTATATTTAATAATTTTTCTTTTTGTAATATGCAACAAATTAGTTAAATATGTAGAGTACATGTTTGAAAATCTTGGTTTAATACAAAATCTTTTACTCATCGTTAAAACAAGAAATATTATATTACCCTCCGTCCCATTACAATTCACACGGTTGGTCAACTGTGTGAATTTTTGATCAATAATTTTATGAATATCTGGATATTTTTTTATAATTTTAAAAATTGTTATTACTTCATCATTAGAAATACTATCAATAACTTTTTTTAGAATTGCATAGAGATATCTAGACATTCATAAAATTATTCAGTTGACCAATTATGTGATTTGTAGCGGGACGGAGGGAGTATATGAAAGGCTTATCGATATGTTGAACCTTCGTACTTTGCTTAATATTCGATTTTAATTATTGTTGATATTTTTTTAACAATTTTAACCCTTACACTTTAGATACGCACTCATTTTTTTTTAAAGTAGTGAAAATTAAGGTATGTTTTCTTGCAATTTTAACCATTGTATTTTAGGATATTTAGAAAAAAATGAATGTATATCTGAAGTACAACAATTAAAAATGTTAAAAATATACAACGGTTAAAATCGAAGTTTAAGCGAGTATTCAAAATGTCAATATGAAAGTATAATAAAGTTAGACATGCTTTATTAATTGATAAGCATATCTTTATTTATAAATGCCACCCGACATAAGAATTTTATTTAAGTTACATTTTGGGCAAAAAATATGGGGTTAAAGTAGGGCCGTTATGCGAACCGAGCAGCTCGAGCTTGATTCGAGCTCGACTCGAAAAAACTCGACTTGAATGAGCTCGAGTTGAAGCTCGAGCTCGAGCTTGAACAAGAATTTTAACTCGTGAAATTTTCGAGTCTAACAAGCTCGACTCGTGAACTCGACAAAGCTCGTTTTGAACTCGACTCGACTCGATAAACTCGATAAAAGCTCGAATTTTTCATTGTTTGTGATCAGCTCGAACTCGACTCGTGAAGCTCACAAGATATATATATATATATATATATATATATATATATATATATATATATATATATATATATATATATATATATATATATATATTATATCTTATGCGGACTGGTTACGAATTTAGTGGAAAAAATTAACGCCGCTAACGCCGTCTTCTCTCGCAGACAGACTCCCTCGCGCTCTTTTCTTCCTGCGAATTCTTTTTGGGTGCGAATTCTACACAAATTCAGTTAGCAAATTCAATCAATTTGAATTTCTCTCTGGTGTGATTCTCTCTGGTGCGAATTCTAAGAATCAATTTCACCGAAATCAAATACCCTGTTTGCCGTTTCTCTCTGGTGTGATTCTCCCTTCGCAGTTGGGTAAGTTCTTCAAGCTTTCACTCTCTTTTCCATTGTATGAGATTTTCGTTATACTCTTTCAACCTCAGATCACCTTAAATCACATGGATTTCTATGCCTGTTCAATGATGATTTTCCAAAAAAAAAAAAATCATTGTAACCCAATATATAAAATTCCGAAAATTGTCTTTAAATGTTTTTTTTTCTAAATTTGTGATAGTATATGTTGTCCATACCAATGTGTTCAGAATTTATATTTCTTTACCAGGGTAGAGTTGTGTAACTATGGAAAACTTGGACAATGGAGATGGGAAAAGCTCGGAAAATTTGAATACTGATGTTAATGTAGAGTTAGAATCCGGAGAAGATAATTGTATGTATACTCCTCAAGTATCAGATGAGTTGAGTCCAAAAAGAGGACAAGAATTTGAGACAGTAGAAAATATTTTCGCATTCTATAATGCTTATGCTAAAGCGGCTGGGTTTAGTATATGTGCTTGGACTACTAAGAAAGAGAAAGAAAGTGACATGATAAGGAGGAAGGAGTTTGTTTGTTATAAGAAGGAAAATCTTCAAGAGTTGTTGAAGTTGGAAAGAAAAGGCGTCAGGGAAGTATAGGTGAGGATTGTAAAGCAAAACTTGCAGTTTTAAGATCAAGCTCCTCCGGTAAATATATTGTTACAGTTTTTAAAGAGGGGCATAGCAACCGGTTATCATCACCAAGTAAGGTTCACCTTTTAAGGTCTCATCGTAAAGTTTCAGCTGCAACAAAGTCTTTAGCAAAGCAGATGTCTATGACGAATATACCACAACATCAACAATTTGGTTTTCTTGGAGTGCAATGTGGAGGTTTAGAAAATATTGGGTGTACACAGAGAGATTTGTATAATCATCAAAGGGATATGCGTGTTGATACGAAGGGACACGATGGTGAGATGTTCCATGAGTACTTGAAATTGGAACAAGCCAGGAATCCATCATTTACTTTTAAAATTGAGGCCGATGAAGAACAGAAGATAACTCGGTGTTTTTGTCCGATTCTACATCAAGGCGAGCTTACAAGTTTTTTGGTGATGTTTTAATATTTGATACTACTTATAATACGAACAGGTATGGTTTAATTTTTGCACCAATTATGGGGGTTAACAATCACGGTCAAACAATAATTTTTGGTTGTGGTTTTTTGAATCACGAGAGCGTTGATGATTTCATTTGGCTATTTAATCAAATTTTGGAAAGTATGCCCGGTGATGCTCGAAGATGATTATTACCGATCAAGACCCAAAGAATGACTACAGCATTTCCTATTGTTCTTCCAAATACATTTCATAGGTATTATAGTTGGCATATTTTAATGAAGTTTTCAGAGAAAATTGATGTAGTCAAGTATAATAAATACAGAGAAGAGTTTTCGAATTGCATTTGGAATTCTGAGAGCCCGGAAGAATTTGACTTACAATGGGAAAGTCTTATTATTAAAAGTGGGTTAGGGGAGAATAAATGGTTGGGAGAGATGTATAAAATTCGATCAAGATGGATTCCCGCATATGTTAATAATGTCTTTTCAGCAAATATGTCAAGTAGCCAACGAGCTGAAAGTGGTCATTCATTTTTCAAGAAATTTGTCTCAAAAGGCAATTCATTGGTAGATTTTATGATACAGTTTGGAAGGGGACTTTTACGACAACGTCAAGACGAGTTGATGGCGGATCACAAAGATTCAATTGAGAAACCTAAAATTAGAATAAAGCAAGACTTTTTGGTGCAAATGGTTGATATTTACACGTATAATATGTATTACAAGTTTGAGAAAGAATTTGAACGCAACCTTAACTATAAGATCCATCTTATTAAAGAAACCGACAAGCATCGTGTTTATCATATTCAAAGAAAGATAATTGAAGCATGTAAAGTTCGTGAACTTGTTTACGAAAAAGACTTGGATTATGTTTCATATGGTTGTAAAAAGTTTGAAAGCGCTGGAATACCATGTCGGCATATCATAGCATATTTGATGAAAATTGATGATGTTGAGTTGTTGCCAGAGAAATACATTTTGAAAAGGTGGACCAAGTCTGCAAAATTGGAAATAGTAGTGGATGATAAAGGCGTGAATATAAAAGAGGATAAATCTTATGTTTTGATGCGAAGTCAATTTATGCAAATGTCATTGGATTTAGTTGACACGGCCCTAGCACACGAAGAAAAAAGAAAGATATTGGCAGATGGACTCCGTAGCATTAAGGAGCAGATTGCCCGATTTCATGGTAATTCAATTGGAAGTAATCTGATTGGTAGCAATCCAATACGAACCGGTAGTAGTTTTCATGGTTCATGTAATATTGAAAGAAGCTATAATAAACCGGATCTAGTGCGAGCAAAGGTGTGTGGGAAAAGACTTAAAGGAGGGAAAGAGAAGGCATTAGCAACTTCGAAAAATGGCAAAAGCAGAATAATTTTTCTACTATCTTGTCCTATTGTGTTGAAATTGTATTATGCAGCCTAATAATTGTCCGACACGTGCCAATTCGTAAGTAATTTTTTATTTTCTACTATGTTGTCCTATTGTGTTGAAATTGTATTATGCAGCCTAATAATTTTTCTTTCTATTATTATAGGTTGTCTACAGGCGGGGAGGAAGATGGGAATGGATCTTCAACAGAAGATGGGGATAATATAGACTCATAGTTGTTTTTTTATTGTTTTAGTATTTTTTTAGTTGTGGTGATGTCTTAAACGGAAGTTTTGTATTTCTTTATACAAGTGTTAGTTTTGGTTCATTTGTGGATTTTGTTTCATTCTAAAGATATATTTTTTAGGTATTGGTTCAATGGTGCTAGTTGTCTACCGGAATATTTTCTTGAACACTTCTTAACCTGATCAATTTCTATTTGGGGACTGGTTCCATGGTAACAACTCCCACCGAGGTTAACTTCATGTATACATTGTCTGATCCCTTAGTCTAGTTCTGAAGATGCAGATCAATGATCAGAACTGTTCCCATTTTATGTATTTTCCACATCTTTTTCTCGTTCAATGATGCTATGAACTTTTGTCTTTTGTTTCTACTAAGAAATCAACAGCTGCTAGAAATCTTACTTAAATCTCCTTCATATACATTGATATGTATTTGTTAAAAACAGTTGTTCCCATTTCTTGATTCTGAAATATTCATGTTGTTATATACTGCCAAAGAATGGAGATAATAGTTAGGCTCATTTGAGTGTCTTATGATTTTTTTAATGGTTATATAATGTATGCATATTATGAAGCCATTGTAAAATCACATAGTACAGCATTTGAAATGGCCCTGATTCTTAATGGTTATATAATCCCAGAAGGGTATTACTCCTACAACATCTGTACTTGGAAACTTGAATAGTTGTGAATGTGTGGCGAAACGGAGATAATGTACATCAATTCTGTCCTATAATTATAGAGATTGAAGATGGAAACCAGAAAACCTATATTGGTAAAGAGACAAAAGATTTGGGATGTGAAGCATCAGTAACCATATGCTGATGTTATATTGGTTCTGTTCAAAGTCCCTCTATTCTTTATTGTTCAAAGTCCCTCAAAATGTGAAGCATCAGTAACCATAAGTTAAGCTCCCTCTATTCTTTATTGATTACGAAAAGTATAGAAATATACATGAGGGGGACAACCAATCACCATTGTGAATTGGAGCCTAAACCTCAACTCTAAACTATTACAATTGTGAATGAGGCACATATATCTATCCTTATCCTTATACACCTTATACACAAAACCAATATACCAAATCTGCAACTTCTTATGTGGCTCTTGATGCTAAGAAAACCAAAGCTGGCCTCATCCGCTTTCCACCAGCACTAAAAATTTGCTCTGGTACATCAAAACTGGGTTGTTCGCACCAACAACTTCGCCGTGGCTCTTCATTTTTCAAATTATAGCATGGCACCATTCCAACAATTTAGCACATGAACAGACTTGCTGCAAACTTACAGAAGGGATTCAGGTAAACTTAAATAAAGAAAAGATTTACAAGCCTAACAGTGAAGGAAATATACCCACCAACATTTCTTACTTTGACTCTAATTCCTAATCAAGCCTCAAATCTAGAAGCACAGATTAAAGTAATGCGGCGATAAGGAGTTAAGGAAACCGGTGGATGAACCCTTCGAGTCATAGCCATTCTTGGAATGGTGCCATGCTATAATTTGAAAAAATGAAGATATAATCAATCCCCAAGTAATAAAACCATAAACCGTAATCCTACACAACCGAATAAATAAATACAATAGGGAAATCGAATTTTTGAGAAAATCTCAATTCACATTGACCTAAATCAAAAGAAAAAAATAAAGGGTTCATAATCTTCACTGAATTTGGGATTTCTTCTACACAAATTCAGCTTTGAAAATTCAATCAATTTGAATATCATAATCTTCACTGCCATCAAAAATCAACAAATTGAAGAACAACAACGATAAACTCTGGTGGAATTCTGTCGGATCTGTTGGGATTTTTGAATAGGCTTCTTAAGGAAATAAACAAAGAAAATGAGAAAGATAACGGATAGATAACGGGAAAGATAACGGAAATTGAAAAGACAAACTTGATGTAGTCGAGGCTTAACACAATTTCCGTAAGAAGTATTTGTCCCGCACTGGTGCTTACGATTGATGACAAACTTCTCGTGAGATGCAACGACTTCTATTTGTTAATAGGAGCACTCCAAATTAACAAATCTAACGAACAATTGACTATTTGGAACTTTCGGACTTTGAAGAAAATAATGCAACAAGATGAAATGATAAGTTAATCTATCTCAAATGTGTGTAGGAAGACTCAATTTACTGTATGTATGAATTGAAATTCGGAGGGGAAGTATATAAGGAGAGTTAAGGGATTTGTGTCTTTTCCCTTGAAAAGACACAACTTTTCTGGCAGCAGCGAAGGGCACGAGTCGTGCTCACGACTCGTTCTCAAGGCTTCCACTCGTTCTGATCAGATTTGAGCAAATGTCCATTAAGGTCCATTTGTGCTCACGACTCGTGACCAGAGTCCCCACTCGTTCTGATCAACTGGGTGCAAATCTCATCAGCCAAAAAACACAGTTTAAATCCAATTAAATCTAAATGATCTAATTGACCCTTTAAACAACTCTCGTTAAGTTACAAATCTTTTGTCATTAATTTCTCATTCACCCGGAAATGATTTTGAGACAATAAATGAGTTTCATAATCTACACTAAATGTAGAATACATTTTGTAACTTACTTCGTTAACAAATAACGAATTTCGTTAGGAAGTTAGGTCAACGTTAAGTCAAACTTAACTTTCGTTACCCATTTCCAACAAGATCTTGTCGAGAAATTCATGGCAGTGGTGGTATTTGTGAGGCCGAGAAACTTGTTGGATCTTGTCGAGAAGAAAGACGAAGACGAGAGAGAGAGAGAGAGAGAGAGAGAGAGAGAGGTTGAAGAGAGCATAAGATGGGGATAACGAACGAATCTCAGGGAAAAAGAAGCAGTAGCGTTAATCTGTTGTTTTTTTTTTTTGTTAAGTTTGCGTTAAATGATGTTTAAGTCTGTGTTAATTTTTACTTCCAAATCCGTACGAATGGACCGTAATAGAACGGCTCTATATATATATATATATATATATATATATATATATATGTATATATATATATATATGTATATATATATATATATATGTATATATATACATATATATATGTATATATATACATATATATATGTATATACATACATATATATATGTATATACATACATATATGTATGTATATACATATATATATGTATATACATACATATATATATATATATATACATATATATATGTATATACATACATATATACATATATATATATATATATATATATATATAAAAGTATATGAAATCAATGTATAAATTTAGTAAGCTTCATCTCATCAAAGCAAAAAGAGCCCACTAACAATTCAAGGCCCGGAATTCATTTATTATGTAAAAAAGGCCCCAAACTTCGAGTTTGACTCGTTTGAACTCGAGTTCGATAACAACTCGAATTCGAAATAAACTCGTTAAGCTCGAAAATTTGTTTCCAAAAAAAGCTCAAACTCGAACTTGGATCGTTTAAGCTCGAAATCGAGATCGACTCGAGAGCTCGCGAGTAGCTCGCGAACAACTAGAACTCGATTGAGCTCGAGTTCGAACGACCGATTGAACTCGAACTCGAGAAAACTCGAACTCGATAACTATCAAACGAGCTCGAGCTCGAATACGTAAAACTCGTTCGAACTCGACTCGTTTACGGACCCTAGGGTTAAGCTTAACATTTTTGTTTGATTCATTAAGGCCCTTGTTATACCTTTCATTTCAGACCCCTAAAACGCTTGGATCAACCTTGGTGGTAACTGAAGAACCCGGTCTAGGTGATGGGTGTAGATTCGGATGGAACCTTATCTTTAATAGACCCCTGCAAGATGGACGATTCATGGAAAAGTCCAATCTTGGAAATTAGCATTAAGAACCAAGCACGATGGAGAGGTTTAGTTAGAGCATCTGCAAGTTGGTCGTTGCCTGTTAGGTGTTGGACATGAAGAGTTCCGAGTTGTACATGATCCCAAACAAAATGAAATGAGAGTGCAAGATGTTTCATGCGTGAATGGAAAACAGGATTGCCGAGTAGCGAGTAGCACCAAGATTGTCATAATATATAACAGGAACTTGAGGTAGGTTGATGCCAAGTTCGTATATAAGGTTTTTGACCCAAAGTACTTCAGCAATAGCATCAGCAACTGCCCGAAATTCAACTTTGGTGGAGGAGCGGGAGAGTGCACGTCGTTTTCGTGAAGACAAAGATATGTGGTTTCGTCCGAGGCTGACTAGAAAATCGGTGGTGGACACATAATCACCCTTATCTCCATGCCGCATCGCAGAAGGAATGCAATGAGTGTAGAGTGTCTTTGAAAAGTTGAATACACAAATGTGAGGTGCCATGTAGGTAACATATTATCCGTTTTAGAGCAGCCCAGTGAGAGGTAGTGTGGTGTTGCATAAATTGTGCAAGTTTGTCGACTTAGAAAGTAATGTCAGGGCGAGTAATAGGAGGTAGTGAAGGCTTCCTATAATGGTGCAGAATTCAGCTTGTTAGTGAATGAGGTTGGTTAGAGAGTGAGTAAGGATGAGGTTGGAGTCTATAGGTGTGGGGGTCGGTTTGGCCATGTTGTAGCGAGTGAGAGGGTCGTGGATATATTTTGCTTGTAAGCAGAGGAGGTCGTGGTTATTGGGGGTGACCTCGATGCCTAAGAAGTAAGACAACGGGCCAAGATCCTTAATAGAGAAGCAAGAAGCAACGCTAGATATGAAGGAGGATAGAAGAGGTGTGGAGGTACCGATGACAAATATGTCATCAACGTAGACAAGAAGATAGATGGGTTGGGGAGTTTTATGAAGAATGAAGAGAGAAGCTTGCTTTAGGCCATAAATACATTTTGTAAGAGACATTATCTCATATCGAAAATTGACGAACCTTACCAATAACATATAAAGATCATGAGCCCTCCCCATTAGCACCAATTGATTTTAAGGTGGAACCTCAGACTTGAAGATGGTATTAGAGCAGATCCATTACAGGTGCAGGCCCAATAGTCCATGATGTTGCTCTGCGCTACACGATTAATAAGTCTACATTGTAAACATTGGCAAAGCACTCACGTGAGGGGCGTGTTAGAGACATTATCTTACATCGAAAATTGACAAATCTTGCCTGTAACATATAAAGATCCTGATCCACTTTCCTTAACACTAATTGATTTTAAAGTGGAACCTCAAACTTGAAGACATTTCATTAATTAATATTGTACATATGCAATCAACCATGGAATAGATGAATAATTGTTATCTTAAAATCTTACTCATTTAAAGTTTCAACATTGTAATCATTCAATGATACTCCATCCGTCCCGACCCAAATGTCTCAACTTTCCTTTTTGGGAGTCCCATTTAAAATGTCTCAACCCAAAAAAGAAAAGTTTTTTATTACTTTTTTTATTTGTGGGACACACTTGTCATACTCACAATAAATATCCACTAACTATTTCCTACCTCACTTTCTCTTTCCTACATCACTTTCATACTCACAACATTTATTTCACTATACACTTTTTACATTATATATATTTATTTCTTGATTCCCGTGTCGAACCCATTTTGAGACATTTATCATGGGACGGAGGTAGTATATCATAACCTGGTCCACTCTTCTAAAATTACAACTTACTATCTCTATCATTCTTTGTCGAATTAGTTTTTATTATTTGATACAAAAATAAAGTAAACATATATTATAATCGAAAAAGTACAGTAAATTGAATAGAAATTGAGAGTATAATAAGATATAACATTTCAAAAATGTTATAAGTTGGCCACTAATTGTTAAGTGTGAGTGTACGTGTGTGGATAAGTTGAATAAAGAAATATTAAAAATTTACTATTTATTGAACCATAACTTTTAATAATGAAACGTCAAAAATAAAAACTTTTGTAGTTTAAAATGGAAGAATAATTTTATATGCTTTTTAAATAAATATATTTGTGTCATGTCGAGTATTGACAGATTACTAACTAGTTGATTGAAAATCGAATTAAATCGCGTGATTTATTTTGTTTCGATTAAGAATCGCAATTTTTAGGGAACCACTTGCACCTCTGCCCTTAGTTGTAAGGTAAACACGTTGAGACACGAGGAGTTTCTTTAACTTCGATTTTTCCTCAACATAAATACTTATTACATCCTTCACAACACTGTTAGAAGTAATAATATATTGTAATAATATACTCCCTCCGTTTCATTACAATTCACCCACTTATTACAATTCACCCACTTACTGTTTATGCATAGATTAATAAAAAAAATAATGATATAAATGTTATGAGTATAAAAGTAAAATAGAAGAGAGAATGAGTGGAGTGAATAGTAAATTATAATGATGTTGTGAGTATTAAAATAATGTAGGAAAGAGAATGAGGGGAGGCAATAGTGATAAAAACTTTCCATTTTAGAAAGTGTGTGATTTGTAGTGGGACGTCCAAAAAGGAAAGTGTGTAATTTGTAATGGGACGGACGGAGTATATTGTAAAGCTAAGAACATGGCTCAGTGATTAATATCTAGCTTTCATAATATATACTCCCTCCGTCCCACGTGAATGAATGTAAATCAATTTTTTGGGTGTGAGAATTAAGGAAAAGTGATGTAAGAAAGAGAAAAAGTTAAATTTTGTGAGTATGAAAAATTAAATAGGAGAGAGAATGAGTGGGAGGAATAGTGAGGAGAGAGAATATTGTGAGTGTAAAAGTGAAATATTTATTTCCATTTTGGGAAGTTTGCATTTACGTGAGACGGACCAAAATAGAATTAAGTTTGCATTCACGTGGGTCGGAGGAAGTATTGTAAAGCTAAGAACATACAAAGTATTGGCTCAGTGATTAATATCTAGCTTTCATAAGATTGGCCTCGGGTTCAACTCCCACTCTTACATATTTTATTTCAATACGTATGTTGTAACATGTTTTAGATGTTTATTAGGATAATTGAAACTAATCAAAATTATTGATTAAATTTAACTCACAAAAAAGGTTTAAAAAAAAAAAAAAAAGTGGACTAACTTATTGTGAGAGGATAATTTTTTTAGAGGGATGGAATTGTTGATTTGAGATGCACACGGTTTGCTAACCATATGTTGATATATGTATGTGTGTTACAAGGCTATATAAATAATAGCCATTCTTGGCCGGCCGGCCGGCAGATACAACCTTCCAAGTAGCTCTGCCAAACCACAAAGTTAAATTTTTTATTATTATTATTATTATTATTATTTTTTTGTTGAAATTATTTCTATGCAGTCCAAGTGTTTAGCTTAAATATGCGTTACTATCAATTTGACATTCCTTTTTATTGGTTTATTTGATAGATTACTACCATCTTATTCATCCAATTACTACCTCAAAATCCTCGAAACAATATAAATCCGGGCGGCAACCATCATGCATTGTTCTTGCCACCTCCGACCTACACAGGGGCGGAGCCAGGAATTGGCCGAGGGGGGGGGGGCAAGATTACACGGGGGTTCGGGGGCAGCGCCCTTGAAAAAAAATTTCGGGTCGGACAAGTAAAAAATGGGTCGGATCCATGAAATACAATGTATTTTAGTTAACAAAAATGATAAAAGTAAATAATTCAAAGAACGACTGAAATAATGTTGAAGTATTTAACGCAAACAATTTATTAAAATATATTACTCGTACAAAAAAGAAAATCAAATTTGCTAATTAAACTTGGAATAATAGGAAGAAAGACCAAAAACAAAAAAAAATGGAAAAAGCCTAACTAATTAATTAAGATTGAAAAAATGTGAGGAAATTAGGAGAAAGAGAAAAACAAAACTGTTAAGAGAAAGAATAGCAAAGATGGAAGACAAATAAAATTAATTGAAAATGTAGGTAGCAGGGTTCGAACATGGACCAAAGGCTTTAACTTCACCCCTTCTACCGCTGAACCACACCACTCACTGGTATTAATCTTGAAGTTAATTATATATATACATATATAACAAAAATATGGGGGGGCAAAAAAAAAAATTTCCACTGCATTTCCGCCGCTGGGGGGGGGGCCGAGTGCCCCCTCCTGCCCCCCTGGCTCCGCCCCTGGACCTACACAATGTTTGAAATTATTCTTTGGTCTAGCCAATCCAGTTTCCGATTGATTACTGTTTGAGCGCCAACTAATTTTGATGCTACCATAAAAAATAGGTTGTACAGGAAACTGACCGGGGTAGCAACGGTGGCCGGACCGGAAAAGCACGCTCCACGAGGTCCTAAATAATGTGAGACCTACAAGAGAAAACACCGTTAGGGCGGGGGGATTTTCCCCCCGAAAACCCTCCGGCGTGAGAATCATTAATCCGGTACATAACATTTATATATGACATATTTCTAGAGAGAGAAAGAGGGAGGAGAGAGAAGCTCCCCATTTGTACCTACCTCATGAAATGGGAATGGGGGGAGTATATATACCCAAAGGTGATGTCATCAATGATATCACCATCCACATTATTTTCCTTTGCCACGTGTCACGCCTGCAGTGGAAGGAAGTCTAACAAGAGACTACAACATTTAACATAAATCATATACCATAAATCATACGCCAGGCGACATATAACATATGAGAGCCGACACGCGAGACCCATCTACAACATGCGACAATTATAACATTCTCAGCATACAACACGACATGCCATGTGCGACATATGATATACGAGAACCAAACCATATGCGGGAATCCGGCCATAACCATACACACATAATCCTTGGCTAAAACCATCATCGGAACCCGAACATGCGACATATTAACATATGGCAGGTAACCATTATAACATTAATAGCATACATTATGAGGCATGCGACCTACGATGTGCGACATGACACATCGACAACCAACACCCGTCATACGGGAACCTCCATCCGACATGCGGGAACGACATCCGCCATGCGGGAACCAATATTCGATATACGATATATAATATGCGAGGGCCAAGCCATTGGCGGGAACCAGGACCAGAACCATAATCATAAGCACACAACATGCGGCATATAGCATACAACATATAATACGCGGCATACGGAAAATAACACTTAATATGCGGCATATAGAATATAACACGGGGGAACCAAATCATAATTATAACTTTGGCAATATTCTCATAAAATGTGGACCCCTTATCCTCATAAAATAGGGCCCCCCAAAGACCATATACTGGGGCCGGGCAAACATTTAACGGGAATAATATTTTGCCATGGCGCATCAGAAGCCCCCAATTTCGAGACCTGGATTATTCATGATCCAGGCGAGAAATTCATCAGGTTGCGCGGGCTTATCACATCGAATCAACTCTCACGGTACAGAACATAGGTCCGTTTCGTGATCTTTCCAACACTTTCATTACTAACTTCCTATTTTACTTCAATTTTTTGCATTTTCTCTTTCCCGTTTCATTTATTTCTGTAAATTTTTGGCTGGTAAAATATGCGAAAACCAATCATACGGGAGCCAACATTATACGGCTCAGATCCACAAATGCCAGCGACATGAACCCTGATCGCTGGACTTTCGGATAACTTTCCTTCCCTACAATTTGTTTCGACAAATCTGCCAAAAACCTTTCGATCCCTCTGACTTTTGACATCTTCTCAGCAATTCACCCTGATCTGGGTCTATACTAAAATAATTTACTTTTCTGTCTTTTACCTTCGCTTTTCATATATTGGTTGTCGCGGTGCGACTTCCACTCTATGATTAACTTTAACTTTTGATATTGCCTACTGCATTTTGCTTCAATAGTTACCTTTTTTGCTTCGATAGTTTATCGAAGACTCCTTTTACCCAACTTATCTATATACATACTACTCCCTTCAAAAGAGTGAGGCTTGTCTTTAGGCAGCCTTACTCCCTAACTGTACTTCTCGCCCTTTAGCTTTACTCAGCATCGGGGCGACTTGCTATTCCTTGTCCATTTGGCCGAAACCAAAACTCGCGGCCAAACCTCTTGGCCGAAACCAAACTCGCGGCCAAACCTCTTGGCCGAAAACAAAACTCGCGGCCAAACCTCTTGGCCGAAACCAAAACTCGCGGCCAAACCTCTTGGTCACACTTGGCTCAAAAACCGCACTAAGGCCGCACCTGGACAAACCGCACTGAGGCCACACTTGGCCAAACCTCGCTGATCAAAGCATAAAAATGCGCCAATCACAACTGCGCCAACTAAAACGCGACAATCACAAACGCGCTAATTAGAACGCGACAATCACAAACGCGCTAACTGAAACCGCGCTGATCAGAACCACGCTGATCAAACCCGTGCGAACCAAAACCTTATTAATTAAACCGCGCCGATCAGAACCACGCTGATCAAACCCGCGCGAACCAAAACCTTATTAATAAACCGCGCTGATCAGAACCACGCTGATCAAACCCGCGCGAACCACTTGGTCAAACTATCTAATTCCATCATTGCTCAACCTTTGCCTGGCATTTTTGAGCCAGGTCTTTCCTATCAACTTTATCACACAAGCATTTCGGGATGCGAGCCCATCATAACCAGCAGTTCGGGATGCGAGCCCATCATAACCAGCAGTTCGGGATGCGAGCCCACCTTTCGGTCTCTCCAGACGCCTGGGTCCCTCCCCAGGTCGCAGGCACTTCGCCACTCAGGCTAGGCCAGGAGCTTCGCCACTCAGGCTAGGCCAGGAGCTTCGCCACTCAGGCTAGGCTAAGAGCTTCGCCACTCAGGCTAGGCTGGGAGCTTCGCCACTCAGGCTAGGCTGAGAGCTTCGCCACTCAGGCTAGGCTGGGAGCTTCGCCACTCAGGCTAGGCTACTGGGACTTCCGAGTCTGCAAGCGCAGATCCCGTTGTGCCTGGAACCACTATCTCCAGGGCTTTTCTGAGCTTGGCCTTTTGCCAAGACTCCCGAGTCTGCAAGCGCAGATCCCGTTGTGCCTGGAACCACTATCTCCAGGGCTTTTCTGAGCTTGGCCTTTTGCCAAGACTCCCGAGTCTGCAAGCGCAGATCCCGTTGTGCCTGGACTTTCAACCAGGACTTTTCTGAGTTGCAAAACTATTCAAACTGTTACATCTCGTCAAACTTTTAATTTTCAAAAACTTTTCAAACGGTGACGTCTCGCCAACTTTACCTTTTCAAAGCCTTTTCAAGGCGGCGACATCTCGTCAAACTTTAACCTTTTCAAAACTTTTTCAAAGCGGCGACATCTCGCAAAACTTTTCCTTTTACAAACTTTTCGAAGCAGCGACATCTCGCTGAACTTTAACCTTTTCAAAACTTTTCAAAACGGCGACATCTCGCCAAACTTTAACATTTTAAAACTTTTTCATAACAGTGGCATCTCGCCACACTTTAACCTTTTCAAAACCTTTTCAAACAGTGGCATTTCGCCACGCTTTCCCTTTTCGAAACAGTGGCATCTCGCCACACTCTCACTTTTCAAAACATTTCAAAACAATGGCATCTCGCCAAACTTTTCACTTTTTCAAAACCGTGGCATCCCGCCAAACCTTTACAAAACTTTGGCATCTCGCCACACTTTAACTTTTCAGAATCTTTTAAAATGATGGCATCTCGCCACACTTTCCTTTTCAAAACTTTTTCAACCGGTATGGCATCTCGCCAAACTTTAAATTTTCAAAACTTTTCAACCGGTAATCAAATTCTTTTGAAAACTTTCTGTGCCCGTAAAAAAAACCCGGGACTTTCTAGGTGCCTGAAACCGTTATCTCCAGGACACCGCGACTTGAAACCGTTATCTCCAAGCCGCAAGGTTTGGCGACTTGAAACCGTTATCTCCAAGCCGCCTCCCCTTTCTCGCCCATAAAAAAGTTGGGACTTTTCTAGGTGCCTGAAACCGTTATCTCCAGGACACCGCGACTTGAAACCGTTATCTCCAAGCCGCAAGGTTTGGCGACTTGAAACCGTTATCTCCAAGCCGCTCCCCTTTCTCGCCCATAAAAAAGCTGGGACTTTTCTAGGGTGCCTGAAACCGTTATCTCCGTGACACCGCGACTTGAAACCGTTATCTCCAAGCCGCAAGGTTTGGCGACTTGAAACCATTATCTCCAAGCCGCCTCCCCTTTCTCGCCCATAAAAAGCCGGGACTTTTCTGAGGTGCCCGAAACCGTTATCTCCGTGACACCGCGACTTGAAACCGTTATCTCCAAGCCGCAAGGTTTGGCGACTTGAAACCGTTATCTCCAAGCCGCCTCCTTTCTCGCCCATAAAAAAGCCGGGACTTTTCTAGGTGCCTCGAAACCGTTATCTCCGTGACACCGCGACTTGAAACCGTTATCTCCAAGCCGCAAGGCTTTGGCGACTTGAACCGTTATCTCCAAGCCGCCTCCCCTTTCTCGCCCATAAAAAAGCGGGACTTTTCTAGGTGCCTGAAACCGTTATCTCCAGGACACCGCGACTTGAAACCGTTATCTCCAAGCCGCAAGGTTTGGCGACTTGAAACCATTATCTCCAAGCCGCCTCCCCTTTCTCGCCCATAAAAGTGGGACTTTTCTAGGTGCCTGAAACCGTTATCTCCAGGACACCGCGACTTGAAACCGTTATCTCCAAGCCGCAAGGTTTGGCGACTTGAAACCGTTATCTCCAAGCCGCCTCCCCTTTCTCGCCCATAAAAAAGCTGGGACTTTTCTAGGTGCCTGAAACCGTTATCTCCAGGACACCGCGACTTGAAACCGTTATCTCCAAGCCGCAAGGTTTGGTGCCAAGGAACCACTATCTCCAAGGCACCGCCCCTTATCTTCAAGCTTTCGCAATCCATCTTCAAGCTTTATCAATCCAGCTTTATCAACTTTGGCGGCAACTCACTTTTGTCGCAGCTTTAGCGGCAACTCAACTTTGTCGCAGCTTTAGCGGCAACAACCTTTATCAACCTTGTCGCAGCTTTAGCGGCAACAATCTTTATCAACCTTGTCGCAGCTTTAGCGGCAACAGTCTTTATCAACCTTGTCGCAGCTTTAGCGGCAACAACCTTTATCAACTTTGTCGCAGCTTTAGCGGCAACAATCTTTATCAACCTTGTCGCAGCTTTAGCGGCAACAATCTTTATCAACCTTGTCGCATGTGACAGAGTCGCTACAAAAGACACGAGGTACTCATTTGCAAATCGAGTAAACACTTTCTTTATATTTGACACAATAAGCAGATATCACGCAACTTTTATATGAACGAGAGAAATAAGGAATTACAAATATCTTTCTCATTTTACCAAGCATATCATCATGACCATCACTTTTCATTACTCATCATTTCAAGATCTCAAACATGTAGCAGGTCAACGTTCCCATATATCATGATACTTCCATTTTCACTTAAGATCTTAGCATAATTTTTCATAATTCTGACACAACTTTGCATATAAACGTCGAGCATAAAATTCACATATTTTACTATATGAAATATCATTTTTCTTGCGCCATACTTCTTTTACATTTAATTCGATCAAGATTCGTACTTTGCTAACTTGACGAATTTCATAATTAAACAAACAAACAAGGGCATAATTTAAAAATTGGCGCGACATGTTGCAATATAATCCTAATCCACGTTTATCCATACTTTAGCAAATAGGCAACAAGCGCTCCATATCATATTATACATTCTGAGGGACATATTAAGAGTCCTTACGTGAATCATGCACCTGATCATTACGTTATTGACCTTTATATCATATCTATAAGACATGCTCCACATTAGCGGCCAAGCATATTTCTTATCAACAAAACTTTAATCACTCATTATCTCTTCTTAATGACTTAGGGAGGCAAGCAAGTTAAGTCAATCCATTTTAACATAGTAGCCTAGCACACATTTAATTTTGTTATGTAACAACATTTCTAAGCATGCCTTCATATTCTCACATAACAAATTCCCATAAACATGATTTAACATGAATAGAAACGATGGGAAGAGACGACCTGACGAAGGTTAACGATATTCCCGATGGATTTAACAACAAGGCTGTACCACACTTGCCCTTCCCATTAACTTTCAACTTTCTCCGTCCGCTTTTCCTGTCTCAAATTCTTAGCCCAAGAAAAATAGCAATACCATTTTGTCTACTTTTCATTTTATCAAAGTAAAGGCTATAGTGAAAAAAGAAAGAGTTGACCTGATTTATTTGGCCGGCAATCACTGTCTCTGGCGGCTTTCCTCTTCCCGCACCAAATTCACTGTCCAAAAGATAACAAATTCTCCCAAAAAGGCATGCAATTTGCTATTTCTTAACCAAGAATATATCATTTAAAAACATAAAGGTGATATTGGCAAACTATCTTGAATATAGAATTAAACATAAATTTTCATATGTCGCCAAGCACTTCTTTCTTTTCTTTTCATATGAAATCGCCAATTATCAAAACATTATTTCAAAATATACTTTAGCCATTTCACGGAGCTTTTTCCCGCTAGATTGTAACAATTCATATTCAAGTTTCTATATCCCATTATTTTTCGTTAGGAGCAGGAAAATAGGCAAGCAACACATTAAGCCGATTTATCTTATCAAGTTAGCATAGTAAATAGGGAGCATTTTTGACTTTACTACGCACCAGAATTTCTAATCTTATGCTCATTGATGCTATTTTCCTCGTGTTTCACTTTCCTTTACATCTAATAATTATTGCAAATTGCAGAGCATATTTTTCACTTAATGAATCTTAGCAATTGATCACAAGATTTAATATCGCTTAGAATGATATCAAGTTAAAGCCCCCACTTAACATGATAAACGAATTTCAAAGCATATTCATATTTTTATTAAAACCGCAATCTCATATACTTGTTATCAATTTACTAAGCATGTATTATTAAGCATTTATTCATTATAAATGAAAAGGACGGAAGGAAGCGACCTGATAGAGATTTGCGGCGATTTTGACGAAATTCGTCAAAGAATTAATGAAATTCTTAACGGCCATCCCTTGAATAACCTCTCGAATAGCGAAACTAACGTCCCAAATAGAAAAACCCACGCCGGTCCTCTCTATCTATTTGTGGCTGATAATCATTTTACTTTTCCCAAGCCAATTACTGATCCACAACTTCAAACCAAACAAAAAATAGGAAAACCCTTTTAAACAATTCTACTTTCCTTTTCTTTTTCAATTTCCATTTTCTTTATTTCCTTTTCCATTCACCTTCCAGCTGTATCAAACTAAGAAAAATCATCTCAATTTTTTTTTTTAAAACATTTATTTGCCTTTAAAAGAAAACCACCTTTCAAACTTACAATTTTAAAATCAATTAGTAATATCTCTACTTAGAGGAAATCCAACCACAACTTTAATAAACCGATATCTGATCAAATACATTGGAAACCTTAATTAACATCTGTTTAACAAAAGGGGTTTTCCATACAAAATATAAAAGAGGAATACTTAACAAATACTCCTAACAGACCACTCCTATACTTAACTTGTCAAGCCCCAAAAGCAAAGTCCACAATGATACCCCGGCCTCACTGATTCGGGTCACCTGTCTCGGAATCTAAAACAGTAAAGGGAGAGGGGTGAGAATAAATCTCAATGAGCTATTATGGATGCAGCAAGATGCCATACAAGATGCAACACGTAGCATGGCAACACTTAACACATTATGAAAGCGGTAAACACATTACGTTACCTCATTTTACCTTTTCCCGTCTGAACAATAAGTCGTACAACGTGGGAGTAAAACTCCACTCTTTGGTGAATCGCCCTACGCACATTCACCGCTTATAGGTCTCATACCCCGTAGATCCATATAAGAAAAACAGATACATATATGACCCCTATATTTAGAGTATCATATACTATCATCGCCATCGGCAGAGAGCCGTTGGCTTCATACAGAGCATTCCCCCTGCTTCTCCTAATCGCAGCAGCATGTAAAGGCTACTTATCACTCAAGACAAGAGCCGCACGCCCCCCACCCCGCGGCCACAGTGGGGAAGGGTCACCGATATGATGAACCTTCAATCACTTATTGAACAAATCAATATTTGATTGACTTCCATCATACCCACCCGAACATATACACATTCAAGCACATAATAGATACTTGAATTATAATCCACAAAATGGGATAATCATATAATAACATGGTAATGTATACTCAAGCCAATCAATACCATAATACAACATTTAAGTAATACACTATGCATAGTATCATCACTAAATATGAATGATAACAAATAAATCCACAATTGGGATAACCATACAACCACATAATAAACATATCCACATATTGGGATAACAATGTAATCAACATGCCACATAATCCACAATTGGGATGTCACACCACCATATAACACATAATCCACACAATGGGATACCACATAACAACTTACCAAATAGTCCATACTTTAGGATATTAAGATAACCATAATATCAATAATTCCATAACTTGGACACAATGCCACAAGTGATACCTACCCATTACCAATTAGCTCAATAGTGAAACCTATGGCTTCTACACCATTGCAACTATTCACTAAAGATAGGGAGTGAGGCTACTATATATCATGAACCACTCCTACATAGTCATTATACGACCTCGAATAACATTTATTAAAGTTCAAGTTCTATTTCCCAATTTGGAACTATTTTGGTTAAGTCACAAATCAAACCTATCAACCATTTTCGGGGCAATATTTAAACTACTTTCACAATTCCATTTTGATCAATTAAGATGTCATCGTATAGACAAAATATTCTACTTTAATCTAGGTTAAAGAGTTTTCATTTTGGTTCTAGTTTGATTAGGTTTAAATAGCTCCCAAGACAGTTCAATGTCACCAGGCCAGGGCACGACTCGTGCCTGAGGGCACGACTCGTGCCAATTCTCCTTAAGTTACTCAGAACGACTTGGCCTCCTAGGCACGACTCGTGATCACGAATTGGCTATCGGCACGACTCGTGCCTGAGGGCACGACTGTGCCACGGCCGTAAATGCAGTACAAGAAGCAGAATAATTCAATAACTCCAAGAAAACCAAATTTCAACCCAAGCTTCCCTTTTATTGATGAACCTAAAGGTTTACTAAATTTAATACTTCTCATACTAAGTCATTTAGACCCAAAGGATGTAAACCTAGATCATTATCATATGATTTTTCACCCATTTTACTAACACCTTTCAAATTAACCCTTTTTAATCTAATCAATCCATCTTCTTACCCCTTTATCAACTTTCATGGACAATAACATACTTCACAACTTCATTCTAAATCATTTAAACCCAAGATGATATAAACCTAGATCATTTACCACATGATTTCCAACCCATTTTACTAACACATTTCAAGTTAAATCTTCTAAAACTATCTCCACCCATTTCTTACACTCTAAATCAACTTCTTTGATCACTAACATTATTCTATGTCATTTACCCATTTTCTCAACTCCAAGAATAGTTTCAAAGCATTAAACAATCTTCATATTAACAAGAACAACATTTAGAGTTAATGAGCATTTAGAGGAAGGAAAGTCATAATAACTCACCTTAGGGTTTTCAATGGGAGGTTAATCTTTCTAGCTTGAAGAATTCCCCAAGATGATCCAACTTCAATGGTGCTTCTAGGCTTGATTTTGGTGGAAGATTTGCTTGGCTTCAAGAATGGAGCTTGAAAGCTTCCATGGAATTCTAAATGTTCTCTTGGAGGAAGAAGTGAATGAATGAGGGAGGAGGAAGGAGAGTGAGGAGGAGAAGAAGGGGGGGGGGCCGGATGGAGGAGGGTATGGGGGAGAGGAGAGAGGAACACATGGCATGAGGAGGGGAGGTTATAACTTTGGCCCCCCTCTTGAAATATCACCAAGACTTTCACCCAATCCCTTTAATTTAAACTTAACTCATTTATCCAAATAATTCATCCTACTCAATTCACCTCCTTGCACTATTTATCATTTTTCCATTTTTATTATTCCCCAATCTTCTTTATTTAATAACCAATAAATTCTTAAAAGATTCCAATCTTACTACTTACCCAATTTATCTTAAATTAAGAATTTAAAGACATAAAGGAACACATAAAATAACTATAAATATTAAAAGCATCTAATATAATATTAAAAATAAATGCCTAGGGTTGGGGTCGTTACACTCACTCCCCCTTAAAGAAAATTCGTCCCGAATTTGACTGTCGCTTACCCTAAGGATCAGATAGCAAAGGTTACCTTTCACACATTCCAACTTAACAATTTCAATTAGATTTCTCAATTGCATGATTCCACTATACACTTTCACAACTCGAATACTCTAAGACTTCAATTCTCAATTAGTCTTATCAATGCTATGATTCCTTCCAAGATTTTCCAATTTCATAAGTAATGTGATACTACAACTTAATATTCCGAGAATACTATACCATCATTACTAACCCGAAATTTCACGACCTCAAAGAAAGTATATTCAAATAAAAGTATTACATCTTATGTCTCCCAATACATTACGATATCACCTTTAAACTTCAAATACTCTATAGGCTGCCCCAAATCGGTCTATAAGTCGACTCACCAACATTTCCTAAAACTTCAAATGGATTAACAAACCTTGGCGCTAAATTACCTTAGACCTTGCTTCCCCAATTTCATCCCAACAAATTAGAGATCGATATTTCCTTTCCTAACAACGTCTCATACGGTTTTATCTTAATGTTAGAATGATAACTGATATTATACACACCCAACCACTGGTAATCATTTTTCCTATCGACTACAAAAATCCTTCAACTCTTAGGATCGGTAACCATCCCCGATAGAGAACTTCAAAAGTTAAGATTCCGCTTAAATCACACAAACAATTGTAACCGCTCTCGAACAATGATAAGAAATTTCCGCTCTATCTAAGTTAACTTCCTCGAAACATACGCTATCACTTCCCATTTTGCATAACACTACACCCTGATCTTCCTTTAATACACACTTAAAATTTCACAAGATTCTCACATCCACTAGGTAAGGTAAGAGTCAACCTATTTTCCATCACTAACAATATGATTCATCCTCATCACAACCTACACCATTTATACGCCCTTTAGATTCAACCAAAGTAATGACTTTACAATTCTTAAGGGTTCATTAAATTTCTTAGGTAGTACTTGCTAACTCAAAGATCACGGACTCAACCTCACAAGATCCTTGGCAACACCCGAGTTTAAGACTATAGAACCCAAAATTTGTAATCCTCTCGAGCTAACTCATACTAGCTAAACTTTGCATACAGGGACTCCTCATAAGGTATCATTAACCCAACTCTCAAATTATTTTTACAATCTTCCCGAAACTTTAATTAACAAAGATATCATCAATTCTAATTACCCTAAAACCATCAAAATAAGAATTACAATTCTGCTTATCCTACTCAGAACCAACACAACAAAATATACCAACGAAAGCACATTTAACATTTACTCGCAACTAGCACATAAAATTTTGGAAAAGACTCCCTAAGCAAGTCTAGCATATACCAATTACTCTTCACATCTTAATTCAAAACTTTCACCCTAAACACCCTCAAAAAATCAGAATCTTACATTTAAGGTTCACTTATAACAATTACCAATATAAGCAATTTAGGCATGGAAAAAGGAGACTCACCTATTAGGATAGTCTATCATTATACAACAACTACTTAACCCTCCAGGTCAAGTATATCTAAGAATCGTAAAATAATAACTATACCAATTCAACTGGCAATACATGCTCAGCCATAACCACATAACCATCGTGGTAAACCAAAGAAGGTTCGAGGTATTCTCTCATAAGAGCAGAATCCTCTAACAATAAAACAAATTCTCAACAATGTATGTCACATATAAGCAAAATGTGATGCCAAATATGAATGATATGCAACAGGATCTATCAAACATGACCCCTAACCTTTGAGACAGGGAATATACCTCTAGTGACCTCTGGGGAATCCATCTCTCTTGGATCCAAAACACACACTCGACCACAGACCCTCTCTTTCGGTTCCCCTATGTTATCTCTTTTGATACCACCTCTTTGACCCTTTGGACCGACACCCGAAGCTAACCTCTGACGAAATGCAGGACAATTTTTCTTGTAGTGCCCCGCTCCTCCACAATTCAAACATTTCCCTTGCTTACTCCAACACCTGTCTTCAGAGTGACCCATCTTCTTGCAATATTTACACATCATCCCATACTGTTTGGGTACTGGCCTAGACGAAGAAGCTACCACAAGTTCCTCTCTCATCCTCCCTGAAGTTAAAGCTCTTGGCTGATCTCCAATCTTACCTTCCAATTTCCCACTATTTTCCTCCATATTTTTCTCGATCTTATAAGCTCTCTCTAAGGCTGTATGATAATTGGTGAAGCTATCAATCCCAAATTTCTTCCTAAACTCAGTCCTCAAACCTTTTATAAACCTATGAACTCTTTTCGCTTCGTACGATACCAAATGAGGGCAACTTCTAGCTAATTCCTCAAACCTGATTACATACTGATTCACCGTCATGATCCCTTGTTCTAGTCCTAATAGTTCGATCTCCTTCTTGTCCCTTGTAACCATCGAAACGAAATAATCCTCGAACTGTCTGGTGAAATTATCCCAAGTCTGGGGCGTATGATCCCGCTCCCAACTTCCCTTCAATATTTGCCACCACTGATCAGCTAAACCTTCAAGTTTGAACACGGCATACCTAACT
Organism: Adenophora triphylla var. japonica; assembly: GCA_022495995.1. Taxonomy (NCBI): domain Eukaryota; kingdom Viridiplantae; phylum Streptophyta; class Magnoliopsida; order Asterales; family Campanulaceae; genus Adenophora; species Adenophora triphylla. The sequence continues at coordinate 56,155 of JAFEMH010002597.1, forward strand.
TTCTCCTTGTTGGGACTTTCTATAACCTCGAAAATCCTATTCATTTCTGCTAACCATTCTTCTGCCTTTAACGGGTTCGGACCTCCGTTAAAGCTCGGTGGGTTCATCTTCACAAATCTTTCCAATCCATCACTTTGACATCCTTCAAGTTGATTCGAAACTGATCCTCTCGTCTCCATACCTTGTACAAATTCCCTGAATAATTTCATCATCTCTTCATTCTGAATTCCACCTATACCCATATCTACTTCCTTTCCTAGCACCTTTCGCTGATCATCCTTGCTTCCGGCCATTAGAACGAACTCCTGCATAAAACACTCGACGTCAATTTCCACACATTCCCCCTTAGTTTAGACATCTACCCTTGACCTCTAAACTAAGCTCTGATACCAACTGTGAGCACCCCAACCCGGGACCTAACACGCATCCCGAGCTAAGGGAGCTCAAACTAAGAAAAACCATCTCAATTTTTTTTTTAAAACATTTATTTGCCTTTAAAAGAAAACCACCTTTCAAACTTACAATTTTAAAATCAATTAGTAATATCTCTACTTAGAGGAAATCCAACCACAACTTTAATAAACCGATATCTGATCAAATACATTGGAAACCTTAATTAACATCTGTTTAACAAAAGGGGTTTTCCATACAAAATATAAAAGAGGAATACTTAACAAATACTCCTAACAGACCACTCCTATACTTAACTTGTCAAGCCCCAAAAGCAAAGTCCACAATGATACCCCGGCCTCACTGATTCGGGTCACCTGTCTCGGAATCTAAAACAGTAAAGGGAGAGGGGTGAGAATAAATCTCAATGAGCTATTATGGATGCAGCAAGATGCCATACAAGATGCAACACGTAGCATGGCAACACTTAACACATTATGAAAGCGGTAAACACATTACGTTACCTCATTTTACCTTTTCCCGTCTGAACAATAAGTCGTACAACGTGGGAGTAAAACTCCACTCTTTGGTGAACTGCCCCCATGCACATTCACCGCTTATAGGTCTCATACCCCAGAGATCCATATAAGAAAATCAGGATACATATATGACCCTATATTTAGAGTATCATATACTATCATCGCCATCGCAGAGCCGTTGGCTTCATACGAGCATTCCCCGGTTTCTCCTAATCGCAGCGGTATGTAAAGGCTACTTATCACTCAAGCATGCAGCCGTACGCCCCCCACCCCCGTGGCCACAGAGCTGGGGAAGGGTCACCGATATGATGAACCTTCAATCACTTATTGAACAAATCAATAATTGATTGACTTCCATCATACCCACGAACATATACACATTCAAGCACATAATAGATACTTGAATTATAATCCACAAAATGGGATAATCATATAATAACATGGTAATGTATACTCATGCCAATCAATACCATAATGCAACATTTAAGTAATACACTATGCATAGTATCATCACTAAATATGAATGATAACAAATAAATCCACAATTGGGATAACCATACAACCACATAATAAACATATCCACATATTGGGATAACAATGTAATCAACATGCCACATAATCCACAATTGGGATGTCACACCACCATATAACACATAATCCACACAATGGGATACCACATAACAACTTACCAAATAGTCCATACTTTAGGATATTAAGATAACCATAATATCAATAATTCCATAACTTGGACACAATGCCACAAGTGATACCTACCCATTACCAATTAGCTCAATAGTGAAACCTATGGCTTCTACACCATTGCAACTATTCACTAAAGATAGGGAGTGAGGCTACTATATATCATAAACCACTCTTACATAGTCATTATACGACCTCGAATAACATTTATTAAAGTTCAAGTTCTATTTCCCAAATTGGAACTATTTTGGTGAAGTCACAAATCAAACCTATCAACCATTTTCGGGGCAATATTTAAACTACTTTCACAATTCCATTTTGATCAATTAAGATGTCATCGTATAGACAAAATATTCTACTTTAATCTAGGTTAAAGAGTTTTCATTTTGGTTCTAGTTTGATTAGGTTTAAATAGCTCCAAAGACAGTTCAATGTCACCAGGCCAGGGCACGACTCGTGCCTGAGGGCACGACTCGTGCCAATTCTCCTTAAGTTACTCAGAACGACTTGGCCTCCTCGGCACGACTCGTGATCACGAATTGGCTATCGGCACGACTCGTGCCTGAGGGCACGACTCGTGCCACGGCCAGAAACAGGTACAGCAGCAGCAATAATTCAATAACTCCAAGAAAACCAAATTTCAACCCAAGCTTCCCTTTTATTGATGAACCTAAAGGTTTACTAAATTTAATACTTCTCATACTAAGTCATTTAGACCCAAAGGATGTAAACCTAGATCATTATCATATGATTTTTCACCCATTTTACTAACACCTTTCAAATTAACCCTTTTTAATCTAATCAATCCATCTTCTTACCCCTTTATCAACTTTCATGGACAATAACATACTTCACAACTTCATTCTAAATCATTTAAACCCAAGATGATATAAACCTAGATCATTTACCACATGATTTCCAACCCATTTTACTAACACATTTCAAGTTAAATCTTCTAAAACTATCTCCACCCATTTCTTACACTCTAAATCAACTTCTTTGATCACTAACATTATTCTATGTCATTTACCCATTTTCTCAACTCCAAGAATAGTTTCAAAGCATTAAACAATCTTCATATTAACAAGAACAACATTTAGAGTTAATGAGCATTTAGAGGAAGGAAAGTCATAATAACTCACCTTAGGGTTTTCAATGGGAGGTTAATCTTTCTAGCTTGAAGAATTCCCCAAGATGATCCAACTTCAATGGTGCTTCTAGGCTTGATTTTGGTGGAAGATTTGCTTGGCTTCAAGAATGGAGCTTGAAAGCTTCCATGGAATTCTAAATGTTCTCTTGGAGGAAGAAGTGAAAGAATGAGGGAGGAGGAAGGAGAGTGAGGAGGAGAAGAAGGGGGGGGGGCGGATGGAGGAGGGTATGGGGGAGAGGAGAGAGGAACACATGGCATGAGGAGGGGAGGTTATAACTTTGGCCCCCCTCTTGAAATATCACCAAGACTTTCACCCAATCCCTTTAATTTAAACTTAACTCATTTATCCAAATAATTCATCCTACTCAATTCACCTCCTTGCACTATTTATCATTTTTCCATTTTTATTATTCCCCAATCTTCTTTATTTAATAACCAATAAATTCTTAAAAGATTCCAATCTTACTACTTACCCAATTTATCTTAAATTAAGAATTTAAAGACATAAAGGAACACATAAAATAACTATAAATATTAAAAGCATCTAATATAATATTAAAAATAAATGCCTAGGGTTGGGGTCGTTACAGTATCCCTCTCAACCTTAACAAAAATAACAAATACTCCGTACCAATTTGCTTTTCCTCTTTCACATTTTCCATTTTCTATTTTTCATCATAATTCTTAAACCTTCACCGCTCTTAACCCAAGAAAATGTATTTTCAGCTCGCTTGTTCCATTTTATTTCATCGTCCACGGCGACAAAAAGACAAAGGCGCTGGACCGATACTCCCGCTTTAGATAATCCCCGGCGGCTTCCTCTCTTCCCGGTGACCTCCAAACCGCACCACCAAACAACGACCTCTCTCCAGCTCCTTTCTCCTTCGATTCACGAAACAAGCCAAGGCCACTACCGGCGACATCAACGGCGGCGACCACTTCCGACGGCGACCAAACAACAACCGCCAATGGCGACAAAACTTTTCAATCCCGGCGACCTCCATACTCACCGCGCTCGCACTCTAGCGATTATCTCTCTTTTGCTACTTCATTTTGACTGTGCAAATCCGGCGACAATCAAAACCACGGCTTCCTTTTTAGTTGACACGTGCTGTAAAAAGGTTGCTAGGAACTTGACGCGTGTTGGATAAGGCTCTTTTCCAGCAGACACGTGTCTCCGACACTGTACACCACTGTTACTCTCTCTCTCTAACTTTCCCGAATGACTCTCCGCCAACGGTAGCTTCCCAGATCTGGCCCCTTATCTTCTCCGGTGACTGCGACGCTCTTAACGCCAGATCTGGCGTACCCCTCTTCTTCTCCTTCCTCTCTCTCTCTGCCCATTCAAATCTGTCTCATTTTGTGAAGCTTCCAGCTTCAACCATGGCTCTTTACCCAGAAAAGCAAACGTTGATTCCAAAAAATTCCGGCTAACTCCGATCTGAATTTCCCTCTTCTCAAACAAAACGGAAACTGCAAACTAACCATTCCGGCTGCTCCGGTAAACTTTCAATCGGAACCTGATTGCTACCCCTCATTGTTGTAGTCTAACTGATACCCACAGCTCCTCTAATCCGGTCAACCTTGCCGAAAAATGTCAGTCCCGGCAACGGAACCAACTGATGCTACCATAAAAAATAGGTTGCACAGGAAACTGACCGGGGTAGCAACGGTGGCCGGACCGGAAAAGCACGCTCCACGAGGTCCTAAATAATGTGAGACCTACAAGAGAAAACACCGTTAGGGCGGGGGGATTTTCCCCCCGAAAACCCTCCGGCGTGAGAATCATTAATCCGGTACATAACATTTATATATGACATATTTCTAGAGAGAGAAAGAGGGAGGAGAGAGAAGCTCCCCATTTGTACCTACCTCATGAAATGGGAATGGGGGGAGTATATATACCCAAAGGTGATGTCATCAATGACATCACCATCCACATTATTTTCCTTTGCCATGTGTCACGCCTGCAGTGGAGGGAAGTCTAACAAGAGACTACAACATTTAACATAAATCATATACCATAAATCATACGCCAGGCGACATATAACATATGAGAGCCGACACGCGAGACCCATCTACAACATGCGACAATTATAACATTCTCAGCATACAACACGACATGCCATGTGCGACATATGATATACGAGAACCAAACCATATGCGGGAATCCGGCCATAACCATACACACATAATCCTTGGCTAAAACCATCATCTAACCCGAACATGCGACATATTAACATATGGCAGTAACCATTATAACATTAATAGCATACATTATGAGGCATGCGACCTACGATGTGCGACATGACACATCGACAACCAACACCCGTCATACGGGAACCTCCATCCGACATGCGGGAACGACATCCGCCATGCGGGAACCAATATTCGATATACGATATATAATATGCGAGGGCCAAGCCATTGGCGGGAACCAGGACCAGAACCATAATCATAAGCACACAACATGCGGCATATAGCATACAACATATAATACGCGGCATACGGAAAATAACACTTAATATGCGGCATATAGAATATAACACGGGGGAACCAAATCATAATTATAACTTTGGCAATATTCTCATAAAATGTGGACCCCTTATCCTCATAAAATAGGGCCCCCCAAAGACCATATACTGGGGCCGGGCAAACATTTAACGGGAATAATATTTTGCCACGGCGCATCGTAAGCCCCCATTTCGAGACCTGGATTATTCATGATCCAGTAGAAATTCATCGAAGGCGCGGGCTTATCACATCGAATCAACTCTCACGGTACAGAACATAGGTCCGTTCCGTGATCTTTCCAACACTTTCATTACTAACTTCCTATTTTACTTCAATTTTTTGCATTTTCTCTTTCCCGTTTCATTTATTTCTGTAAATTTTTGGCTGGTAAAATATGCGAAAACCAATCATACGGGAGCCAACATTATACGGCTCAGATCCACAAATGCCAGCGACATGAACCCTGATCGCTGGTTAAATTTGTCAAATCTATTCGGAATTAAGAAACCAAACCAACAAATCGCTAATGTTTTAACAACTTTTTATGATAATTAATTAAGTAATTAGCAACGAGAAAGCCGGCCGCGCAGTGGCTAATTGACTAAACTTAGATGCCATTTCAACATTTGCATTCAATTAATCAGGATTATTTTAAAATATAATCCATTTTCAAATTGTTTCATATGTGTTGGAAGAAATTAGACAACGGAATAAAAATAAATCAGTTAAAGACAATGATTTTTGCAGTCCATTTATAAAAAAATAAAATAAAAAAATCAATCATATAGTTAAAAACAAACAATTGTTCATGAGGATAATTATTCCAACACATTAAAATTACTACCCATTTCCCAAAATTTCTCTCTTCCATGCAATTCCGAAAATGAGTTTTCGTACCCTTCACTTCTTGATCATCTTTCTGCTAATCAAACATGCAAATTCACTTTCCTTGAACTTCTCAAGCTTCCAACCAAACACTCCAAACATTTTCTACCAAGGTGATGCATTTGCCTCCAATGGCCTCCAACTCACCACGAACCAACGCGATAAATCTCTCGTAAAGAGCGTTGGTCGAGCCACATACACGGACCCCATCCACCTTTGGGATCGTAAAACCAAGAAGCTAGCCAGCTTTATCACTCACTTCTCCTTCATCATGAATGCACTCAACTCAACCTTGTATGGAGATGGCCTATCTTTCTTCCTAGAGCCTTTCCAACCATCAATAATCCCTCAAGATTCATTTGGCGGATTGCTTGGCCTATTTGATAACGCATCAGCTTTTGATCATGGGGCTCAGAATGAAGTTGTTGCGGTTGAGTTTGATAGCTTTCGGAATCCATGGGATCCTAGTGAAAACCATATTGGGATTAACATAAACTCGATTGTATCTGTTGCTAATCTTACATGGAATAGTAGTATAAAGGATGGAAGGATAGCTAATGCTTGGATATGGTATGATTCCACTACACATAATTTGAGTGTCTTTCTTTCTTATGCGAAAAATCCGTTCCTTGGTGGAAATTCTAGCCTTACATATATAGTTGACTTGAGAGAAGTTTTGCCTCCATTTGTTCGTGTCGGATTTTCTGCAGCCACAGGGGATTGGGTAGAGTTGCATACTATTCTTACATGGGAATTTAATTCCACACTGGAATTGAGCCGTGGTGAAGGGAAGATTGGATTGGGAATAGGTTTGGCTATTGGAATTACGGTTTTGGTTCTTGGAGTGGGAGTGTTTTGGTGGAAAAAGAGATCGATTTCAATATCAAGACGGAGTGAAATGGTTTTTGATGCAGCCATAGATGACGACTTTGAAAGGGGGACAGGGCCAAAGAGGTTTACATTCAAAGAGCTAAGCAAAGCAACAAATGGCTTCTCGGAGGAAGGAAAGCTAGGAGAAGGCGGTTTTGGAGGTGTTTACAAAGGCATATTGGGAAACACAAACTTGCAAGTCGCGGTAAAAAGAGTGTCTAGTAAATCAAAACAAGGTCAAAAGGAGTACGTATCCGAGGTCAAGATTATAAGCCGGTTAAGACATAGAAACTTAGTACAACTCGTAGGCTGGTGTCACGAAAAAGGCGATTTTCTCCTTGTCTACGAGTTCATGCCCAACGGAAGCCTAGATTCCCATTTATTCTACGGTAGATCAAAGCTAAAATGGCCTGAAAGGTACAAAATAGCACTTGGCTTAGCTTCAGCGTTACTTTACCTACACGAAGAGTGGGAACAGTGTGTGGTACACAGAGATATAAAGTCGAGCAACATAATGTTGGACTCAAATTACAACGCTAAGTTGGGCGATTTTGGGCTAGCCAGGCTCGTAGACCACGATTTGGGCTCACAAACGACTGTTTTGGCGGGAACCATGGGCTACTTAGCGCCGGAATGCGTTACAACGGGAAAGGCGAGTAAAGAGTCAGATGTTTATAGCTTTGGAGTCGTGGCATTAGAAATTGCGTGTGGAAGAAAGCCTATTGAGCCTAAGGCGGAGTTAAGTAAGCTAAGGTTGGTGGAATGGGTTTGGGGGTTGTACGGCGAAAGGAAGATCCTAGAAGCTTCTGACAAGGGACTGGGGACCACATTCAACGAGCGGGAAATGGAGTGCTTAATGATAGTTGGGCTATGGTGTTGTCACCCGGATCATGCTCGTAGACCGTCTATACGACAAGTTATAAGTGTGCTTTGTTTTGAATCTCCATTGCCTAGCTTGCCGTCGAAGCTACCTGTGGCTACTTATTTTGCTCCTCCCATGGATATGTGTCGGTTTACGTTTACTACGGTTGGTTGTATGAACACGACGGGCGGATTGAGGTCCGGGTCTGCATCGCAGTGTTCGTGTACTAGTTGCGGGTTGTCGGGTTTGAGTTCTTCGAAGGCGTTACTGACGTTTCGCTAAGTTTATTCTTAGAGTGTTCTTGGAAAGGGAGAGGAAGATGTTCTGATTATGTGTTCGTTTATATTTGGAAATGTGTATTGGATAGACTAACGTTTGTTTCTGCATAATATTTACTACTCTTCTGTCCGTCCCAATTATGTAACACCATCTTTAGAAAAAATTGTTATTAAATAAATGACATTAAAATAAATAAATAAATAAATTTGTAGCTGAATGTTTTTTTTTCCAATTTATTTTTTCTATTTATTATATAATTGCAAAATTAAAAGTTTAAAACGCAGATAACAAAAAATTTCATATCTCTTACTAATTATTAAAATTACAAAAGAATGAATTTTTTAACTTTTTCAAAATAAAAAATGGATATTCATTTTCACAGCGAGGAAGTATTCTTTATGGTAAAGTGTACGGATCCAGTGTCGAGCCTACTCATATGCCAAGGGGTCCTTTCATTTTGGAATGGGTTAATTTTAGTACTTTAATTTTTTTTAAATGACCTTTTACTACTAAAATCGATGAATTTATACAATTTGACTCCCTTAATTTAAAAAAAAAAAAAATTGTACTAAATTATTATTCTAACCCCTTTGTATGCTAAATTTGAATATCTCAATTATAATATTTATCCCAAACACGTTCTTGACCTCCATGGGCGGATCTACTGTAGTGCATGGTGATGCCCAGGCAACTCAAAAAAAAAAAAAAAAAAAATTTGCAAAACGACGTCGTTTTGACCTGTTTTAAAGAACAGGCAACACTAAATGTTTCGCGCCTAATGAAGCATATTATATTTATGTATGTAAAGTGGTGCCTAGTGAAGCCTATTATCTCTTATGTACGTAAACATTTTGAATTTTAATTTCGCGCCAATTTTTTTTTAGTAAAGAACAGGCAACATCAAAACATTTGGTGTAGATCCGCCACTGTTGACCCCTTTAAAAATTTTTATAGATTCGCCACTGTACGAATCAAAATGGGACGAAGTAAATGGAAAAAGATAACCCTAATTACTACGAGAAAAGGAATACAACTAGCTGAGCTTTATTTATGCGGTTGGAAAACGATAACCCTTGTTGAGAAATGGAGTATAACTAGCTAAGTTTTATTGATGCGGTGTATCAAAGGCTGAAATTGACCCAAACCGAAACCGAACCATTTACCTCTCTCCTTAGAGTTCATGGCTTCCAACCTGGAGGTCATGAGTTCGATTCCCCCACCAGTGGTTAGAGGGAATGACATTGCCCTCACTGCTAAGTGGCGCGCCGTGAAGTGCATCGAGGAGCGGTGAAATGTGTTGATCATCCCTTCTTGAATAAAAAAAGAAAAAAAAAAAGAACAAATCATCATATGTCTTTGTTGATGAAAATGTATATAGGGATCCGAGGCATGTGTGGTAAGTATCTATTTAAACACGGGCCGGATAGAGCCCAAAATCCGTGAGTCCAGACCGACCAACCCATTGGACATTTCCCTTAACATGCCCTCAAAAGGCCGAGACTGGTATGGAATTGTTGTCGGGCCTAATTTTAGAGGGTTACTATTCAAACCCCAAAATCCTCCGAGTATACCCCAAAGTTTTTTTTTTTTTTTTATTTTTTTTTTTGCTTTTAATGAAATTACTGTTTTGCCCTTAAACAATTTACATACTTCTTTCCTTCTTCTTCTTCTTCTCCGTCAACGGCAATGTCTCCGGCGGTTCAACGGCGGAACCGACGAAGGTCAAAACTAACTCGTTTTTTAAAAATAAAAATATACCCGTGATCGGTTTTTCGCGTAGATCATGGACCCAGAACTAATTTAAAGTTTTGAGTAATTTTGAATAAGAGAAATTTTACATTTAGAAAAAAAAAAAATTACCAGAGTCGGCCACAACCTGCCGACTTTGGGCTTAAAAGTCGGCGACTACCGGCCGACTTTGGGCTTAAAAGTCGGCCACTACTGGCCGACCCCTTGTTTTTTCATAAAATTCACCTATTTTTTTTTTTGAAATTATACTCCAAAAATTCAAAAATTATTTTCATGAACTAATTTAAAAAAAAAAAAAAATTTATGAAAAAACAATTTTTGAAATTATTTTCACCAAAAAAATTATTTTTCATAAAATTAGTTCATGAAAAATAGGTGAATTTTATGAAAAAATTATTTTTCATAAAATTAGTTCATAAAATTATTTTTCATAAAATTAGTTCATGAAAATAATTTTTGAATTTTTGGAGTATAATTTCAAAAAAAAAAAATAGGTGAATTTTATGAAAAAACAAGGAGTCGGCCAGTGGTGGATGACTTTTTATTAAAAAGTCGTCCGGGTGTGGTGGAAAAAATTACCTAAAGTCGAAATTCATGGCCGATTTGTGGGCCCCTCAAAGTCGGCAAGAGGTTGTGGTAGCGACTCGGTAATTCTTTTTTTTTTTCTAAATGTAAAATTTCTCCTATTCAAAATTACTCAAAACTTTAAATTAGTTCTGGGTCCATGATCTACGCGAAAAACCGATCACGGGTATATTTTTATTTTTAAAAAACGAGTTAGTTTTGACCTCCGTCGATTCCGCCGTTGAACCGCCGGAGACATTGCCGTTGACGGAGAAGAAGAAGAAGAAGGAAAGAAGTATGTAAATTGTTTAAGGGCAAAACAGTAATTTCATTAAAAGCAAAAAAAAAAAAAAAAAAAATTTGGGGTATACTCGGAGGATTTTGGGGTTTGAATAGTAACCCTCTAATTTTACTGCAACGTAGATACTCTCCCCAAATTTGATGGAACTATTTTACATGCATTAATGTTTTCATTCTTAACAAGCGGTACATCCCCATGCACGAAAATTAGTGAAAATATTCTAGGAAAAATTATCGATAAATCTTTCATTTCAAGTTAAAAGATCAATTAAGACAAGGATTTTAAAATTTAACCAACTAGTCCACTATCCTAATAAATATTCTACCTAGTACATTCCTTATTAATGACACCCATAAAACAAATAAACTCACACATCCCTTCCCTCCTTTATAACCCAGTCTCTCTCTCTCACACACACATATACACACACTCTCTCTAGTTTCTCTCTCTACCCTACCCATCTCCAATGACTATCTCCCCCTCCGGCTGTAACAACCCTAAAAATCTATACTTTTTATTTATTAAATATTATTTACTTTAATAAATTATGTTAGTTATTTAATTAATTATTTGTGTCTATTACTTTTTGGATTAAATTAAATGGCCCTAGTCTATTAGAATTAGGTTACCTAAATTGGGTTTACTCCTTTGACTTGGACTTGATTAGATTGGGTTAAGTTTAGGAAATCCATAGCATATTTCATAAACCCTAAAGGCCCTTGAATGTCTCTAACAGATGGAAGCCGAATGGGTGAGCCTCTCCATATTTTTACAACGCCAAAAGAGAAGAGGGAAGGAGCCGCATGGGATATAAATAAAGAGAGGGACACGACTGAAGAAGGTTACGCTAAAAGAAAGAAAACGTGAGAGAGAGAGAGAGAGAGAGAGAGGTCAAGGGAGAAGGCACAACAGGAAGAAGAAGGCGACAGTAAGAGGGAAGAAGGACTCTGTTGTCGTGTTCAAATCCAACCAAGGTAAACAATCATCCTCTTCTTTTGGATTTCTAAGATGGAGAAGCATGTAAAAACCCTAGAAGGAACCCTATAAATCTAAAGCAAGATTGTTGAAGGGGAAATCAGATTGTGATGAATAAATTATGAAACATTATTGTTTGATTATAACCAAGGGTTCAGGCATGAAGGATATTGAATATTGATTCAAGTATGCCATGCTAGGAATTGTATAATGAACTAGGGTGTTGTATGTGTGTATTTTGTATGCAGTGTGTGTGCGTATGTGTATGTTGTGTGGGTGTGAATGGCTGTCGTGTGTGTGTGGAGGTGGGGTCAGTCATGTGGGGGGGGTTAGGGTTAGGGTGGGTGTGTGTGAGTCGTGGGTGTGTTAGGAGCGTGTGAGTGAGGTGTGTGTGCATGTACAGTGGCTGTATAGAGGGCTGTACAGAGGGAGGTGTGTGTGTGTGTGTAGTAGGATGTGTGTGTGTGGGTGAGTGCGTGTGTGTAGTAGGGTTAGTGTGTGTGTTTGTGAGTGGTTGTATGTGCTGAATTGGGTGTGTTTAATGTGTGTGAAATGGGTGGAAGTAAAATGAAAGAAGTTTTGAACCTAGGAAACCTAGAAAGAAACTAATAAACCTAAAGGGGTGAAAGAGTAACCATTAGGAGAGTTAAAGAAGAATAACTCTTAGTGCCAAAGCCGTAAAGTTAGTTTTTCGATTAAGTAAATAAAAAGGAACTTGTATCCTAAGAACACCGTTTGCATGGTTGTAGTTTCGTGCAAGGATTCGTGGCAAGGAAAGGGTAATCAATCGAGGCAAGGAATTACGCTCTTTAGTATTTGAAGTATCCTTCTTTGAGATAGGAATTGAATTTGTTTACTACCAATGTGGCCGGTAGTCTTATTCTAAATATCCTTTGATTTGAACGTCATTTGAAATGTTCCTACCCTTGATATGTGTTGTTCTAAAGATATCCATGATAATTGGATTTGGTTGTTGATATGTTCTTGTACCTATGAACATGATATATATATAATTGCTATATCTATTTAAACTCGATGTAGCTAGCTTTGTCCGATTGAAAATGACTTAGCAAGAATTGTCAGATTGAAAAGGACTTTATGAGAATTAGTCTAGCCTGACTGGAAAGGGATTTAGAATCTTTTATACTACTTGATGAAGTAGTTTGATTGTCTCGATAAGGGAGCGACCTGTAAAGGCATAAGGTCTCTTATCATATTATACTACTTGATGAAGTAGTTTGATTATCATGATACATCTTGACAAGGGAGCGACCTAGAAAGGCGTAAGGTCTCTTGTTCTGATAAGGGAGCGACCTGAAAAGGCGTAAGGTCTCTTATCTCAATAATGGAGCGACTTGATTAGGCGTAAGGTCTCTTATCTTGATAAGGGAGCGGCCTGATTAAGCGTAAGGTCTCTTATTTAAGGAACACCCTGAAAAGGTGTACCGTACTTGGAATTGACGGACTATGGGTATACAGTCTTCATTGTGATTCTTGTGATAGTGCCACAATTTGCTTATTGAAAAGTATTTCTTTATTGTACTCTTGTATGTACCTTAGTTGTATTGAACCTTTCGTTGTTTATTCGATTGGCTCCGTTCGTTTCGGTCATCTCTTCCTTAGTACCCGGAGAGATCCCGTATGAACTTACTGAGCATTGTTCGCTCACCCCTTTCTTATTCTTTCCCTCCCAGGTAATCAGTAGGAGGAGAGGATCGATCGCATGGATGGAGGCACGGATATTGAGGAATTAGAATTGTGTTTTATAAACTTTAAGTATTGAGCTAGTGGGATGTACTAGTCGTTGAATTTTGAATATTAGTTATTATGGTTTGATTGTATTAGGGTTAGGGTAGTCGATTGAGATGCCCTCTTAATGACTATTATCTATGTTTTGAGATTTATTATTATTATTATGAATTATGGAAATTTGGGGTCGTTACAGTTGGTATTAGAGCTTTGGCTTTAGGTCACATGGGAGATCTTAGATTGTTAAGGATATTAGAAGAGAGTAGTACTTAACTATGATTGGGCTTACCTAGAACTTATTTTGGGACGGAGAATTTTAGGAAAAGTTTTCTCTAAGAGAATAACTAAGAATTCATTTGGGAGTCTAGAAGACTTACTTTTGAGAATATGCAATTATGATTATGATTTACTATTCTATATTTTGAGGCTTATGAAGTACTGATGAGTAGTTCTTTTATTGTAGGAAATGGAAGCTATTAGGGAAGTTTTGAGAAAAGAGCAGAGACTGAGGATTGAAGTTGTAGTGAAAGCAGCACAAACGAGCGAAGACTTGGAAAGGGCAGAAGAAGAGTTAATGCAGACAAGAGAAGAATTAATTAAGGCAAGAGAGTTGGTTGCTAAGATTAGGGAAGAGGCTTACGGATATTACCACGAGTTGCAAGAACTTAAGGCTGCTAATGCTAGGAAAGGGAACCAAACAGAACCAGTGGTCCCTACCATTCAGAATATTGAAGAAGTAACTGTTAAGAATCTTGTTGAAGACTTAGAAGGGACCGAAGCTTCTCCAATCATGATTGAAGATGATGAGGAAGAGGAAATGACTAGTGGAAAATCTAAAGGAAGTTTTAGAAAGAAAGTGAGATTAGAAACGGAAGGTGGAGTGATTTGATTTTAATTCTAGAAAGGAGAGTAGTTAGAATTAAAGAACTTATGAAACGATTGTTTTCCCTTCAAAGTTAATTATGAAATAAAACTTTTCCGCATTTTGATTTATGATTGCTTGATTTTGTTCCTTAAATTTTAATTGAGTGTATTAATGGGAACAAGAAAGATTGGTCTAGTGAATCGACCAAAAGTATATGATAATCGGCTGAATGAAACGGCCAGGTGTGATTAATTTTGTGTCGATTGAAGCGACCTATGAGTGTGTTAACCAATCTATAGTCTGTTGAAGCGACTAATGAGAGTAATGTCGGTCTATTGAAGAGACCAAGGGTCTAGTTGATTGACCTATGAATTTATGTTTATCCTGTGAGACGGCTTACTTTAATATATAAAAGTTTTAGCATTAATTATTTCTAGTATTAGCGTGGATGAAAGCGCTTAGGGTTGTGAGAAAGAAGCAAATAGTTATCACCGCAAGCGCGAAGAGAAGAAGAAGATGGCAGAGAAAGAATTAGGTGGAACCAGGGGGAATGCTGGAAATTGGAACCGAGGCGGAACCAATAACAAAAGGAAAGCCACGGACGAGAACCGTGGAAAGGAAGTTGCTAGTAATAAGTATTAGAACAGAAACTACTGTAACCGCAGAGATAGGGGTCGAAGTGATGCTCAATGTAGAGGATCAAACGATAAGTGCCATGTGTGCGAAGGGAAGCACAAGACAGAGGAATGCAAGTACAAAGGCCATAAATACTTTAATTGTGACAAGGTAGGACATCCGCAGTGGAAGTGCCCAGAGCCTATGAAGGCTAGGGTTATTCAAGGAGCCAAGACTGATAAGAACAACGGCGGAGGTCGTGAACGAGTGCTTACCCTGACTGCTAGCAACGCGAGGGCCACCAATGATCTTGTGGCAGGTACGCTCAAATTTTATATTCTTAGTTTGTATGAATTGATAGACTCTGGTGCTACGTGTTCTGTTATTAACACTCGTTAGCTAAGAAAATGAACTTGAAACTAGAGGCGTTAGAAATACCTCTTGTAATAGCTACTTCGACTAGAGAGTCGATTGTTGCTTCGTCTGTTTATAAGATGTATCCTTTGAGAATAGGAGATAGAGAACTTAAGGTTGATCATTGAATTAGAAATGAAAGAATTTGACATTATCCTTGGGATGGATTGGTTAGCTGCTTACCATGCTAAGGTAGACTGCTTTAAGAAAGAGGTGCAATTCAGATTATCATCTGGGGAGGAATTTAGTTTTCAAGGAGAAAAATCGAGAAGTCGATCGGGTCTTATTTCGGCAATGAAGGCTCGGAAGATGTTAAGAAAAGGATGTGAAGGGTTCTTGGCCTATATTGGCGAGACGGACAAGAAAGAAGTGAGTATAGAAGCTCTTTCGGTGGTCAGAGATTTTAAGGATGTGTTTCCAGAAGATTTGCTAGGAATACACCAGAGAGGGAAGTGGAAGTTTCCATAAACTTAGTACCAGAAACCGCACCGATATCCAAAGCACCGTACAGAATGGCGCCAGCTGAACTTAAAGAATTGAAGGAACAATTGCAAGAATTATTGGATAAAGGTTTGATTAGGCCGAGTGTTTCACCGTGGGGTGCACTGGTGTTATTTGTGAAGAAGAAGGATGGATCGATGAGGATGTGTATCGACTATCGAGAACTGAATAAAGTGACAGTGAGAAATCAGTATCCGCTACCGAGGATTGACGACTTATTTGACCAACTTCGGGGAGCGTGTTATTTCTCGAAGATAGATTTGAGGTCAGGATATCATCAATTGAGAGTGAAAAAGGAGGATGTTTCGAAGGTGGCCTTTAGGACAAGGTACGAACACTATGAGTTTTTGGTTATGCCGTTTGGACTGACGAACGCGCCAGCAGTATTTATGGAATTGAAGAACAGAGTACTTCAGGAATTTTTGGATAAATGTGTAATTGTATTTAGGGTTAATGACAATTTAGGGCCTGAAGTATACGGGCGGTACCACATTGGGGTCTGAAGTCTTAAAAATGTCAATTTAGGGTCCAAAGTTATAATTTTGATCAATTTAGGGCTTTTTGACGTTTTCCGTCAACAAAAGTCGTTAAGTGACCACGTGCGATGCACATGAGATTCAGTGAGGGCATTTTGATCATTTCGCATTCAGGCCCAGACTTCAGGCACTAAATTGTCATTTTTCCTATAAAATAATAAATAAAAATATTTAGTTTTTTTTTACAAAAAATAATTAGTAAATTATCCAATTTATAAAATATTTTTTGGAACATTAATAAATTATTTTAGTAGCATTATTATATTTAAACTAAAGCTAAATATTTCATTATTTAAGGAATATATATTTATTTCATTGATTTAAAAATAATCATATAGAAATAAATAATTATATAATGAATAAAAAAATTATAAATAAAAATATTTTTTACCCCCTCAAAAAACCCACCTTCTCCGGCCACCAAATCGTCCACCACACCCCCATTAATCCCGGCACCAAGCTAACTCCTCCATTTCCGCCGCCTTCTTTCTCTCCATTTTTAAACTCGGAAGCAGGGCATCAGGGTTTGGTGCTTACCCATGGGAAGAACTGGACTTGGATTTGGATTCGGATTTGTATCTGCAACTGCAACTGATTCTTCATTCTGGGTATCGGTTTGTGGAATTGGGGGTTGTTGATCTGGGGTTTCTTGGAGGGATTCAAGGGAGGATTCAGAGGAGAAGAGGCGGAAGGATTTGAAATGGGTGGTGGAGAGACGGGAGAGATTGGAGAAGACAGTGGGTTTAAGAAGGGATGACTTTGAGGCGGAGATGTATGCCATTTCTAAGATTGAAAATGGGTGGCGATGGGATCAGTGGATCTGAGCTGTGGGGTTCATGCGGTGGTTGAAATGGCCGGAGTGAGTGTGGAAGATGTGAGCTTGGATAATTTACTAATCTGAACAAATATATATTCCTTAAAATATGAAATATTTAGCTTTAGTTTAAATATAATAATGCTACTTAAATAATTTATTAATGTTCCAAAAAATATTTTATAAATTGGATAATTTACTAATTATTTTTTGTAAAAAAAAAAAACTAAATATTTTTATTTATTATTTTATAGGAAAAATGACAATTTAGGGCCTGAAGTCTGGGCCTGAACGCGAAATGACCAAAATGCCCTCACTGAATTTCATGTGCATCGCACGTGGTCACTTAACGGCATTTTTTTTCACGAAAAACGTCAAAAAGCCCGAAATTGATCAAAATTATAACTTTGGGCCCTAAATTGACAGTTTTAAGACTTCAGGCCCCAATGTGGTACCGTCCGTATACTTCAGGCCCTATATTGTAATTAAACCTTGTATTTATCGATGATATTCTGGTATATTCTAAGACTAAGGAAGAACATGAAAAACATTTAAGGTTGGTATTGCAGACCTTGAGGGAACAGAAGTTGTTTTCGAAGTTCAATAAGTGTGAATTTTGGCTGGAGAAGGTAGCATTCTTAGGGCATGTGGTATCTAAGAATGGAATTGAAGTGGATCCAACGAAAATAGAGGCGATAGTGAATTGGGAGAGACCAACTGTGGGGCCTCCCCAACCCCGGGACCTATAAATTCGTGCCCCGATGGTAGGGTCCCCAAACTGACTCATCTAAATCGAAACCATTTCATCAAACCATCTAAGTTAAGTGAGGCTTTTAAGAAAGTTTTGACATGATCTTCCTAAATGGAAGACTCAGGAAACCTATTCAATATATTAACCTGCTTCCATTCATTTCACATTGAAAAGGAAAGTTTACACCAATAAATATTTAACAACCACCCCACATTATTTACAAACCATAGTTTGGAAATGTTTAAAAAAGTTATTTACAACCTTTTCCCCAAAAGAATAACAACCGACATAAACCCTCCTAGCAGAACGTACCCCGACAATCAAAAGACGATCCAACTGTGCCCCGGCCTCACCGATCCTGACCTCCTGTCTTAGCGGTATAAAAAAAAAATTAAAGGGAGACGGGGTGAGAAAGAATCTCAGTAAGCTATTATGCATGCAGCAAGATGCCAAATAAAATGCAACACGTAAGCAAGTTGTTCCACGTCATAATTGGAATACCGTAAACACATTACATCCTCTTGGGAACACATCCTCTAGGGAATACATCCTCTTGGAAATACATCCTCTTGAGAATACATTTATATTCACATTCAAGCACATATATTTACTTGAAATCACATCCTCTTGGGAATACATCCTCTTGGGAATACATCCTCTTGGGAATACATTTATATTCACATTCAAGCACATACATTTACTTGAAATCACGTCCACACAATGAGATAACAGTATATAACATGGTATCATTACTTATGTCCATTCCTTCAAATAGTATCACACAAATATATATATACATGATTGAGTCAATAATAATCCATATATGCTCATAATCAATTTCATGATGTCGTGCAACAATTATTTCAAGCACCATATTATCATATAACATTTCGAAGGTAACCACGTAGAGGTACAATCATAGATACGTAGCCCTACGCATTCACAAAATCACATTACCCAACTTATACGCAAGTTCTATAATCAAATACCAAGTTGTATAACATTTGGTTCAAGTTTCATAATCGCCTCTCAAGCATTTTAGAGACATTATTTAAGTACCTTATCAATATCTTTTTGGCCCAATTCAAACTCCATTATGTAGTATTAAAGTTGTACTAAATACAGGATCAAAAAGTGTTCCAATCCGAGTTGTTTAGCCTAGGTTTCCAATGCCTCAAACATGGACCAAGGCTACAGCTTAGAACAGTTCAGCACTAAAACTGCCTTGCAAGCAACTTTAGATCAATATTTAAAGTTCTTGCCAAAACCTTTTTGGCCAATTCCAAGTTCTACAATGTTGTACTAAATTTGTAATACAAGTATAGTTAAGGTTTGGTTCAATCCCTACCCATTTACCTAGGTCTACAAGGCCCCAAATTTGACCCCAGACCCTTGTTCTGGTCACGAGTCGTGTATGCATGCACGAGTCGTGAATCTCCCCTGCAAGACTGATCCAAGGCTCACGACCAGTGACCACGACTCCCTCAGATTGGTCACGACTCGTGCTCATTAGCACGAGTCGTGCTCCTCACCTGAAGCCACGGTTTGCAGCAACTACAAGAAGAAAGAACACACACCAACATCGGCTTTCCTGAACTACTTCGCCATCGCAAGGCCAAACTTCAGCAGTCTAAACACATAGTTTGGACCCTAAAATACTTCCTCTAGCACCACTAACATGCATACAACATGTTTAAACAACAATTATAACCAAATCCACCCCAAGTATTTAAGCCATGGCATGGAAATTGTCAAGCTCTAACCAAACCAATTTCCTTTCCATTTGCAAACCCCAGCTGATGTTTCCACTTCACATAAAACCTTTATAACTCATTAATAACATTATTAAACAATCCATGAATAGTTATTGGGAAAGAAACATAACAACTTACTTGGAAAATATGAAAAATAACTAGGAGCTTTGACCGGGTAGATGTACTCTACTCAACGCCGTGATCCAAAATCCGCAATTACTTTGAAGAACGGAGCAACGGAGAATTTTCTAGGATTTTTGGAAGAATTTTAGGGTTTAAGGCTTTCTAGAATTCCATGGAAGAGAGAAGAGAACTGAGGGAACAAATGGCTTCTTAAGGAAGCCTTAAAAATAGGATAAATATCAAAATTTTACACTAAGCCCCCTTCAAGCATCCATGTCTACAATTAAACCCCTAAAGTTATAATTACTCTAAAGCCCCTATCACTTTTATAACCTCTTTCTTTTCAAAATCAATTTATGATATCTCTCCCACTTAAATTCCCCACATAATTCAATTTAACATTATATAATAAAAATGAATTCTTACCATCATAAACACATAAACCATGGACTAGCAAACCAATAATCATGTAATGAACCAAAATACCAATTAGTGCATCATATAAAATGAGGTGCAAACCCACTCCCACGTGCTCCACGTGTGCCTAAACAGTGCCTATGGTTGGGGTCGTGACACCAACCACCGTTAGCAAGATAAGAAGTTTCTTGGGACTGGCAGGATATTATAGGAGATTTGTCGAGGGATTCTCAAAGTTGTCAGTGCCATTAACAAAGTTGACACAGAAGGGAGCAAAGTTTGTTTGGTTGGAGGAATGTGAGAAAAATTTTCAAGAGCTGAAGCAAAGGTTAGTGTCCGCACCAGTTCTTACTTCACCATCCGGATCGAACGGATTTGTGATCTATAGCGATGCTTCACTTAAAGGGTTAGGTTGCGTGTTAATGCAGAATGACAAGGTTATAGCCTATGCGTCGAGACAACTGAAGAATCATGAGAAGAATTATCCCACCCATGAATTGGAGTTAGCAACCGTAGTGTTTGCATTGAAAATTTGGAGACATTATTTGTATGGGGTAAATTGTCAGATTTATACGGATCATAAGAGTCTTAAGTATATCATTACTCAGAAAGAATTGAATATGAGGCAAAGGAGATGGATAGAATTACTTAAGGATTATGATTGTACGATTTTGTATCACCCCGAAAAGGCCAATAAGGTGGCAGATGCTTTGAGTAGGAAGAACCGTGGAACCCTAGCGGTGTTGATTTCTAAGGGGGTAAGTACGTGGAATAATATTGAAATTTCTGGGTTGGAGGTAAAAGTTAGGGGATACTTGGCTCAGATGAGTGTTCAGCCGACACTTTTGGACCGAATCAAGGAAGCACAAGGGATCGATGGTGAGGCTATAAAGATACGTGAAAATATGGCTAAAGGGAAGGTAACAAATTTTCGTATGGGAGATGATGGAATTTTGAGGTACCAATCGAGGATTTGGGTGCCAAGTAATGAAGATATAAAAAGGGAGATTCTAAAGGAAGCTCATTGTTCGAGGTTTTCTGTACATCCTGGAAGTACAAAGATGTATAGGAATTTAAGAGAATCGTTTTGGTGGAACAACATAAAGGGAGATGTGACATAATTTATTTCAAGGTGTTTGGTATGTCAGGAGGTAAAGAGTGAACACCAGAAACCGGCAGGGTTACTGCAGTCGTTACCAGTACCGGAATGGAAATGGGAGAATATAACTATGGATTTGGTAGTGGGATTATTGAGGACGTTGAAGGGTCACAACGCAATTTGGGTTATAGTGGACAGACTTACGAAGTCGGCTCACTTTCTGGCAATTAAGGTGACAGACTCATTGGAGAAGTTGGCAAAGTTATATGTTGACGAGATTGTAAGAATGCATGGGATACATGTGTCGATAGTTTCCGACCGAGATGTGAGATTCACATCGAAGTTCTGGAAAAGTCTATAGCAGGCATTAGGTATCGAACTGACTATGAGTACAACATTTCATCCGCGGACCGATGGGCAGTCGGAGAGAACTATTCAGACTCTGGACGATATGTAAAGAGCCACATCATTGGACTGGCAAGGGACTTGGGACGAACGCCTGACGTTAGTGGAATTTTCCTACAACAATAGTTTTCACACAAGCATCGGTATGGCACCGTACGAAGCATTGTATGGACAGAAGTGTAGGTCACCTGCATGTTGGGATGAAGTGGGTGAGAGGAAATTGACGAGACCAGAGATTGTTTAGGTAACCGCACTTAAGGTACAGCAGATCAGAAAATGGTTATTAACCGCACAGAGTCGACAGAAGTCAAATGCAGACCGCCGACGACGAGATTTAGAATTTCAGTTGGGGGATCGCGTATTCTTGAAGATTTTTCTGACCAAAGGGGTTATGAGGTTTGGCATTCGCGGGAAGATAAGCCCGAGGTATGTGATTGAGTATAGACAGCTCAGATTCCGTGTCGATCTGAGTTATGATGAGCAACCTGTGAAAATTGTGGATCAAAAAGATTAGAATTTGAGAGGGCGGATAATTCCGTACGTGAAAGTGCAGTGGAGCAACCAAACAGAAAGAGAAGCAACGTGGGAGCTCGAGAGCGAGATGCGAGAGTCTTATCCCGCCCTGTTTTCGGAATTAGTGCGTTTGGTTTGGTGGACCAAACCCTTTTAAGGGGATAAGAATGTAACAACCCTAAAAATCTATACTTTTTATTTATTAAATATTATTTACTTTAATTAATTAAGTTAGTTATTTAATTAATTATTTGTGTCTATTACTTTTCCTAGATGGATTAAATTAAATGGACCTAGTCTATTAGAATTAGGTTACCTAAATTGGGTTTACTCCTTTGACTTGGACTTGATTAGTTTGGATTAAGTTTAGGAAACCCATAGCATATTTCATAAACCCTAGAGGCCCTTGGATTTCTCTAAAAGATGGAAGCCGAATGGGTGATCCTCTCCATATTTTTACAATGACAAAAGAGAAGAGGGAAGGAGCCGCATGGGATATAAATAAAGAGAGGGACACGGCTGAAGAAGGTTACGCTAAAATAAAGAAAATGTGTGTGTGTGTGTGTGAGAGAGAGAGAGAGAGAGAGAGAGAGAGAGAGAGAGCGGTCAAGGGAGAAGGCACAACAGGAAGAAGAAGGCGGCAGTAAGAAAGAAGAAGGACTCTGTTGTTGTGTTCAAACCCAACCAAGGTAAACAATCATCCTCTTCTTTTGGATTTCTAAGATGGAGAAGCATGTAAAAACCCTAGAAGGAACCCTATAAATCTAAAGCAAGATTTTTGAAAGGGAAATCAGATTGTGATGAATAAATTATGAAACATTATAGTTTGATTATAACCAAGGGTTTAGGCATAAAGGATATTGAATATTGATTCAAGTATGACATGCTAGGAATTGTATAATGAACTAGGGTGTTGTATGTGTGTATTTTGTGTGCAGTGTGTGTGCGTATGTGTCTGTTGTGTAGGTGTGAATGGCTGTCGTGTGTGTGTGGGGGTGGGGTCAGCCGTGTGGGGGGGGTTAGGGTTAGGGTGGGTGTATGTGTGTGTGAATCGTGGGTGTGTTAGGAGCGTGTGAGTGAGGTATGTGTGCATGTATAGTGGCTGTACACAGGGCTGTACAGAGGGTGTGTGTGTGTAGTAGTAGGCTGTGTATGTGTGGGTGAGTGCGTGTGTGTAGTAGGGTTAGTGTGTGTGTTTGTGGGTGGTTGTATGTGCTGAATTGGGTGTGCTTAATGTGTGTGAAATGGGTGGAAGTAAAATGAAAGAAGTTTTGAACCTAGGAAACCTAGGAAGAAACTAATAAACCTAAAGGGGTGAAAGAGTAACCTTTAGGAGAGTTAAAAAAGAATAACTCGTAGTGCCAAAGCCGTTAAGTTAGTTTTTCGGTTAAGTAAATAAAAAGGAACTTGTATCCTAAGAACACCGTTTGTATGGTTGTAGATTCGTGCAAGAATTCGTGGCAAGGAAAGGTCAATCAATCGAGGAAAGGGATTACGCTCTTTAGTATTTGAAGTATCCTTCTTTGAGATAGGATTCCATGAATTGAATTTGTTTACTACCAATGTGGCCGGTAGTCTTATTCTAAATATCCTTTGATTTGAACGTCATTTGAAATGTTCATACCCTTGATATGTGTTGTTCTAAGGGTATCCATGAAAATTGGATTTGGTTGTTGATATGTTCTTGTACCTATGAACATGATATATATATATATATATATATATATATATATATATATATATATATATATATATATATATATATATATAATTGCTATATCTATTTGAACTCGATGTAGCTAGCTTTGTTCGATTGAAAAGGACTTAGCAAGAATTGTCCGATTGAAAAGGACTTTATGAGAATTAGTCTAGCCTGACTGGAAAGGGAACTAGACTCTTTTATACTACTTGATGAAGTAGTTTGATTGTCTCGATAAGGGAGCGGCCTGTAAAGGCGTAACGTCTCTTATCATATTATACTACTTGATGAAATAGTTTGATTATCATGATACATCTTGACAAGGGAGCGCCCTAGAAAGGCGTAAGGTCTCTTGTTCTGATAAGGGAGTGACCTGAAAAGGCGTAAGTTATCTTATCTCAATAAGGGAGCAACTTGATTAGGCGTAAGGTCTCTTATCTTGATAAGGGAGCGACCTGATTAAGCGTAAGGTCTCTTATTTAAGGAACACCCTGAAAAGGTGTACCGTACTTGGATTTGACGGACTATGGGCATACAGTTTTCATTGTGATTCTTGTGATAGTGCCACAATTTGCTTATTGAAAAGTATTTCTTTATTGTACTCTTGTATGTACCTTAGTTGTATTGAACCTTTCGTTGTTTATTCGATTGGCTCCATTCGTTTCGGTCATCTCTTCCTTAGTACTCGGAGAGATCTCGTATGAACTTACTGAGCATTGTTAGCTCACCCCTTTCTTATTCTTTCCCTCCCATGTAATCAGTAGGAGGAGAGGACCGGTCGCATGGATGGCAGTACGGATATTGAGGAATTAGAATTGTGTTTTATAAACTTTAAGTATTGAGCTAGTGGGATGTACTAACCGTTGAATTTTGAATATTAGTTATTATGTTTTGATTGTATTAGGGTTAGAGTTGTCGATTGAGATGCCCTCTTAATGACTATTATCTATATTTTGAGATTTATTATTATTATTATTATGAATTATGGAAATTTGGGGTCGTTACACCGGTGACCACCTTCTCAACTTCGGAGAACTCCTCCGGCGAACTCTCTACACACACTCCTTCTCTCTAGTTTCTCTCTCTACACTCCTCCACCTCCGGCTGACTACTCCCCCTATCTCCGGCGACTCTCTCCTCTCCGGCGAGAACAGGAAGACGGCCTTCACGAGCGTAAGATTTGAGAGCGGTGTTTATCATTTGGAAACTTCAGGGTCCTTTAGAGTTTAAGTCTTCAAGTGGAAAGTGGTTTCCGGAGGAGTCTTTGGTTTTATCCGTTGAGGCTTTAGCTGTGATGTAGAGCAAAAATGGAGTAGGTTGAAAGAGTTGAACTGAAATGAAAGGTTGCCTTGTTCTTGTTGAAGGACGGGTGGGTTTATGTAGCTTCTTTATGGGCTTCTATTTACAATGTGCTTTCTATGTATTGGTGTGGGGTTTCTTCTATTTCATAATATTTGGAGATCAGGTGGTTTTGGCTGGTCTTCTCTCCCTCAATTTGTCAATGATGAGAAGCTTATTGATTGATTTTAGAATATGATTCCTTCCTAAACATCTTGAAACAAAAGATGATATTCTTTACATGAATGAAAAAGCAAAAATGACTAAAAATAAAGGGTCAAAGAACAAAAAATAAAAAAATTGATTTTTAGAAAGGAAGGGTTATGAGTTAAATATATATTTTCAATTTTGAATCATTATTCGAGGTTTTCATAAAAAAGCAAAAATAGAGCCATAAAAAACTAAAAATAACTGTGAACTTAAGTAAAACAACTGTGAACATAACAAATATGTCAAATAATCTCATAAAATTGCAAAAATAGAGGCCATAAAAGACTAAAACAACTGTGAACTTAACAAAAAACAATAGTGAACTTAAGTAAAAACAATTGTGAACATAACAAATATGTCAAATAATCTCATAAAATTGCAAAAATAGAGGCCATAAAGGACTAAAACAACTGTGAACTTAACAAAAAACAACAGTGAACTTAAGTAAAAACAACTGTGAACATAACAAATATGTCAAATAATCTCATAAAATTGCAAAAATAGAGGCCATAAAGGACTAAAATAACTGTGAACTTAACAAAAAACAACAGTGAATTTAAATAAAAACAACTATGAACATAACAAATATGTTAAATAATCTCATAAAATTGTAAAAATAGAGGCCATAAAGGACTAAAACAAATGTGAACTTACCAAAAAACAACAGTGAACTTAACAAATAAGTCAAATAATCTCATAAAATTGCAAAAATAAAGGCTATAAAATTCTAAAAACAACTGTGAACTTAATTAAAAACAACTGTGAACTTAACAAATATGTCAAATAATCTCATAAAATTGCAAAAATAGAGCCATAAAAGATAAAAAACGACTATGAATTAACAAATGTGAACTTAACTAGAACAACTGTGAACTTAACAAATATGTCAAATAATCTCATAAATTTGCTCTAAATTATATGTTGATGCTGCTAGTTTGATTCGTTTTGACGATATGAATAATACAATGGTCTCGAATTTTATTTTATTTTTGAGTTCTAGATCTTAAGATATTTCATTTTAAAGTTTTGGAAGGAGAAAAAAAATGAAAAAGCAGGGGGGAAAGGGACAACGACAGCTGTCCCTTTTATGTCGCATGGTGTGCCTTTATCAAAAATGGGGTGTCATTATAAAGTGTGGACCTGGTGGATTTTTTTCAAAATGTGTGTCCTTGGTGGTTATTTTCATTAGAATGTGGGACAATTTGATAATTACACATATTAATGAAAATATATTTAATTAAATAATTAAGTATATAACTTAATTAAATAAATGAAGGAGCAAAGCTCCGCATGAGCGATACAAACCAATGGAATGGATTTTTTAATTTTATTTTTAGAATGGAAGAGGGAAATAAAATCCCTACATCATACACAAAAAGTGTAACCCCCTCTCACTCAAATTGCAGAAAAATTGTGGGAGAAAAAGGTGATAAATGTTGTCAAACTTTCTCAAAAAGGAGAAAATTACTATTAAATGAAATGTTATTATTAAAATAACCAAATATTATCAATTCCTCTCATAAATTAAAATAATAATGTAATATAACAAGTGTAGCATCATGCAAGTTTAATTGCCATGTTATTTTATTTTGATAGAATAAAGAGAGTCCAAAATATATTATAATTTGTCTCAAAATTACATAAATTAAATGACTTATATTTATACACAAATTTTATAAGTCATAATTCTATTAGAATTTTAATAAATCTCTCTTTATTTTAATAGTAAATACTCCCTCCATCCCATGTGATTGGAGATCAAAAAATTGGGCACAAAAATTAAGAAAAAGTAGGAAAGAGAATTAGTGGGAGTAGGTGTTTATGAGTATGTAAAATAAAATAACAGATAGAATGAGTGAGTTGATTGGTGTTGCGAGTACAAAAAATAAGGTATGAGAGAGAATGAAAGATAAGAATAGTGTAAAAATTTTGCTATTTTGGATAGTCTCCACTCAAATGAGACGGACGAAAAAGAAAATAAGTCTTCACTCACGTGAGACAGAGGTATTATAATTCTAATTGAAAATATTTCTAACTAAGGTAATTGATGATGCCAGAAACGTTCGTATCAAACCAAATCAAGCGGCAGGTTGTATCTTGGGTGATTAAATAGCCTGAAATAGATAAACAAACACGTAAACTAAGCCGGAACTTCACCGGCGAATGCCCTCCGGCGTGAGAGTAAGTATTTGTGTTTAGAGAGAGAAATCAATTGATAATAGTTTAGTGTCAAAAGACGTCTTACCCAAAATAATGTGAATTATGGCTTGTATATATAGGCAT
Organism: Adenophora triphylla var. japonica; assembly: GCA_022495995.1. Classification (NCBI taxonomy): domain Eukaryota; kingdom Viridiplantae; phylum Streptophyta; class Magnoliopsida; order Asterales; family Campanulaceae; genus Adenophora; species Adenophora triphylla. The sequence goes on from JAFEMH010002597.1 coordinate 84,018, forward strand.
AGCATTATATAATCCATGTTGAATAAGAAAGCGTGTGAGAGATGGTTATAATCCTAGTGGGATTATAACTGTTCGCAATCCTTATTTGAGTAGAATTAGATAGTTGCATTCTGCATGTGCGCCTTGGGAGGCGAGATCCTCATCATACATGATTTGGTCGGCCTGAATTGTGCCGAGGAAGAGGGTCAAGAAGAATAGGGATGCCCATTTCCTTGCTTTATTGATGATCGAGGAGGGAGCTCCTCGTCCTTGGATGAGACCTTGTTCGGTATTGTTGAATGCATTGCTCGGCATATGAGATGATGCATGGTTGACATGTATATTTGTTGTGTTTTAGTCATTATTCGCTCTGTTATATAGGTCGACATAGTGGGAATGACGAGTAAGCAAGACGAGCAAAGGTAAGGAAAGCCCACTCCCTTTGTCGTACTTGAGACTTGTATAGATTATATTTTGGGCCCAATCCATTGGGCTTTGCTCGGCACGATCCACGTTCGTACCTCGTTTTATACCGTTTAGTGGCCCCCCGACTTCCTATCTCGGCTATGCCGAGCAGGAAGTGGTGCTCTACCTCGATTTAAACGAATACGAACGATCTCTTACGTGTTATAAGGAGCTTCATTATCCACCGGTTAATTCAACAATGATGTGCACAGATATCGAGGCCTAACATTCGTCTTGGGAACCCTCTAGAGCATTTATTGCAAGGGAGGCGACGGCGCCTCAACCCGGTTATTCGAACCATACCCGCTTAGATCTGGGTATATAAGCCAAAACCCATTTTATTTTTACTCTTTTATCACTATTTGCAATTGAGAGATCATTATAAGGTTTAAAAAATCTGCAACCTTGTTCTTGACTTCTTGGTTTTGTGCTTGAGTTTCTGAGCTATTTGTTTGATTTTGTTCGTCTTTTTCCGCATCAACCTTCGATTTAGGTATAAATCTTCTCCCTCTTCTCTATTTCGGCATTTTATCTTTGAGTTTATGGGTTTTTGGATGTTGTTGTTCTTGGCGGCTGCCATTGTTGCCCCTTTTCTTGAAGTTTTTATTGAGTTTCCTTTGAATCAATTTCTTGTGCCTTCCTCGTCCTTAGAGATGGAGAGGACCTGGAGAAGTAACCCAAACACCCTCTACACCCTCTACTGCTATCATACCTAAAACCTTAGGATCTACCAAAGGATTGACGGGACATGGTTGATGCTAAGTCTGGGAGAGATAAGGGAAATTCAGATGAGATACCAATCTCCTAGAACTGACGTGCACTATCCAAGTCAGTTTAGGATTGACCATGTAGATGTAGATTCCCCCAATGTTGTGTTATTCCACGGTTGGTCTGAGATAATCAACCACATCAATTTGTATTATTTGAAGTCCAATCACTTAGAGCGTCCTTTGTTGGGTAAGAATCCCTCCTCGTTTTAAGTTAATAGGATGGGGAGGGGTACCCTTCCTCATCCTCGCTCTTACCTATGCCTTAGACAAATTCTGATATCTTCTCTTTACTTGTGCAGTTATGACGGGAAGAGGAAGTGATGCTGCTCGTCCTAGTGGTCCCTCGACTTCAGGTAGGATCATAGGCGCTTTTTTCGAGTGAGCCCAATCTGGAGGTCGAGATCAGGCCAAGGTAGGACTTATACCCCTAGGCCCAAACCAATAAAAGAAGGGGAACCCATGATAGAGGAATTCCATTCTAGGTATGGGGTGTCCAGGAAAGAGTACCGACTTAGTTCCTTCCTCGGTATCCCACTCAAGGCTGAGAAAGTCGTGGTTGACTTCTACTATAGTCTGAACTACGTTCATTTATTTTATAAGCAGTTCCAATTTGGCCTCCGTCTTCCCTTAGACCCCTTTATAAATGAATTCCTTGAGGATATACAACCCGTCCCGGCTATGCTAGGTGCCAACGCCGTGAGGTTCCTCACCGGCTTCATTGTCCTTTGCCATAACTTAGGTTTTGAACCTTGTCAGTCTGCCTTTCATCACTTCTTCACCATCAGCTATAAGGAGGATTCAAGGCTTGTGCTGATAACGAGCTGATTGAGAGGCTAAGGCAATTTGTCGAGGTAGGAACTCTGTGTTGGTCAAGTTTAGAGACCGACCAGAGTTATTATATTCAGGCAGGGGTCATGCCTGGTCCCTTAGACGGGCTAGTGCCCATGGCCTCAGTGGTTAGGGGAAATAGATATCCCGATTGGAGGGTACAACCCGGCCTCATCTTCCATGATGAGTGCGATGCGTGCAAGTTCCACAAAAATCGGTGTTTAACCGTTGATGACTTGCCCGGCTGTAAATATCTTTCCTTCCCGTTTTAGTACTTGTTAATTTTTTAATTATTACATTGTCTCCCTCGTCATTTGCTGATTGATCTTTCTCTTATTTTACAGATCTGACTGCCGAGGAAGAGAAGAAAATGTCTGAGGAGATACTTGACCCTCAAGCCCTCATGAAGCTGAGGAGGATGGCTTCGCACTCCTCGGAAAAAATAAGAGGCATTCAGATGGCGTTGAAAGGCAGGCCATCTTGGCCTCCAAGTAAGCTGGGGCTCTGTCCCTCAAACTGGTGGGGGGCACTGAAGCCTCCACCAAGGAAACTGAGGACGGCCAAGCATCCCAAGCCGGGGAGGGGCAGACCTCCCAAGAGACAATTGCTCCCCAAGCCGAGGGGGCACTTCGACAGACCGGCCAAGTAGATACCGATGAAGCAAGGTTTTCAGCCCCAAAGCGGTTGAGGACTGACACCGAGGTGGGGGGCTCCTCATAAAGGCCTTGCGTTGAATCTTTCCCCCCCACCCTTATTGCTCGGCATATAAAAATTTATGATGAGGCCAAGCAGTTCATGAGTGATGCTAGACAAGTCCCCATACTGAGGGGCATGGATCTAGCTACTCGTAAGGGTCCCCATCTAAGGGTAGGTCAAGCTGTTCTTCATCGGTATTTTGATGAGGAATACTTGGACCAACTTATTGAGTCCAATTCGTAGATGGAGAATATGGTCAATAGAAAAGGCCTTTTGCTGAGCGAGGTAGGCTTCCTCATTTTATTCTTTTTCTTTGCTCGGTTTTTCATATGCTTGTATTTTTTCTGACCATTTTTCTCTTCTTTTCTTATGTACAGCTTGCTACGGTCACTGCCTATGAGGCAATCAAATTTAAGGCGGTCGAGGTCCATGAGCAAAAGCTTGAAAACAAGCGGAGAAGGACAAGGCCGACCTAAAGAAGGCCATGGAGCTTCTTAAGAACCTCCGAGCTTATGCTGATGGCTACAAAATGGCCAAGGCAAAAGCTGAGGAAGAAGAGATGGCGGCCAAAGAAGCTCTGGCCAAGGCCGAGGAGGCAGCTCGGCTCAAGGAGTCTGAGCTCGAAGGGCAAATGAATGAGGCCCTTAAGAAGGCCAAGGAGGTGACTAGCCGGTTGCAAGAGTTAGAGGCTAGCATTCCCTTTAGGGAGTCACAGGCCGTAGCCCGTTACAAGGCTAGCTCGGCCTTTAAACAGGCCGTGGCGGAGAAGACGGCCACCATATACTCCGACGGCTTTTTACACTTAGCCAGAAGGGCCATGATGGATCCTTCTCTTCGTCTCAACCTGGAAGGGCTTGCTCAGCTCATATGCAGGACTCATACGATGAAGCAGCTCGGTATGTACATCCTCTCGTCCCCTTCTCAAGTAATGCCTTGAGGGTTATTGCTTCCTTAGATGCTCAAGATGGCCATCCTTCTTGGTTTCCTCCTCCTCTTGATCCACAAAACATCCACACTTTGATAGAAAAGATACAAGATGAGGCTTCTGACGAGGAGGAGAGGATGCCGGGGAGGTGCAAATCGAGGAGCCACAAGCTGATCAAGTCATCATCCTAGATGCTGCCGTCGATCAAGATGAACTATTTAGGGGAGACGATCAAGCTTAGGGTTTTTATTTTCATTTTGTTGTAATAGAATAGGGTTTTTGTACTTCATCTTTCATATTAATATAATGCCATTTTTTCATTCTTCGTCGTCTTTATTTTTTACTGCTTTGATATGAACTGATTTGTATTAAATTGTTGATTGTTGACTTGAATGTATATTGAATGAGTATTTGTACAAGTGTAAAACTCTTTGAGAAGTTGAGGAGGTTCTCCTTCGTCATTGATACTTAGTTTATAAACCGAGGAAGCTCGTTCGGTCTAAACACTTGATAAATTTGTAAGTTTAGTCATTCGGTCGAGGGAGGTTTCTCGGCATGACACTTAGGTTATTTTGACTTTATCTCTCTATGTCGAGGGAGGTTGCTCGTCCAAATAAGTATTAGATAATTTTTAATGGTTTGCCTCTCTATGCCAAGTATGGTTGTTCGGTTATAGGTCTTAGGCAATTTTTAATGCCTTGCCTTTCTTTGTTGAGGAGGGTCTTTCGGAAATATGTATTGGGAAATTTTTAATGCTTTGTCTCTCTATGCCGAGTATGGTCGTTCGGAAATAGGTCTTGGGAAATTTTTAATCCATTGCCTCTCTATGCCTAGGAGGGTCATTCAGCCATAGGTATTGGGCAATTTTGGGTGATTTACCTCTATATGCCGAGAAAGGTCGTTCGTTCATAGGTGTTAGGCAATTTTTGAGATTTTACCTCTTTATGTCGAGGAGGGTCGTTCGGTCATAGGTCTTAGTTAATTTTGTGGGATTTTATCCCTTGATATCGAGGAGGAGTTCCTCGTCCTTTATCTTGCTAGTCGTTAGTTTTAATGAAAATTAAACCTTCATTAACTGAAATTGATTACATCGAACTGCAATCCTATTGAAAATAACCAGAAAAGACTAAAAAAGAATTAATCTATTACATAAAAGACAGACTATAAAATAGTGATAATATTTCCGTAGATGGTTAGAATGCCATAGATGTTTCAACTTTATCCATCTGAGGTCTTCATTCTGTAGGTCCCTTTTCTGATAACTTGAGTGATGATGTAGGGGTCTTTCCAGTTTGGGGAGAGCTTGTTTTGTTCTGCCTTTCTGCCAGTTGCTTCAATTTTTCTAAGTACCCAATCACCAACTTGAAATACTCTCTTGCTGACCCTTTTGTCATGATACGGTTTTGTCCTTTGCTTGTAATTTACCATTCTCATTTGAGCATCTAGTCTTCTTTCATCTACTAGATCTAGGTATAGGAGCCTGTTGACCTTGTTGACTTGCTCGTCATAGTTTGAAATTCTTGTCGTATGGATAGCCATCTCAGATGGTGTCATGGCCTCAGAACCGAAGGTTAATGAGAATGGGGTTTCCCCGGTTGGCCCCCGGGTGGTTATGCGAACTGCCCATAAGGCTAAGGGAAGTTCGTCCAACCATCTACCATTACTTCCTTCAAGGTTCTTATTACGCTTGTCCGTTGCATTGAGGTATGCTCACAGATGACTTGATTTGTTGGACTCCTAATATGTTCAGCAGTGCTGTAAATGCCTTAGAAAACTAGAGACCGTGATCTGATATAATAGTGTGTGGAACCCCAAAGCGACACCAGATGAAGTCATGGACGAAGTTGATTGCGTTCTCCTCTATTATTTTGGCTAAGGCCTTGACTTCAAACCATTTGGAGAAGTAGTCGACTGCCACGATCACATACTTGCAATTACCTCAGGCGGGGGGAAGGGTCCGATGATTTCGATTCCCCACATGTCAAATGGCCACGTAGGTATTATGAGAGTCTGCTCCACTGCTGGAAGTCTAGGGATGTCAGAGTATCTCTTGCACTTGTCACACTTTTTTACGTAGGCTTGCGCGTCATCTCTCAGGTTTGGCTAATAGTAACCTAGTGTGATGATTTTGTCAGCTAAAGTTCTGGCCTACGGGTGACCACCATAAATGCCTTCGTGAACTTGTGCCAAGAGATTTTCTGTTTCCTTGGGCCAGACGCACCTCAACAGGGGCTTTGTGAATGATCTTCTGTAGAGAATTTCGTTCATCACTGTGAACCTTACTGACTTCTTCTTGATAAGTCTATCACGTGCTTCATCATCAGGAAGTTGATTTTTTTCGATGAAGTCCATATAGTCATCTATGCAACATCTCATCCCTATCTAGGAGTATTAATTGTATTCTTTCGTAGACAAGTTCTTCGGCAAAGACTATTAGTGGGTTAGAGTCGGGATCTGCCACATCAATAGTTGCCAGTTTAGAGAGAACATCTGATACTTGATTATCCTCCCTGTCTATCTGACTTATTTCAAAAAATTCTTGCTTTTTCGTCATATCTAGAATGAGGTCTTTGTACTTCGTAATTTTGGGATGTTGAGTGTTATACTCCCCCTTTATCTGTTTTACTACGAGTTGAGAGTTACAGAAGGCGGCGACTTTAGTTGATCCATAGAAGGATGCCAACTCTATGCCAAATATCAGGGTCTCGTACTCGGCTTTATATTTAAAGGCAGGAAATTTGAATCTGATTATGTCTTGGATGGTGTGCTCTCCAATAGGACTTGCTAGTACAATTCCAACTCCGCTTCTTTCCTTAGTGGCTGAACCGTCCGTGTATAAAATCCAACAGTGGTTGGTTCTTCCCCCACAGGTTTTTTGCGCTTACGGGAGGTGGGGTCGTGCTCACCTATAAAGGTGGTTTCAACAATAAAATTGACCAGGGGCTGTGTGATTCCTTCATTTCGAACTAATATTGCAGCTATAGCATTGTCCGTTGCTGCTAGGAAGACGTATATCATCTCTCCAGTAACTGGGCTGCTCAACAAAGGAGGGAATCCCAAGTACTCCTTCAACTGTTTGAATGATTCTGAGCATTCATATATCCAGGAGAAGCTCTTGATCTCCTTCAAGACTTTGAAGAAAGGTAGCAATTTTTCAGCGGATTTTGCAATGAATCTCCCAAGTGCAGCTATCCTTCCATTAAGTCTTTGAACCTCCTTGATGTTGGTAGGTTCCTTCATGTCTATCAAGGCTTTGATTTTTTCCGGATTTGTCTCAATTCCTCTTTGCGATACCATAAAGCCTAGGAACTTTTTGGCCGTCACCCCAAACACATATTTAATTGGATTCAGTTTCATGTTGTTTGCTCGTAGGTTATCAAAATTTTCCTCCAAGTCAGGGGCGTGACTTCCACTCCTAGTCTTGATGACCATGTCATCTATGTAGGCTTCCATGTTACGGCCTATGTGCTTCCCAAAGACTTTGTTGAACATTCACTGATAGTTTGTGCCCGCATTTTTGAGCCCAAAGGGCATCATGGTATAACAATAAATTCCTTCGGCTGCCTAGAAGGCCGTTTTCTCAATGTCTTCCTTAGCCATTTTGATCTGGTGATAACCAGAGTAAGCATCTAGGAAGCTAAGTGTTTTATGTCCGGCAATGGAGTCTACCATCTTGTCAATTATAGGGAGAGAGTAACTGTCTTCCGGGCAGGCCTTGTTGAGATCTGTGAAGTCGACACACATTATGTTTCTTGACCATCTCAACATTGGCCAACCAAATAGAGTAGATTGCTTTCCTGATAATTCTAGCACTTAGTAATTTTTGCACCTCTTCTTTGATGGCATCTTACTTGTCATTTGCAAAAATTCTCCGTGCCTGTTTGATAGGTATAACAGATGGGTCAACTTTCAATTTGTGGAGAGCTATCTCTTCCTTATTTTCCCTCATATCCTCGACCTTAAAGGCGAAGACATCAAGATTATTTTTTAGGAGGGTGATAATTTCCTCCCTCTTTTCATGGGAGAACTGGCCCCCGATTTTTATTTTTTGTTCTGGATAGTCGGGATTAAGTATGATTTCTTCCAATTCGTCTACGGGCTCCATCTCTGGACCGTCTCAAAATTGCAATGTTTTCATGATTATTTCTCTAAGCCTTCTACCTTCCTCACCATTTATTTCTAGGTCTTCCATCTCCACTAGTTCATATACGTCTAGTAGCTATCCTTGTCTCAAGTCAGGGTTGGCCCCCGAGTTCTAGCCGCTGATGAGATGAGGGGCTAAATCCGGGACAGACAAAACTGTGTCATTATTTTCATGTATATCTAGTATCATGTGGTCCTCATCCTCTGCTTCAAAAATCAGATTCAGTCTAGAACATGTGATAGTAGTCTTTACAGACTTAGAGATCTTCAGATTATCTTCTGGCATGTCTACCTCCACCCTTCTTGATGTTTTTCTGCTTCTCATTACATGCTCCAAGAAGTCTTTGGGGGTCGCCCTCACACATCCGACTCCAGCACGAGTAGAGAATTTAACTCGTTGGTGAGGGAGGGAGGCGACCAACCCAAGTTTGCATTGACTTAGAATGCCTATGATGGCGTGGTAGTCACTTGCCAGATGCATGAACACGAATGTTACTGTGGCCTCTGCTCGGAAGGGATGTTCTCCTACTTCCAATAATAAGTCAATTGTTCCCATGGCGATGACTTTGTGGTTTGTGAAACCTTCTAGTCTTCCAGCGTATGGCTCCAGTATACTATCCTTCAGATTCATCTTCTGAAAGGTAAAGTAATACAGAATATCCCGGGAGGCCTCCGAGTCTATGAGGAGTCTCTCGGATTCAAAGTTGTCAATCCTCACTTTGATTACCAATGGTTGTTCGCGAGCCGCGCGACTTTTGGCTAGTTCATTAGGGGAGAAGCTGATGACTTTCTCTTCCTTATGAATCCAGGCGGGGATGTGATAGGCCTTACTTAGCTTATGGATCTGGTCTTTCAATTTTTTATTAGAGACAGTCTCCTCCCTTATAACATGGAGCTTGTTCTTTTGAGGTCTATCTTCCCTTTCATCATCTTTGTCATCTTCATCGCCATCCTTTCTTTTTCACTTGCTATCTTTTCTCATAACGTAGCGATCTAGCTTTCCCTCGTCTATCCATCTCTGGATCATTCTCTTAAGGGAGATGCAATTTTCCGTGTCGTGTCCGTGGTACTTGTGAAAGGCATAGTACTTGGAGCTGTCACGGGTGTATTTTATTCTTTCATCAAGTGGACGGGGACTTGGTAGATTCATCTGAATCAATTCTGCTTTTCTTCAATCTCGTACACAACTTGTTCCCGCACATATCTTCATTTTATTCAATCTTTGGTTTTAGAGTGAAAATCTAGGACTAGAGGGAAGTTCAAGTCGACCAATGTTGTCCTCTTCTTCAGGATTTCTTTTCTTCTTCCGGAAGGCTTCATTCCCTACCAATGATGCCCCAAGCAAGGAAGCAACTTTCCTCTCTTTGACCGGCCCATCTGTTCTAGCCAACGGCAACACTTATCCAATCATGCACCTGTGATAAAGAACGAAACAAAGCAATGTGCCGATGTGCGTGTACTTAACACACTCGACTAGGAAGTCTCGCAACCCGATATGTGAGAAAAGGTAGCTGGGACGCTAAATGAAATCTTTAAGTAAGTAAGGACTTTTTGTGCGACAAATCACGCCCTGTAAGGTCAGACCGTCAATCATCAGAGAAATTCTGTTTGCTTTACTAAAAGCCTGTGATATTGACGTGACGACCGCATCTCATCGTAATCATATAGGGAGGCCCCTTCAATGTTAAGGCAGGGCATCGATCATTGTCAAATCAAGGGGAGGGGTACTATTAATACATTGAAGTATCTAGAATTTCAAGTGGTATTACACATTTTGAATAATCTCTCATTTTTATATGAGCAAAATTTTTAACCTCATCATTTCCTATAGCAGGCTCGATCAAATTCGCAAGTTTAGGACCTATCACGTGTGTTTACCTATTTGAGTATTTTTAAGTGGCATAAATCCACTTATTTTCACATTATTCCATGCAATTCGGAACCTGATTGTTCATGAGACCCTTCAGCTCTCATTCACTCAACCTCTACTCTCCGTTCTTGATCCACTTCGTGGCTCACTCACTCTAGGAACTCACTCCCCTTCGGGGCTATTCCTGCTCTCAGAACCGCATCCCCTTCTCGGTGGGCGATTTTGCTCAAGGGGCCGGCCTGATTTTGCAGGACAAATCCGGGGGTTCAAGTTCGCAAAGGCGAAGAGTCCTGGCCAATTGTGTTGATTACTGTCGTCTAATTGATATGGGATTTGTTGGGTCTCGATTTACCTGGAATAACTCTAGAGATGGCTCTGCACTAATCAGGGAAAGGCAGCAGTGATCAATATCAAGGATGGGTTAGACAAGGAGGATCCTGAGCGTCTTGCCTATCTCGAAATTGACATTTATGATTTCTGGACTTCAGAGGTCGTGTTTACCATTTAATCATCGTTTTTAAATTGAACGACACATAAGCATCATTTTTAGAGTGAACGACACTTAATTATTTAGATGATGGAAGTGATGTTAATATGGTTAATCAACGTTTTTTATAGTGAACGACACTTAATCATCGTTTTTATATTGAACGACACTCAATCATCGTTTTTATAATAAACGACACTCGATCATTGTTTTTAGAGTAATAGGCACTTATTATTTAGAAGATGCAGGTGATGTTAATATGGTTGTGTGATGTCCGGACCATCACATATGGTGATGGCCGGAATATATAAGTGAGAGATAGTTCTTACTAAAGAGAGCAGGCAAAGGAGTTTTTTTTAAGGATAAAAGTGTAGCACTTCTGCTATGGTTGATAGAAGATCGATCAAAACACGGATCATGATCTTTGATGTTGGGGAAGATGATACATCTATTGGATTATCAATGATAACACGTGAAGGAGACATTAAAGGTCGGCTTATTCCCTCCCTCAAAGAGAGATTGTGACAATAGTTATTCAAAATATAAATTATAAAAACATGATTTCAAAATTGAAACAATGTTGATATCATGATAAAATATGGAGAGAACAAAATATATTATGTATTATTTTTGTTTCAAAGTTTATATAAGCTAGAAAATTTATATATATATATATATATATATATACAAATCATATGAATTCTAATTATATTAGGATTATAACAAATCTTTTCTTATTTTAATAGTAAATATAAGTCTGATTGAAAATACTGCTAACTAAAGTAACTTTTTTAAATTGATTCAATATCAAATTAGATAATTAAATATATATTTTTTTTAAAAAAAATACCTCCCAATATCCTAACATAGAGATTTGCAAGTTAAGTTACCATGTTATTTAAATAAAATATTATCATTAGAAGAGAATTGAGCCCCCAAACCTACCAAGTGTGAAAGTGGGGACAAAATATTGTGGGTGTCAGTCACAATGTATTTGTTGTTGTTGGCTAGCATGTGAAAATTTCACTAACTCAATTGACCTAGAAACTTATTTGTCTCATTCTTAAAAAGGTTGGTTATCTAGAATATGTAAAAGGGCAAGGCATTCTATTATTGGGATAAGGCCTTGTTTGTTTATACAATTTAGTTTTGCTTTTTGTTTAGTTTGGGTTAGGAATAACAAGCTATAAGCTTTAACTTATGTCTTCTCTTCGTGAAACCGTTGCCGCCATCGATTTGTTCGGTTGTGATTTAAGGAAAGTTTCAATTAATATGTAATGGCCACCAAGTGAACTTTGATTAATAATCAACATCATTAATTATTCTAAGAAAATTTGATAATTATTATTAATGTGTAATGGACATCAATAATAATTATTTGGTTTAATTTCATGAGGTCCCTTCACCCAAATCATTCTCCATAAAAGTCAATGCAAGATTCAATAGCTCACATACAAATAAAGGCTACTATCAAAATTTCACAAAACTCCAAACCCGTTCATTAACCGCTTTCAAAAACTTATCCCCAACTAGTTTCTTCAAATTCGATGAATATTGAACAATATAAATCGAGATACGAATATGGGCTTGCTCGAGTTGGGCCCAAATGGATAGGGCCATAAACATAATCCAATGCACAAGTGATAGGGCCGAGGAACAACTTCCTCGTATGCCGAGGAGCATCCATCTCGGCCTTATATCTTCATACTTGGTCCATCGTACTCCGAGATATCACAGAGTGACGAGGAGAGAAAAATTCTTACCTCAGCATATCATCAAGTGACGAGGAGACATAATCATTCACCTCAGCATCTTCACATGCCGGCCAATCATCAAATGACGAGGGGGAAAAATCATGCATCTCGGCTTATATACGAATGCCGAGATAAAACATTCTTGCTCCTCGGCATTCCGGCTAGCAGATTACACAGTCCTTATCAAACGAGGATTCTACAGTCGTGATCCAATTAGGATTGCAATTACCAAAACCAATTCAAGTCAAACAATGACTCCTTAACAGATGTAATTCTCTTAGGATTATGTCTTATCTCTTTACAAGTTCACTCCAACATGGATTCTATCATTCCATCCCTATAAATACAAGCCCTATGGTTCATTATTTGGTACGTTACTTTTTACAATACATAAACTCTGTCAATTTAGTTTCTTATATACAAACCGTGAACTTACTCTCACGCCGGAGGGCCTTTAGCCGGATCCGCCCCGGCTTAGTTTACGTGTTTTCTCTTATTTTCAGGCCTTGCAATCTCCGGAGCATCCGAACGCTTGGATTTGGGCTGATTTGACGATTTTGGCATCATCAATTGGTTCCATTGCCGGAAAATCGATTCAAACACCCTTTGTTTGGCCTGGAAAAATCTCGCTGAAAGCCTGTTGATCGCCGAAAATTTTCTAGTTTTGAACGGAAAATTTCTGGTCCGTTTTAGCTCTGTTTTTGATTCGGCCAGAATCTGCAAATTTCAACCGGAATTTGCCCAGATTTTGTTGAAATCGTTTTAGCGTGGAATTCTGCCCCAATTTTGGCCTGAATTTTTGTGTTGAAAAAATCGCAATTGGCAGTTTGTTTGTGGTCAAAATTTGCCCTAATTTTGGCCAGAAATTTGGATCTATTGGAAATTCTCGCTTTTGGTATATTCGCTATCGCAATTGTTGATTTGCAATGGACGGACAATTTACGAGTGTTACAGCTGAGGAACAAACCCAAGTGAATGAGGTTAACACAGCTGCCGAGGAGCTAACTCCTCCTCCTCCTCTACCTCAGCCAGACGGCCCTCCTCCCCTCGCCATGACTCTTCGTTCCAAGGGTCAGGCAAATGCCGAGGGAGAGGGTGCTGACCTTCCTCGTCCTACTCGTCCTCGTGGGAAGCAAGTGGGAAGGAAGAAGACAAAGAATGCCGACGCCGGTCAAGCGGGAGGAACTCAACCCATTGACCGACGCTCTTTGCTACATAAACAAATGGAGACGTTGCAAAGGATGTATGAGACACAGGCTGCTCTTTTGCAATTGGACCCAGACCATTCCATGGCTGAATTTTATGCTGCCGTCTATGGGCAACCCTCTTGGAAGGGAGCGAGGTGAGCGACGAGGTCCTCCCCTCGATCCTCGCCTTACCATCTAAGCAGACCCCCGAGATTCTTCCCGTCCTCGGCATGACAGTAAGAAGAAGGATCAGGTGGTCGACCCGAGAAGCCGCTAACTCCCAGGGAAGAGGAAGTAAACTCACGGGACCTAAAGACAAGGCTCGGGCCCGAGCGAGGCGAATGTCACCACCTCGTCTTGTCATGGCTCCCCGTCGTCCAGGATCACCCCGTCCTCGTCGAGCTCGCCCTGATTCTCCTCGTCCTCGAAGAGACTCTCCACGACCTCGTCCTCGTCAATTCATTAGACCGAGGACCCCGAAACCATATAAAATGATACTTGGTGGCCAAGACTTGGAACCAAGGCGTGATAGGGCACCATCCAAGCGGGACAGCCATCGACACGACGTGGAACACAGTAAGGTGAATGGTCGCCCCAAAGACAAATCAACCCGTAGCTCCCAACGAAGCACCCGCTCTAGCAGTGACAAGGGAGTGGAAACCAAACAATGGGAGCTGTTAAAACAAAGACTTGATGACATGGAGATGGGAAAGAAATTTGACGACGATGACTTTGACTGGGCAACTCGTCCGTTCTCCCTGAGGATAACAGCAGCACCACCTAATCCTCACTTTAAGGTTCCAAATTTTGAAAAATATAATGGAACCACCGACGCAAAGGACCATGTGCAAAGTTTTGAACAAACCATGAACCTCCTCACCGTAGCTGATGACATGCTTTGCAAAGCTTTCGCGAGCACCTTCTCCGGAACAGCTTTGACCTGGTTCCGTGAGCTGAAAAAAGGTTGCATCGATAGCTGGAGAGGCATGAGGAGAATGTTTCTGAACCACTTTGCCACGGCTGGAAGGAGAAAGATGAGATTGACCGAACTTGCCAATATCGAGCAAGGAAAGGGAGAGACCACCCTCAGTTACTATAATCGGTTCCGAAAAATGGCAGACCAGGTCGAAGAGAGCCTCACCGACAGAGAGGTCATTGTTTGTTTCAACTCTGGATTGAAATCGGGTCCCCTCATATATGAACTCTCCGCCCGAGAACCTAAGTCCAAGTCCGAATTATACCAAGTGGCATACGCCATTGCAATGGCTGAGGACAAGAGCAAGAAAAGGGGATCCGACAAGGAGGAACCAAAGGCGACGGGCACTCGCCAGAATGATAAAGGGAATGGCAAGGGATCCAAGGGGAAGAACAGAACAAGAGGCACAGAGAAACCTGAAGTGTTCACCCCTCTGACCAAGCCCATCTCAGAAATCATGCAGTTAGTAAATCTTCCACCTCCTCGTCCGTTGAGTGAAAAACCAAAGTACCCTCGTGACACCTCCAAATACTGTGATTTCCACAAGGACAACGGGCACACCACTGATGGCTGTTGGGCCCTCAAGAAAATAATCCAACGATGGGTTGACGAGGGGAAGCTAGATCGCTACGTCATGAAGAAAGATAACAAGCGAAAGAGGAAGGAAGAGGAAAGCGAAGATGATGATAAGAGTGAAGACGGAGAGCGTAGGCCTCCTAGAGCCAAATTGCACGTGATCCGTGAAGAAGTGACTTCTACCAGAAAGCTAAGGGACCAGATCCATGAACTAAGCAAAGTGTACCACGTGCCTGCTTGGATTCACAAGGCGGAAGAGGTCATCAGTTTTTCTCCCAACGATCTGGCAGGAAGCCGTGCTGCCCGCGAACAACCCTTGGTGATAAAGGGTCGGATTGATAATGTGGAATCGAAAAGATTACTTGTAGACACGGGGGCCTCCCGTGACATTCTGTACTTTTCCGCTTTCCAACAAATGGGATTAAAAGACACTATGATGGAACCGTATAATGGTAGGCTGGAAGGATTCACCAACCATAAGGTTGGAGCTAAGGGAACTGTGGAACTGGAACTTAAAGTCGGTGAACATCCCTTCCTAGCCAAGGCTACTGTCAATTTTGTAGTCATGGATTTGACTAGTGATTATCATGCAATCATAGGCATTCCAAGTCAAGCTAAACTTGGGATGGTGGCCTCCCTTCCTCATCAACGAGTTAAATTTCCCACTCGTGCTGGAATTGGATGTGTGAGGGCAACCCCCAAAGACTTCTTGGAACATGTCATAAAGAGCAGAAAGAAATCTAAAAGTGTGGAGATAGATACCCCCGAGGAAAACATCAAGATCTCTAAGTCCCAGAAAACCACAGAAACTAGCTCCAGAATGAGCTATATCCGTGAGGTACTTGATAATGAGGAAGAGCCTATGGTCCTAGAAATTGCAGATGACCAAGGCACAATTTTACCTGTATTTGAGGAAGTACCTATGATCCAAGAAATTGCAGATGACCAAGGTATAGTTCCGTCCGTCTCCGAAGAAGACCACATCCTTGTCAACGGCTAGAACTCGGGGGCCAACCATTGGGGAAGGTCGATCTTCCTGACGTTGATAAACTTATGGAGGAAGAAGGCCTCAATGTGAATGACGAAGAAGGGAGGAGAATTAGAGAAATTATTATCGAGTCTCTGGAATTTCGAGACGGTCCTGAAATGAAGCCTGCAGATGAGCTGGAAGAGGTAGTCATCAATCCTGACTATCCGGAATAAAAAGTCAAACTCGGGGGCCAACTATCTCCAGAAGAGAAAGAAAGAATCATCTCCCTCTTGAAAAATAGTCTCGACGTCTTTGCTTGGAGAGTCGAAGACGTGAGAGGGATCAATGAAGAAGTAGCCCTCCACCGCCTGGAAGTAGATCCTTTGGCGAAGACTATCTCCCAGGCAAGGATAAACTTTGCAAGGGACAAGGAGGAAGCTATTAAAGAAGAGGTGCAGAAATTACTTAGCGCCGGAATTATACGTGAAGTCAAGTACCCCGTTTGGTTGGCTAATGTTGTAATGGTGAAGAAGCAAAATGGGAAGTGGCGCATGTGTATAGACTTTACCGATCTAAACAAGGCCTGCCCCAAAGATAGCTATCCTCTTCCCATAATCGACAAATTGGTTGACTCCATTGCTGGACACCAAACTCTTAGCTTCCTAGATGCCTATTCAGGCTATCATCAGATAAAAATGGCGGAAGAGGACATCGAAAAGACGGCCTTCCAAACACCTGGGGGAAACTACTGTTACATCATGATGCCTTTTGGGCTCAAGAATGCGGGTGCCACGTACCAACGGATGGTGAATCGAGTATTCGGTGCGCAAATAGGTCGCAAAATGGAAGCATATATCGATGACATGGTCATAAAGACCAAGGAAGGCAGTCACGCTCCTGACCTGGAAGAAACAATTAACAACCTCCAAGCTAATAACATGAAGCTGAATCTAAGCAAGTGCGTATTTGGAGTGACGGCGGGAAAGTTCCTAGGCTTCATGGTATCTCAAAGGGGAATAGAGGCCAACCGTGAAAAAATTAAGGCGCTCATGGACATGAAGGAACCTACCACCATCAAGGAGGTCCAAAGACTAAATGGAAGAATAGCGGCACTTGAAAGATTCATTGCCAAATCTGCCGAAAAGTCAATGCCCTTCTTTAAGGTATTAAAGGGTACCAAGAGCTTCTCCTGGACTTCCGAATGCTCCGAAGCGTTCCTCCGATTGAAGGAGTACTTGGGTTCCCCTCCCTTGCTCAGCAGTCCGACTACCGGCGAGATGCTGTATGTCTTCCTAGCTGCCACTGATCATGCTGTCGCAGCTGTCCTAGTTAGGAATGACGAAGGAATTCAGAAGCCCGTCTACTATGTCTCTAAGGCACTGTCTGACGTGGAAAGCAGATACTTTAATGTGGAGAAGATAGCGTACGCGCTAGTCATTGCATCGAGGAAATTACGTGCCTATTTTTCTGCACATCCTATCACCGTGTACACGAATGAACCACTGAAGAAGATATTACATAAGTTGGACGGCTCCGGACGTCTCCTTAATTGGTCCATCGCTCTTACCGAGTTTGATATCACCTACCAACCAAGGAAGACCCTCTTGGCACAGCCTTTGGTTGACTTCATGGTCGAGACTGCCTTTATGGGTGAGCATCTCCCCACCTCCCGGAAGCAAAACGCACCGGAGGAAAAAGACTCTCCCATCGAACTCCCATCCAACTGTTGGATCCTGTATACGGACGGATCAGCTACAAAGGAAAGAAGCGGAGCTGGAGTTGTGCTAGCAAGCCCGGAAGGAGAGTACACCATGCAAGACGCCATTCGTTTCAAGTTCCCTGCCTCCAACAACCAAGCAGAATATGAAGCTCTAATATTTGGTATTGAGTTGGCCTCCTTCTACGGAGTAACTAAGGTGGCGGCTTTCTGTGACTCCCAACTCGTTGTCAAACAAGTAAAGGGAGAATATAACACCCAAGACCCCACCCTTGCCAAATATAAGGACCTTGTCCTAGACCTGACGAAGAAGATGGAATTTTTCGAACTCAAGCAAATAGGCAGGGAAGATAATCAAGTCGCAGACGTTCTATCTAAACTAGCAACCATGGACGTGTCTACATTCAAGACCAGTCCATATGTAGTTTATGCTGAGGAACCTGCGTATGAAAGACTACAAGTCATGCTCCTAGACGGAGAGGAGAGATGTTAGATCGATGACTACATTGAGTACATTGAAAAGGAGAAACTCCCAGAAGATGAAGCTCAAGCTAAACTTATCAAGAAGAGGTCCCCAAGGTTCATGGTGATGAGCGGAGTCCTCTACCAAAGATCTTTCACGAAGCCCCTGCTAAGGTGTGTCTATCCTAAGGAAATTGAGAACCTCTTGGCAGAAGTACATGAAGGTGTTTGCGGCGGACACCCGGGGGCTAGAACCTTAGCTGACAAGATCATATCGCTAGGTAACTATTGGCCAAACCTGAGGGAGGACGCGCACGCTTATGTTAGAAAATGTGACAAATGCCAAAGATTCTCTGACATTCCTAGACTACCGGCAGTTGAGCAAACACTTGTGATACCTACATGGCCATTTGACATGTGGGGGATCGATATCATCGAACCCTTCCCTCCCGCCCGTGGTAATTGCAAATACGTGATAGTAGTCGTTGACTACTTCTCTAAGTGAATAGAAGCCAAAGCGTTAGCCAAGATAACGGAAGAGAACGCAATCAATTTTGTCCACGACAACATCTGGTGCAGATTTGGTCTTCCACATACAATTGTCTCTGATCATGGACTACAATTCTCTACGGCATTCACTACAGAGTTGGGAAGAGTCAAATTCCGCCATGCAAAATCCTCAGTTAGCAGACCCCAAGGCAACGGTCAAGCAGAAGCTGCCAATAAACTGGTCCTAACCGCCCTTACCAAGAACCTTGAGGGACGCGAGGGTAGATGGTTGGACGAACTTCCCCTAGCCTTATGGTCTGTTCGCACAACCACCCGGGGGTCAACCGGGGAAACCCCATTCGCACTAACCTTCGGTTCTGAGGCTATGGCACCAGCTGAAATGGCCATCCCTACGGTGAGAAACTCCCATTATGACGAGCAAGTCAACAAGGTTAATAGGCTCCTGGACCTAGACCTGATAGATGAGAAACGACTAGCTGCGCAAATGAGGATGGTAAATTACAAGCAAAGGACCAAGGCATATCATGACAAGAGGGTCATCAGAAGAGTATTCCAAGTAGGCGATTGGGTACTTAGAAAAATCGAGGCGACTGGTCGGAAGTAGTTTCTTCCAACATGCAAAGCAACTATCAGCTCCTCACACAAATCGAGAGTATTCCAAGTGAGGATGGTAAATTACAAGCAAAGGACCAAGGCATATCTCGAATGACTTGATATGCCTTGGTCCTTTGCTTGTAATTTACCATCGTCACTTGTCCTCTGCACTTCGGCTTCTACTTTGGCCTTGGCCGCTTCGAGCTCAGCGTCCTTGGTCTTCAGCAGAGCAGCCAGGGCAGCCTTCTCGGTCTCGCCCTTTCCTTGGGCCTCCCTAGCCTCTTGCAGCAATTTGGCATTGGTCTTTGCCAAGACATTCTCATAAGCTGAGACAGAGGCCAGCTGCAAGAAAAGTCAAAGTCAGAAATCTGTCAAGTATAAAGTTACGAGATCAGCAAGACTAAATAGTTACCTCGGCTATTAAAAGTCCCTTGCGACATAGCAAGTTATCTTGGCTAGGCCTCTCTTTGACAAGAGCCTCATAAGCTTCCTCGTCCATGGATCTCTGGACAGGAGCTCGGCCCAATCTCACTAAGGGTCCCTTTCTGGTCTGCAAGGGAATGCCCCTCAGACGAGGAACGTTGATAGCCATGCGCCGAGCTAGCTCGTTGGCCTCGTCATAGGTTTTGACGGTTTGAGTGGTAAGGGGAGGAGGACCCTCAGGGTTGGAAGATTCAACAGTTGCCCGCTTAGCTGCAGGCTCCTCGACGCTAGCAGCTTGGGCTCTTTTGGAGCCAGACTTCCTTGTGACGAGGTCGGACTTCTCGGCTTCCACCTCCTCGGCATCAACATGGAGGCTATGCCCCTCTACAGTTGATGGATTAGCTTGCTCCTGAGACGCCGCATCCTCGGCATTCACCTCCCCGTGTGGTTTAAATGGGAGGGGTTGATCACCCTGAGCATTTAGTACCAAGTTGCGGGCATTGGCTTCCTCCCTCCTCTCCGTCAAGCCAGATTTCTTGACCTGTTTCCTCTTCTGTTTTACCAGCTCCATGGGACTTAGTCTCTTCATGGCTAGTTCTGTTTCTTCCTCGGGGGTTAAAACTGCAAAGACAAGGAAGAGATGGTTAAGTACGAGCAAAAGGAGAGTCAACAATAATGCAAAAAACTACAAGTATGAGTTAAATATTTACATCCAACCGCGTCTAGTTCTTCCAGACATTGGTCAAGGGGACGGATCTTACACCTCGAACAATCCTCACGAAAGACGAGGCCGGGATGTGTTGTCCAATCGTTAAAATGCCTTCCCCTCTTAACGGTGACGAGGGGAACCACCCCGTCCTTCGGTCCCGGCATCAATCCTGCCTGGACGTAGTAGTGATCAGAAGCTTCTATTGCCGACCAGTCAAGCAGCCCCACCTCGGCAAAATCCTCGAGGCGCTTGATCAAAGCCTTAGTCCATTCATACTGTTGAACAGGACCTGATGAAGTGGGGGCCTTGCAAGGGGATTGGAACTCCCAACCTTGGCGGCTCTCCACCCGGATTACATGATTATCCCAGCCTGCAACCTTGCTTGACATGGGAAGAAGAAGTTTGGGTTTCTTGGGTGCACTCCTAATGACGAGGAGCCAGCTGTCCGTGACAAAACTGACTTGGTAGAAGTGCCTAAAAGCTCCCATGGTCGGCTCATAACCTAGGCTACGACAAAGGACAATGAAACTTACAAGGACCCTGGTACCATTGGCTCCTAGCATGGCCGACACCGCTCTCACATCATCTAAAAATTCATTAATAAAGGGGTCCAAGGGAAGACGGAGCCCCTGTTGAAACTGTTTGAAGTAGAAATGGACATAATCCTCATTGTAATAAAAGCTCCTCTCCTCCTTCTCCGTCTTGAGATCAAGTTTGACCATATAAGTTAGCTTATACTCGGCCTTATCCACCCCGTACGTGGAATACAACTTAGCAAGCATGGGGTCCCCGGCCTTTGGAGCCCTCTCTCGTTGTTTCGCTCGGCTTCCCCTTCCTCAGCCTTTTCTACCCTCAACCTGGGCACCCGCCATAAAAGCATCAACGATTCGGGGGGACGAGGAGGTCTCTCCTTCTCTTCCCTTCATATCTGCAAAAAGACGAGGGGACAAAGTTTGTTACCTCGTCAATGGCTGATCTAATGACGGGGAAGGGATAAATCCCTCCTCGTCATTACATAAGGTCGAGGAGGGAGCCTTACCACTCAGACGCTCACGAACTATATGATCTGAAGACGGGTAGAACAGTTCGATGTGTTCCACTATTTCCGCTCTATCCTCAAGTAACACTACATTACGGGTCGAAGAATCAATTCGATCTATCCTTGTTTTATCTGGGTATTGGATGAACATCCGAGTACGGCCATAACTTCTCAACATCTTTCCTATGTCATCCAGGGTCAGCATCAACCAAGGTCCTCTCTCTCTCCGATAAACCCTCAGATTGCTAGTGTGATATCTATAACGGAATCGGGGAGAATGGTCCCAAGAATGAGCCATTTCTAAGGGGAATCAAAGATTAAAGGGGGAGTTCATTCAATATTCAAAGAAATTCATACAAAATTCAAAGATTCGAAGTGTTTGAGAGTTAAAAGTAGAAATTCATGAAGAAAAGCTTCATTCTTCAACAATGGCGGTTCATTTTTCTTGACACATTCAAAATTTCTCCTAAAAACCCTAGAAAACTCAAAATCAGGAGCGGAATGCATAAAAGGGAAGGAATTCCATACCTGTGTTTGAAAGAACGGTCAGAATCACAACGAAATCAATGCCGCCGGGAAAATAAACCTTCACCGAAAACTGGGTTCGAACAAACTGAGGTCGCCGGAATGTATTGTCCCTTGAACCTTGCTAGTATCTCTCAAATAATTTGGGTAAGTAAAGGTTTAAATGAAAAGGGTTTAAGCTTTTATACCCTCCAAAACTGGGTCAAACCCGAGAATAATACGGGTAACCGGGTATGGCGCCCCCAACATTAAATGCAATCAACAATTTTCGAGGCACGACAGGACTGGGGGCCCACGCGTAATCATCATGGTATTAACCGTCAGTTATCTGAAGCGACGCCAAGGACATGTGTCAAAAACTGTTCGTATCCCATAAGCCGAAGACGAGATGACTTTCTCCTCGTCCTAAGCCGAGCTAGAAAGTCGGGGGCCACTGAACAGTATAAACCGAGATACGAACATGGGCTTGCTCGAGTTGGGCCCAAATGGATAGGGCCATAAACATAATCCAATCCACAAGTGATAGGGCCGAGGAACAACTTCCTCGTATGCCGAGGAGCATCCATCTCGGCCTTATATCTTCATACTTGGTCCATCGTACTCCGAGATATCACAGAGTGACGAGGAGAGAAAAGTTCTTACCTCGGCATATCATCAAGTGACGAGGAGACAGAATCATTCACCTCGACATCTTCACATGCCGGCCAATCATCAAATGACGAGGGGGCAAAATCATGCATCTCGGCTTATATACGAATGTCGAGATAAAATATTTTTGCTCCTCGGCGTTTCGGCTAGCAGATTACACAGACCTTATCAAACGAGGATTCTACAGTCGTGATCCAATCAGGATAAAAATTACCAAAACCAATTCAAGTCAAACAATGACTCCTTAACAGATGTAATTCTCTTAGGATTATGTCTTATCTCTTTACAAGTTCACTCCAACATGGATTCTATCAATCCATCCCTATAAATACAAGCCCTATGGTTCATTATTTGGTACGTTACTTTTTACAATACAGAAACTCTGTCAATTTAGTTTCTTATATACAAACCGTGAACTTACTCTCACGCCGGAGGGCCTTTAGCCGGATCCGCCCCGGCTTAGTTTACGCGTTTTCTCTTATTTTCAGGCCTTGCAATCTCCGGAGCATCCGAACACTTGGATTTGGGCTGATTTGACGATTTTGGCATCATCAAATACAAATTTGATTACAGATATTCTACGTGAAGAGAGGACATGCTGAATCAATTATCCGAGAACTAATAAACGAAAGAAATACACGCAGAAGAAAAATCACTTTTACAATGCAGTTTCAAATTCAATTACTCTCCTCGATACAAAAGGACTTAGGGTATTACTTTTTCTTTTTCTTTTTCTTTTACTTGGCCAATATTCCCTCCATCCCACCCGAGTTAGGATTTTCAATTTCGACATGGGTATTAAAAAATACTATTATAATAAGAGAAAAGAGAATGATTGGAGGAGGTATTTTGACTATGAAAAGTAAAATATGAGAGAGAATGAGTGGAAGTAATAATAAGGGGATTGTTGTTATTCGTATGACAAGTGGATCACATGAAATATAAAAATAATATAAACTTATCATTTTGAAATGTTATAAGTTGAATAGGACGTCCAAAATGACAAATTGTCATCGGGTTGGACGGAGGGAGTATAAATTTCATAGCATCCTTCAATGGTGGAGATATAAAAAGCAATGAAGCGGATGAACTGAGATTGTCTTTTGTCTCTTATACCTTTTACAATTTAGAGGAAATAAATTACTCGTATAACTAGGTATAAAAGTAATTCTAGTATTGTACATTTATATATAGTGTGGTTATTATTTTTTTTAAAATGTGAAAAATTATAAAAAAAAATACTTTATATACCTATGTATAGGAGTTATAATAGTTTTATACATTTGGGTATATTAGCGAATAGCATAATAAAATATGGAACTTTTTTATTATTTTTAATAAAAAGTGAAAAATTATAAGAAAATATTCTTATACCTTAAGGTATAAGAGTATTTTTAATCTTATACATTTGGGGATAAAAGCGACGGACAGTGATAATATATGAGCGTGAGTTTATGTAAAATTTTGTACCTCACCTGAGCTTTTATGGGTTTGATATCTCGCCAATGAGTCTTATGGTCCATGACCCTAATTAATTAGTCTTCAAATTTCATTCGGGTCATTATTTTTTCAAATCTATTATAAAAGTTCACCATTAAATATAATATAGGACTATTTTTCATTATTTTTTCAAATCTATATAAAAGTTCACCATTAAAAATAATATAGGACTATTTTTTCGGGAGAGTAAAGAGTACTTTTTCCTCTCGAAATAATTTTTCTAATTTTTTGTGTTATTAACACGAAAATACTTTGATCAATAATTATATAATTTAATTATATAATAAATATCTAAAAATTATTATTGAATTTGTTTATAATTGTGTATTAATATTAAACTATAAATTTATAGAGAAAATTACGTTCTAGTCCCTCATTTTAATCAAAACTACATCCTAATACATGAAATTATCAATTCTATCTCCTAATCCTACTCTTAAAATAAATTAACCAAATAATCCCTCAATCCATTTATAATATTTTTAAATGAAAATAACTACACCCCTCTGCCCATCACACACACTCTCTCTCACACACACACACTTTCTCTCTCTACTCCATCTCTCCGGCCACCGCAACTTTCGGTGACGGTCTCCCCCAACTCCGGCGACGGTCTCCCTCCTCTTCTCCTGCGACCGTCTCCCCTTACTCCGGTGACTGTCTTCCAACCTTCGGCCACCCTTAGACTCCCAATTCTCCGGCCACCTGTCTACTCCACACCTCCGGCCACCCCTCCCCTCCACCATGCTTCGTCGTCATTAACAATTCCGGTGAGATTTACAACTCCGGAGAGATCTACACCGGCGAACCTCCATCTCTGTCTCTCTCTCTTTTTTTTTTACATTTGTTCGTCTTTGTCTTTCCAAATCCTTAAAAAATGTTTCTAATGATTAAAGACTCCCTGGCTCATTCCTGTAGCACATGTAAATTCATGGACATACTTTACTACTTCCATGTGCATTCATTTTAAAGGTCACACACATTTCATTTACATGACATATAACTTGAGAATATCTTTGGAAAGCCTTACAAAAATACAGTAGCCATGTCTCCCCAAGCCTTAGATGTGATATCTTTAATTAACTGTGTAATAAATGGATTGACTCTAGGGGTTTGTTGTTGCTGATTTTGTTTTGACATTTGCAATGTTCTACTTCATGCACTCAAGGTGTTTGACATATTGCCCAGTTGAAAATTTTTCTTGAATTTTGGGGTTTGTTGTCATCTAATTTTGTTATCCATTAATTGTAAGTACGCCAATCCAATTCGCTACCCTTTTAGATGCATTTTAATATGATAAAATTGCATTAGGGGGCATTTTGGTAAATTCTCGGTCTATTTCAAGACTTCTGAAAACATCCCACAAGTTTCTTGCGAAGGAAGTACTTTTCAGTACTTTGCTCATGCTAAAGGACCTACAAGGAATAAACCAGTTTTGGACCTTTTGGGTATTAACCAGGAATGTTCCAGAACCATGTTTTGGCGCCAGAAACAGTTGGTGACACCTAGTGTCACGCTACAACTCGAGCCATGGAAAGTGGTTGCAGGACGTCGTGCGACACCTTGTGTCCATCATCTGCAGCTTATAAATAAGACCCTACCCCTCTAATATTGTAAGCACGCCAATCCAATTCGCTGCCTTTTTAGATGCATTTTAATATGATAAAATTGCATTAGGGGCATTTTGGTAAATTTCCGGTCCGCTCCGAGACTTTCGAATTCTTTTTATAAGTTCCTTGCGAAGGGAGTACTGTTAGGTGATTTTTCCATGCAAAGGGACCTACATGGAAGTAACTGCTTTGGACTTTTTAGGAATTAATTCAGAATGTTCCAGAAGCAGCATTTGGCGCCAAAAACGGTTATGGATTGCTTAAGTCGTGCGACAAATCGAAGCATGGAAATAGGATACAGAATGATGTGCGACATAACTGGACCATGAACTGCAGCTTTAAATAAAGCCCTCTGCCTCTCATTTCAGGATCCCAATTCGATTCCCTAAAGTCACTCTACCAAATTCGCACCAGAACCTCTCTCTCTCCTCCTTCCACACCAACATACACACCAATCTACCCTAATTCAACCTTCCTCTCATCCAATTCAACCATATACCCTCACACAACCCATACCAACTGGAGATCCAAGGCTATTCTCAGATCTGAGGTCCAAACCTCATTCCAGTAGCTGATTCGAAGATCTCTACACCTAACTTGGTGTAGAGATTGAGGACAATAAGGGTAACGAGTTCCTTCCCCTCATCTCTCTCTCATACTTGCTCCTTGCATAATTCTGTTCCTCCACCTGATAATTGAGCTCCATCCGATTTAATTATCAGGTGGCAATCGTCATCTCTCTGTTTAAGCTATTTGTGTTTGGTTTAATTGCATGTTCATGATGTGATTTAATTGGATTTGTTGCTTATTGGCCAAGGGAGTGTGGATCTCCCTATATCCACATCCCCTTGGTCAATTCATTATGAATTCGTTGGTATCTGAGCTGGTTTGGTATAATTCCTTGATCTGATTTGGTTTCTGTTAAATCTGTTTCTCAATTGTAAGGTCCCTGCAGACAGCTAACATGTGTCACGCGACACACTTGGACATTCGGAGTCCTGTGTCACGCGACACAATAAGCCCTCTGCAGAGGATCATCATTTCAGTTGTAAGTTTGTTCATCCAATTCACTTGTCACTCAAAACAGAGTGTGGATCTTCAATGTCCACACTCATTTGAAGTGATTGGGTAGATCTATGTCAATTCTGTGCTTGTTTTGTAAAGCCTCTGCAAAGTGCATCGTTGTGTCACGCAACACAACTGACCCCTCAGGTCCTGTGTCACGCGACATAAGTAGTCCTTGGCAGAAGGCTTAGTATCAGTTGTAATCTGTCTTGTCCTCGTTGTAAGTGGGATGTGGCCTCCCACTGTAAATGGCTCACAAGTTGTATTCCTTCAGTTGAGCAATAAAATGAAGCATTAATATGCATTTTATACATATTTTGTCTCACACAATTGCACACACATTTGAATGAATTGAATGTTGAACATAGAAAGACTCATCTACGGACGAGGCGTGTTGGGTGAACTCTCGATTCTTCCCAACACGTAACCTGACCCCCGAACCCAAAATTCTCTTTTCAAAGGTTTTCAATGTTTCCTTTAAAACGGCGTGGCGACTCCTAAAATTATCATTATTTTTTTCGGCGAGCGTTCCTTCAGTGGCGACTCTGCTGGGGACTTGAAACTTGGTTTTCAAAAGTAGGTCAAACTTTCGTGCTTGTTCAACGTCCATTTCATTCATTTGTGTGTGCATCTTTGGTGACATTATATGTGTGTAAATGTATTTAGTGCTTTGCTTTATTCCCTCCCCTTCCTTGGTTCTTGTTTGTTGTGCTTGGGGCTGAGCTATTGCATTGAGCTTGGAGACTGGGGCTGTTGATGCTTTCTTTTCAGATTCTGGATATTTGATTCCTTCTGTCATGCGACAGAACGTGCCTTTGCTGTCCTGTGTAGCGCGACAGAAGATGCCACTCAGCAGGATTATATCTCCTTGGTGCAGGTTGTGATTGTGGGCAATCCCCATGATCAAATTCATGATCCTTGATTATTGTGCTCTGTGGGGTGTGTGTGTGTGTTTTCCATTTATCACCCTTTTCAAATAAAAAAAAACATTTTTGCAAATAAAGGAATCTAGTCATCCACACACTACGTCACATAGATCTAGAACCCGGGTGCGATTGACGGCATCGCGGACGGTGATGTAATTCGCCTACGCTTGAGCGCCTAATGTCAAACCTTTCCCCCTAGCGCGTTATAGGTGGCGCCACACTTTTAAAGCTTACCCAACAGTTGGTTTTGACACGCCATTTTCAAATATACTAAAATGAATTGCTTCAAAATTTTTAATAAGCTTTCGTACCTATCCTAAAACCTAGCACGTGTGGGCATGTTGCCAATGCAACATGGTTTCGCGTATGGACATGTCATTCCCACGACATGTTCCAACGAGAGATCATGTCACATTGTCAACGTTGTAAGTACCCAAATCTGGCTCATGCCTTCCGGTTAAGTTTCCCGGCGATTCCGGTAATTCCCCGGACTTTCCTACAGTTCCGGAAACATTCCGGAACTGTTCCAAATTAATTAAAGGCTGAAAGGAATTCTTATCAATTAAGAAACACGTTTTTCTTAATTCAAGGAATCCTTCTAGAAGACTTCCACCTTGCATGATTCTAGAAGGAACTGCATGTGGCTACTTATGTCGTGCGACATAACCAGCCAGGGAGAGTTCTAGAAGCTTGCCACCTTGCATGTTTCTAGAAGAATCTGGAAGTGGCTACTTATGTCGTGCGACATAATAGGCCATGAAGACTTCTAGAAGCTTGCCACCTTGCATGTTTCTAGAAGAAAAACGGTTATGGCTTGTTATGTCGTGCGACATACTAAGCCCATGCAAAGTGCAAATTTCTATAAATAGAGGCCTTTACCTCTCATTTTAGGCACCCCTTTTCCACCCCTCAGTCCCCCTCTATAGGGAATACGCCCAGGAAGCATCCCCTCTCCTCACAATCCTCCCAAATCAATCCCAAATCAATCCCACACACACTTCCCACACACACACATCAAGAAACCAAGGTTCTCACGGAATCAAGGCTTGACATCAGCTCTGGAGGAGGATGCTTGAAGGCTCCTATATCTAACTTGATATAGGAGTTGTGGATCTTCAAGGGTAACGCTCCCTTCCTCCCTATTTCTCCCTCTTTTAAACATATGTAGTTTAATCCACATAAATGACCTCAAATGTGTTGTAATAACTGAGATCTAATCTTTGCATATCTATTTTAGTCTCAGATCTCATAGATCCATCATTGTTTTACACATCATTTCATATAATCAAACCATTTTGACATTGTTTTGCATGAATACTCGAGAGGAGTATGGATTCCTCATATCCACACCCTTTTGAAGTATTCATTATTGAAATACTTGTTCCCTGAGATCTATTTGTGAAGAAACTTGGCCATATTGGTGCCTTATTACCTCCGTAGATCCCAATGAAAGGTCTCGCAAAGTGGCTAGTTATGTCACGCGACATAGGCAGCCTACGTCACGCGACAAACATGGCCAGCTTGCGTAAACCGCATATTTTCAAGCCGTAATCCGATTTCAACCCTCATCATGCTATAATCTCGATGTCTATCTGCAATTCAGATAGTATCTTCATACATAGAATGACATCTTTCGATTAAAATACCATTTTCATACATAAAGGTGCATCCTTTGCACCTAAAGCCCATTTTCATGCATTAAAATCATTCATTTTGCATTCAAAATCTCTTTTCACATTAAAAATGCATCCTTTGCACCCAAACATCATTTTCATACATAAAATGCATCCTTTGCTTTCAAAATAACATCTTTATGCATCACTTGCACATAAAATGCTATTTTTCTCATAAAATGCATCCTTTGCACAAAATCATTTCTTTAAACCATAAAGGTCACTTCTTTAAACCAAAAGTATCCTTTGCAACCCAAAATGTCATCTTTTTACTAAAATGTCATTTTTACATGCATTCCCCCACGTCCCCATTAGCAACCTTGGAACGGACCGGTGTAAAAGATCCTATCTTTACATCGTTCCTTCCATTAAAGGTTTCATATTTCTTTAGAAAAGGGATAACCTTGAACCCTATATCTCCAATTATCGCTTAAGATGAGTATGAAGCATCTATATGAGCTCGACTGTCTTAAAGCGTAGGATTGATGGGCTAAGGACCCTCCTTTTCTAAAGAACCTCATCTTTGACTATAAAGAGAGTCATTCTCTCGATCATGCAAAGTCCCGAGGTTAAAAAATGCAATGATCACAAGTCCAAGATGAGGACGGGATCATAATCCCGAATACATAAAATCCAAGAAATCCCGAGCGACAACCAATAAATGGTTTGTACGTCCGGAAGACGACTTGGGACATTCCCCCCCTTTATTTTCAAACACATGCACACAAGAAAGCACACAAGCAAGCACGATTAATGGGATCTTGGGAGACTTGCTCCGGCAAGGCACCTTGGATGAACGACGATCCGTTCTTCCCAAGGGGTAACTTAACCTCCGAACCCATAAAACCTTTTTTTCAAAGTTTTGAGGTAATCAAAATGGCGTGGCGACTCCGTTTTTTCAAATTAAACCGGATGTCTTCAAACTCGCGTGAATTTCCAAAATTTGGGCACACATTCACAGTGTGGCGACTCCGCTGGGGAAATCCCAAAGGAGAAAAGATTTATTTTCAAAAAAAAAAAAATCGATACTCGGTATATAGGTGGAAACCACTTAACCTTCCTGTACACTCCCTGATGTGGGAGTTGGGATAACCGGCGGTTTAACAATCCCACGTACCAGTATCCCTTTTCGAAAAAAAAAATTTTGAAAAAGAAAAAAGAAAGCTTTTCCCTTTGAGCGGGTTAGACTCCCGTCGCTGATTTCATTAATCGTGCTTGCTTTCTTTACCTTGCATTGCATCATTTGCATCTTGGAATCTGTGCATACTTTGAATGGAAAACAACCCGAAAAATAGCAAAGGAGTGGAACCTGGAAAATTGATCCATGCAGTCGTACGGCTCAATCCTCCTTGGATTCTAACCGGGCGACCTCAGTGGCAATTCCACCAGGAAAAATCATGGTTAATCTCGGGCAGCCCTAGCAGCCTTGGGGCTACTCACCCATGATCGACTAGGGCTCCTTAAAATTTACGTGCTTACGTGCCGCATTTTCCCGTCCCGAAAATCATTCCTTTAAAACACATTTCATGAAAATCTCGTTTTAACTCAAAAGGAACATTTTTAGGAGACCGCACACTACGCGCAC
Organism: Adenophora triphylla var. japonica; assembly: GCA_022495995.1. Taxonomy (NCBI): domain Eukaryota; kingdom Viridiplantae; phylum Streptophyta; class Magnoliopsida; order Asterales; family Campanulaceae; genus Adenophora; species Adenophora triphylla. The sequence continues at coordinate 114,630 of JAFEMH010002597.1, forward strand.
TCCGATATATCCCGTACACTTTGCACGCACATCCTTCAAACCCGAGGGTGATTCCACTGCAGCCACGGACAGCCTTACGATGCTCCCGGGCGCGTACGGAATCATCCCAACCTCCCCATGGAAGCCAGTGTCGACCAATGCACAGTCCGTGTCACACGTTTCAAAAAACCGTGACTTTTTTGGTTGGTTTTTGGTCTAGTCCGTGTCATATAGCCCATTTGCATACCCTCGTAAAGGTCAAGCCTTAGTTCATAACGGAAGCCAAGATTTTCGCTCAAGCGAAATTCTGCCAAAATTTCGACAAGGAAAATTGGTAGGATCTTGACTCCGACATTGACTTTGACCTTGACCCACACGGAATGCGTAAGAGTCGAGACCGAGTCTTTGCCAACAAATCAAAAGATCTTTCGCTCAAGCGAAGCTCTGCCAAAATTCCGACAAGGAAAAATTGGCAAGATCTTGACCCGGCATTGACTTCGATTCTGACTCACGCCCGGCGTATGCAACGAAGTTCAATGTGACACTGTGTCATCCGGCTTTTACCGCCCGACCCATGCCTATTATCTTCTCGGACATTACCGAAAGTCAAAACGTCATTCGCTCAAGCGAAATTCTGCCGAAATCCGATCAAGGCAGAAAGACGAGACTTTCCCGGTATTGCCTTGACTATAATCCGCATCGCTCGTGCGTTAAAAGGTCCCATGACCCGCTAGACCCGTTAGGAGCGTTCTTTACTCTCGGTCGGTGGGATCCGCGTGCCCTATAGGACCCTCGCCCGGGGCTGTCCACCCTGGGAGGTCGAAATACAGGTGGAATACGAGGGGCTTATAGACGTAGTGACGGGGCCCACTGATCCAGGATCTAGAGTAGTTGCGAAAAAGAAGGGCAAACCCCCCTTTTCCAACCAAATAGGAATTAATAAAAGACATGATTTTAAGTAAACTTGAACAATTAATGTAATCATAATTGCATTTTCCTATCTCTGATATCCCTAATCGAGACCTCCTCGGTCCGATTTCCGATTTTCCTGTCCCGACCTTTCATGGTCAAATCCTTAATCGAGACCTCCTTGGTCCGATTTCCGATTTTCCTATCTCGACTTTTCGCGGTCAAATCCTTAATCGAGACCTCCTCGGTCCGATTTTCGATCTTCCATCTCCCGACCTTTCATGGTCAAATCCTTAATCGAGACCTCCTCGGTCCGATCTTCAATTTCCAATCTTGACCTTTCAAGGTCTCATCTTTTCCGATCAATTAGGATTAGGAGAAAATGTGTTTTGAGTAAAACTTAAGCGATAAGTGCATGTTACTTGAGCCTTTATCCTAAACACTTACCTCCGAGTCTAAATCTTACCTACCTTCGAGTCTAAACCTTACCTTATCTCCGAGCCTAAACCTTGCCTATCCCTTTCCCGCAGCGATAAAGAAGTGTGCGAGAATACCGGGTCAGCGGCTTTTTAGTGCAGAAAACCTTAGGCAGAATCGTCAAAAAGTCAGAATGGCAGATTTGACAGAAAACAGTGAGGGTGCAGGAAATCAGATGGTTAGGAAGGAAGAGTTAATCCTGGCTTTGGAAAATGCCCATAAGGTTCATGAGGAACAGCAAGCCATGCTTATCGACGCACTCCGTCGTCATGGAGTTCAGGTCATAGTTGAGTCGAACGGTTCTCTGGTGGTAGTCGAAGATGAGACTTCAGAAACAGTGATTTCAGTCCCTTCATCCTATAACCAAGACCTTCCATCCTCGACCAATACCTTCCTCCATCCACATACGATCCCTTGCCAAGGACCACTCCTCCTCGGTCCTTTCCAACATCCCAGCCATCATGGCTTCATTGCCCTCGCCCTCGTAACGGATTGGGCTTCACCCCACCTGTCTCTCGCCCAAGAATACCGCGCCTATACTCCAGCCTTCACATAATCGCTCGAGCTATGTGGCTATGTTCTGAAGCCACTATACCCACCTGAATGCAATCATGAGTTGCCAAAGGATGATTCAAGTTTTCAGCTATCACCTACCGGACTTAATGAATCCAGCCGTCAGTTTCACCAGTTTGCTACTGTAGTTCCCTCTACTGATAAGAGTCCTGTTGCGAGTTCCAGAGTCCCCGTTGACCCCCATGTGGCAATATTGATGGAACAAGTGAAACAAATGCAAGAGAAGTTTGACTTCATGATGAGTATCAATACTCCCTTGACCCAAGATGTCGAACTAGGCAAGGAAATGACTCCACCAAGCATAACCCGATGCCACCAACGTCAAACAAAGAACCGTATCCGCCAAAGACCCGCTCACAAAGGAAAGAGTGTCGTAGCCTCCTTCAGCCAAATCCAACAATGGAACCAATCGGACAATGGGAATCCAAGTCTTGAGAACAACAATGTCTCCCGAAAACCCCGCTCCCTTCATTTTGACAATGCGGAGAAGCCTTTAAGCAAGATTCTGGAAGAGCTGATGAAAGAAAAGCTGATAAAGCCACTGGAGAATTGGAAGCCCAAGAACCCCAACGTTCAGTTAGATGAGTCTAAGCATTGTCTTTTCCATCAATACCCTGGGCACGACACTGATGATTGCAGCTATTTGAGGCATGAGATCCAGAAGTTGATAGAAGACGGGAAGCTCGAGAACCTTCATGGGTCAAAAACAGAAAGTTATGGTAAGAGGTCGATTCAGAGGGTGCAAGGTCAGAAACGTCAGCATGATTTTGGGATGCCCATGAGCAAAATTTTTGGCGATTTGGTGAAACGAGGCCTTCTCACACCTCTCGAGAATTATAAGCCAAGAAACCCCAGTAGAGTTGACAGGACCAAGTTCTGCGAGTACCACAAGCACTTTGGTCATGTGACAGACAAGTTTGTGGATCTGAAGAAAGAAATTCAGTGGCTGATCTACGAAGGAAAGCTCAAGTTACCTGGCAGTCCAACCCGCGAAGAGTAGCTAGTCTAGGGATTACCTATCCTTGAGTAAAAAAAAAAAAAATAGTCTCTCAGTCAACCTTCGTAGGTTCTAGTACTTTTCTCTTTCAATCAAGTCCTCTACGGACATTGTATTTAATCTTCAATTTTCTATAAAAGTGTCTTCTTCTTTTCTTACTAGACTTAAGACATTATTTGCATACCTACATTACATTTAATGAAATGGTTTTATTTTAGATGATCACTTGCATTGCTCAACGAATAATCTCTTGAAATAATTAACATTCTGATTAATCGGTGTGAGAAAGTCAACTAATGCCATTAAGCCATACACTTTCCTTACCCCACAAAAGGCCTCCATCAAGCCATACACTTTCCAAACCATGTCCTCACCATCACCTTGACCAAGTCAACGACGGCGGCATTGTCAAGGGACAACAAAAGGCCACTCAGCTTTGAAAGATTGACCCCGAGTCGACAACAACCTAGGAGCCTGCCTTCGACCTCAAGGATGTCAAGAAAATTCAAGCAGGGGCTCGCCTTGGCCCTCAGGTGCTTCAGAAAATAAAAAAAAAAAGAGAGAAAGAAAAAAAAATGTAGTGCAAAAAGAGTAATACCCAGCTAGGCTGAAAAATCCCAAAAAAGGGCAGTCTAGGCAAAAAACAGGGTTGCACATAAAAAAAATGAGGCCAAGGACCCAGCACCGCCAATCAAAAGCTTGACGAACATGCAAAATCAAAGCTCAGAGAATGAAAGTTGTCGATAACAATGGGGCGGTCGAAGCAAAGCCAGAAGCATTTCATAAGCCTTTAGGCACGTGTAAATCCTTTCTCCCCCAATGAAAGAGGAAGCAATCAGAAGCAGTCGTCCAAGAATGACTTGGTCAAGGAATCATCCCGAGGCCCACGCCTCATCATCTCATCCTAAGCCTTTTCACTAAAGGAACCACAAATCCCAAAGCCTGAAACAGTCCGGCCAAGGCCGAACTACGGCGACCTGAGCTCCTCACAATGAGGGGAACGTAGGCAACCAGAAATGGTCCGGTCATAAGCATATTCAAATTCCTGAAAACCCGGTCTCATCAAATGACCTTTCCCATAAACACATTCAAATTCCCGAAAACCCGGTCTCATCAAATGACCTCTCCCATAGACACAGTCAGATTCCAGAAAACCCGGTCTCATTAATGACCTCCCTATACACAAACCTTTCTTTCACACCAGCCAACCTTGATCCGTGACATTGGTTGACTTGCTCCTCATGATTAATAAGAATGTTTTTTCTTCATATCGAGATTAGTGGTTGAATAACCCGAACATTAATAAAGGGTTTTAAGCAATCTTGTGATCATTGTAAATAAAACAAGTTTTCAGATGTCTTGACAAGTCTTCTCTTTCTACATCTTAGGAAAGATAGTGCTAAACACTGATTTTCTGTCAGCAGGGGCTTCCATACACTTTTACAAACCTTTCTCCGCTTATACTCTCCCAAAAGAGTCAAACCCAAAGCGAGTTTTGTGCCTACATAGAATAAGGCCATCGGAATAACACAAAATCGGGATCTATTCCCACCTTTCGAAAATTATGCCCCTGCATGTATTTCTGAGAATCTTTTCTTTCACATCTTCTTAAGGTTGACTGAGCGACTAAAGGAAATAAGAAAGTAAGTACGAAAGGATAGGTCTTCCCTCTTCTGCTACAATTCGCATTAGGGCTGCCTCGAAACTTTGTCAAAGCATTCCTTTAAACTGGGGCTTCTTTAGCCATTTTTGGGATTCACATCGGGTTCTTCACTAGGTTCCTAGATGGATTCAGTTTTGGTCAAATCAACCTCAGGATCACTTCCACAGTACCAATCATATTGGGATTTTTGCTAGGTCATCAGATTGGGGCTTCACTAAGTTACTTCTTCGAAACCCAAGACTTCGCCTACTCAGTTTGTCCAACCGGGACTTTGCAACCGGGGCTGTGCCAATGAAAGGATCTTTCCTTGCTTTAATAAGACATGGGCCTTTGCAGAAAGTTCTTCCTCAGACCGGGGCTTCGATAAGTTGCATCCATCCCTAGAAGAGAGGTTTGGTCACTCCGACATCTGCTTTAGTCTTTGGTTGTAAAAGCCTATCGACATCAGCTTCAAATGCCAGAGTGTGAGAAAGAAACATTCGTTGGGACTCAAGGTTTAAGCCCAAGAGGGAATTCTGGTCCACGTTTGCCACATCTCAACAACAACAGCAGTTCAGTCCGCACCCAAGGGATACAACCCCACCTGCTTGAAACCCGTCTTAAACACATTCCATATGTACATCCAGACCCAGTCTCTACCATTGTTTCCAAGAAAAAAATCACCCCTAGGCTCAAGTAACGTGCCAATCGCTAATAATACATTTTCTCCCAAAATCGCCTTCGTTACTTTCGTTATAACAAGATAACACCAGGCGACAGTTTCCTAATTGTCAAAAATCCAACTTTGGCTACCTCTATCACAGATTGAGAAGTATGCTCAAGTTTTCCAGTTATAGCTGCCTCTATCTACTTGATAGTGACGTAAGCTTTAGCTTCCTCAGGTGACAACCTCCATTAATTGTCAAAACCTCAAGGATCCTAGACATCGTTCCTAATTGTCTCGATGAAGCTTGAACTACGATCAAGGCTTGATTCCTCCGGGATACGTAGGTAGCCTTTCATAAAAGGTTCAGCCATCCTACCACTTTGGTCATCTTCTCTTTCTCCATTCTCCAATGGTGCATAAGCTTTTCATAAAAGTCCAATTTTTTGACCACATTGGTCACCCCTTTTGATTTGGCACATTCCTAGTAGGATCGGTTGTTTGACCTCCTAGGTCACCCCGTTTCCATCCTTATAGGGAGGGACCAATATTTCCTTGCCATTGTCCCAAGGAGGCCAGGTAGGTGACCTCTTTTGGTCACCCAATTCCAACCTGTGTCTGCAATTCCATTCCAGTTCCAAAGGCATTAAAAAGCACAGTTCAGGCTTACTAAGTCGCGCGACATAACAAGCCATGTCGCGCGACATAACAAGCCACATCGTACATCGACATCGCCAGATATCGCTTTCCCCCAGGGCAATCCTCGACATGTCAATAGCTGCAAATGCCATCCATCCACTTCTCAAATGCATAAGGGAGGGTTCATTTACCCCATGTACACCCATTGCATTCATATTTAAGCCAAAAATCCATTCAAATCATTCAATTCAAGCCAAATACCATACCATTGTCATTTCATAAATGCGTGCAACAAAAGGCTAACAATGTACATACAAAATAAATTAGGCCAAACCCAAAAGATGTGCATAACAAAAATAACAAGATGTGTTTTCCCTAAAAGGGTACAATAACCAAAAAGTCATAAAAATCTAAGGGGAAAGGGGGCTACTCTGAGTCATCTCCATCATCCTCTCCATCATCTTCATCCTCGCCGTCATCCTCAACCTCCTCAGGCTCATCGTCGGGATCGTCAGAAGGTGCCTCATAATCTATGGTCTCCGTGCGATAATAATCATCAAGCTCAGTGATAACAGTGGAGTCAAGCTCATAGTCTGTGGCCGTCTCAGCTCCACCATCCTCATCCTCATCCTCATCATCATCATCAATCTCAATGGGTCTGTGAAGAGGCACATTTGGCCCTTCGTCCGAGGCGTCGGTCCACTAATGCCCCCGCTGGTGCCTGCGTCATCAGTGCGACTCTTCTTCTTTCTCGGCTGGCCAGGTGGAGAGATATCGATCGAACCCTGCGACCGGCACTGATTCTTCCAAAAGCTCATACCTTTCTGGAGCTTGTTAATCATGCCCACAGCGCCGGTATAAGCCCTGGTCAAGTGCCTGTAAGCCTGAGCCGACACCTGTTACAAGCAGACATAATAAGTGTCAGAATGCAGTTCTTGATAACAGAAAGAGATGCAATCAATCCAAAAGACGTAAGGAACAGTACTTACAGATCTAGAACCTCGCGGGAGCACCAAATGAGGATGAGTATGTGACATATTAATATGAGCTCGCCTCATGCGACCGCCACCCTGGTAATCAATGAAAGTCGGGGGCAAAGGAGGTCTAGCCACATAGCCAGTCGAGGGTCCCGCGCCCTGAGCACCATAGCCAACCCTGGTCTGTGGGGACTGAAGATGTCTAGCCACGTACAAAGTGTAATCCCCATCCCGTGTGAAGAGATGTGTCGCCATGCCTACGATCAAAGCATCCACATTCGCCAACTGGCGAGGCAGCCACATCCTAGCTGGGGGATCATCAGGGATCTGAGCATGCCTATTGGGCCCATGCTGTCTATACACTCTCTCTCCTAAATACAAGGCATCTCCGGACAAGCCCACCAACAGCTTGCGACACTCTGTCAAATGTGCAGCACGATCCAAATCCAGATCGTCATAACGGCCAGTCCAGGGGAACATACTCAGCCTCTGTGGAATCCCTCTCAAGCACCTCAGCGTATCATGATACGAGGCTGTAATCCTGCACCTCGAACCCTCTGGTGTCCTAGTCTGTCTCCTGGCACTCTTCGTCCACCGCCTGAGAGCAGGAAAGGTGTTGGCAGGAAACTCATCCTGTATCTGCCACTCGTAACAACCAAAATACTCGAAGGCCCAAGCCTGAAAAGAAGAGGAAGAAGTCAAAACAAGGAAAAAGGATAGAATGAAATGCGCAAAAGAAAAGAGGTCAAGATGAGAGAATACCTCAAAAGCCGGTATGACAAAGAAGTAAAATACTTCGCCTTCCCTCTACTGACGTCATCTAGGGCCAAATACATCTCAGCTAAACCGGCCTCACCCCAGGATAGATTCCCCACGGTGTCCCAGGCTCTCAAAAGCTCCAGCAGTGAAATTAAAGTAGTAGATGTGCTGTTGATGAATAGCATGTCAGAAAAGCCTACCCATGCGAAGGCTCTAGCTAATCTTTCGGCTCTCAGCCGGCTCTCAACAGGGTCATCAACGACAATATAGTCCCTGCACTGCTCCCCAACCAAGCCATGTAGCTCGCCCAACTCATATCCATTCCCCTTCTTGATCCGGGGAACGAAACCAAGTAAGCCCATAAAATCAGCATCAAGGCCAGTGGGGCTCAACTCCTGTACAGCTCCTCTATGTAGAGCGGCTCATCCGTAAAAGGGCGCCCGTGATGATCGCAAAATCTAGTGGTGTGACCGCTGCCTCACCCCAAGAGAAGTGAAACGAATGAGTGGTCTCCCACCAAAACTCTCTCGAATGCCCTCACCGCATCCACACTCCTTCGAGTGCCTCCGATGGCCTTCGCCATCTCAAAGAATCGCCCTAGCCCAACGGTGTAAATCATGCCCTTAGGCGAATGAATCTGCTCCTGGCTACCCGGCAAGCTCTCCCATAACCTGCCAATCACCTCAGGGGAGCCACGGGTGCGCAATCCCTGCAAGAAAACATGGCACAAATATGAATATTTCACGCTATTTCTTGGAATCATCTCAAATGAAAAATAGGTCAAAATCTATCATTGAAAGAGCATGCATTCTAGTATCACATTTCCTAGGTCAATCTATGTTCACATGCCAGTTCATGTCAATTCATAGCACAGTCTGAAGAATCCAGTTCAAATTGATTTCACCCAAATCGAAAATTTTTCAAAAAAACCTAGGTTGCTTACCACATCCTTCTTCCTGATATCCGAGGTATGCTCATCGAGCTGTGGGTAGAAATCTCCTCTTCGTGCTTCCGGAAGAAACGACCTTTGATTCCTCTACACCCCCTTCCTCCTAGTAGCTAAGTCGGCGTGTTGAGGAGCCCTTTTGGTTGGATAGAGCCTAGGAGGCATTTTCCAAGTTGAATCGAACTAAAGATTTGTTTGATTTCTCTCGATCCCTCTCAAATCTCCCTCTGATGTTGCTCTCTCTCTCTCTTCTCGGTGTCGCCTCCCTCTCAATTTCAATTTCAATTGAGTTTCAAATGGCGACTGTGTGAATTTTTAATGATTCTGTCCACATGGCCTGTTATGTCGTTCGACATACTAAGCCCCTGTGGCTTATTTTTACAGTTTTGCCCCTGAAGGCTCAATTTTACAATTTTGTCCCCCATAGGCCTGTTTTACCCTTTGTGCCCCTGGCATTTCCAATCACTTTCAATCAAATTTTCCCTCCAGTGCCCCCGTGGCCTATTTTACAAATTTACCCCTGTGGCTCATGTTATTCTAAAAAAAAATCAGGGTACGTCCCATTTCTTTACAAAAATTTTGATCAGGGTACGTCCCGTTTCTTTACAAAAATTTTTTATCAAGGTACTTCCCGTTGCTTTACAAAATTTTTTTTATTATCAGGGCACGTCCCACTTTCTTTACAATAAAATTATCGGGTACGTCCCACTTTCTTTACAAAAATTATCGAGTCCTTCCTACTTCTTTACAAAATCCGTTCTTTCTCGCGATCTCAGTTATTCCAAGGTGGAAGAATAACATTTCGCTCTTTTCTCGCGATCTCCGTATATTCCAAGATGAAGGAATAACATTTCGCTTTTCTTTCGATCTCAGTTATTCCAAGGTGAAGGAATAACATTTCGACCTCTCTCGCGATCTCAGTTATTCCAAGGTGGAAGAATAACATTTCGCTCTTCTCTCGCGATCTCAGTTATTCCAAGGTGGAAGAATAACATTTCGCTCTTCTCTCGCGATCTCAGTTATTCCAAGGTGGAAGAATAACATTTCGCTCTCTATTTTCGATCTCCGTTATTCCAAGGTGAAGGAATAACATTTCGATCTTTCTCGCGATCTCCGTTATTCCAAGATGGAAGAATAACATTTCGCTCCCTTTTTCGATCTCCGTTATTCCAAGGTGAAGGAATAACATTTCAATCTTTCTCGCGATCTCCGTTATTCCAAGATGGAAGAATGACATTTCGCTCCCTTTTTCGATCTCCGTTATTCCAAGGTGAAGGAATAACATTTCGATCTTTCTCGCGATCTCCGTTATTCCAAGATGGAAGAATAACATTTCGCTCCCTCTTTCGATCTCCGTTATTCCAAGGTGAAGGAATAACATTTCGATTCAGTGAAAAGCTCGAACTACGACCTGGCTTGATTCCCCCGGGATACGTAGGTAGCCTCCTGTAGGTTCAGCCAATTTGTCACATATGACGCCCCCCTTTCCCCAGTGGATTCTGAACTACGATTATGGTTTGATTCCTACTCGGGATATGTAGGTAGCCTTTCATAAAAGGTCCAGCTACTCGACCACTTTGGTCACCGAATCCATCTCGGCATTCGCCAGATTGGATCCTTTTCTATCGACAACCCCACTCGCTCTGCAAGTGACGTTGCCGAGGGGCTTCTGTAAGTACCCAAATCTGGCTCATGCCTTCCGGTTAAGTTTCCCGGCGATTCCGGTAAATTTTCCTGTAATTCCCCGGACTTTCCTACAGTTCCGGAAACATTCCGGAACTGTTCCAAATTAATTAAAGGCTGAAAGGAATGCTTATCAATTAAGAAACACGTTTTTCTTAATTCAAGGAATCCTTCTAGAAGACTGCCACCTTGCATGATTCTAGAAGGAACTGCATGTGGCTACTTATGTCGTGCGACATAACCAGCCAGGGAGAGTTCTAGAAGCTTGCCACCTTGCATGTTTCTAGAAGAATCTGGAAGTGGCTACTTATGTCGTGCGACATAATAGGCCATGAAGACTTCTAGAAGCTTGCCACCTTGCATGTTTCTAGAAGGAAAACGGTTATGGCTTGTTATGTCGTGCGACATACTAAGCCCATGCAGGCAGCCTATAAATAGAGGCCTTCACCTCTCATTTTAGGCACCCCTTTTCCACCCCTCAGTCCCCCTCTATAGGGAATACGCCCAGGAAGCATCCCCTCTCCTCACAATCCTCCCAAATCAATCCCAAATCAATCCCACACACACTTCCCACACACACACTTCCACACACATCAAGAAACCAAGGTTCTCACGGAATCAAGGCTTGACATCAGCTCTGGAGGAGGATGCTTGAAGGCTCCTATATCTAACTTGATATAGGAGTTGTGGATCTTCAAGGGTAACGCTCCCTTCCTCCCTATTTCTCCCTCTTTTAAACATATGTAGTTTAATCCACATAAATGACCTCAAATGTGTTGTAATAACTGAGATCTAATCTTTGCATATCTATTTTAGTCTCAGATCTCATAGATCCATCATTGTTTTACACATCATTTCATATAATCAAACCATTTTGACATTGTTTTGCATGAATACTCGAGATGAGTATGGATTCCTCATATCCACACCCTTTTGAAGTATTCATTATTGAAATACTTGTTCCCTGAGATCTATTTGTGAAGAAACTTGGCCATATTGGTGCCTTGTTACCTCTGTAGATCCCAGCTGAAAGGTCTCTGCAAAGTGGCTAGTTATGTCACGCGACATAGGCAGCCTATGTCACGCGACAAACATGGCCAGTTTGCAGAAACTGCATATTTTCAAGCTGTAATCTGATTTCAACCCTCATCATGCTATAATCTGATGTCTATCTGCAATTCAGATAGTATCTTCATACATAGAATGACATCTTTCGATTAAAATACCATTTTCATACATAAAGGTGCATCCTTTGCACCTAAAGCCCATTTTCATGCATTAAAATCATTCTTTTTGCATTCAAAATCTCTTTTCACATTAAAAATGCATCCTTTGCACCCAAACATCATTTTCATACATAAAATGCATCCTTTGCTTTCAAAATAACATCTTTATGCATCACTTGCACATAAAATGCTATTTTTCTCATAAAATGCATCCTTTGCACAAAATCATTTCTTTAAACCATAAAGGTCACTTCTTTAAACCAAAAGTATCCTTTGCAACCCAAAATGTCATCTTTTTACTAAAATGTCATTTTTACATGCATTCCCCCACGTCCCCATTAGCAACCTTGGAACGGACCGGTGTAAAAGATCCTATCTTTACATCGTTCCTTCCATTAAAGGTTTCATATTTCTTTAGAAAAGGGATAACCTTGAACCCTATATCTCCAATTATCGCTTAAGATGAGTATGAAGCATCTATATGAGCTCGACCGTCTTAAAGCGTAGGATTGATGGGCTAAGGACCCTCCTTTTCTAAAGAACCTCATCTTTGACTATAAAGAGAGTCATTCTCTCGATCATGCAAAGTCTCGAGGTTAAAAAAATGCAATGATCACAAGTCCAAGATGAGGACGGGATCATAATCCCGAATACATAAAATCCAAGAAATCCCGAGCGACAACCAATAAATGGTTTGTACGTCCGGAAGACGACTTGGGACATTCCCCCCCTTTATTTTCAAACACATGCACACAAGAAAGCACACAAGCAAGCACGATTAATGGGATCTTGGGAGACTTGCTCCGGCAAGGCACCTTGGGTGAACGACGATCCGTTCTTCCCAAGGGGTAACTTAACCTCCGAACCCATAAAACCTTTTTTTCAAAGTTTTGAGGTAATCAAAATGGCGTGGCGACTCCGTTTTTTCAAATTAAACCGGATGTCTTCAAACTCGCGTGAATTTCCAAAATTTGGGCACACAATCACAAACGTGTACCGACGAGAGGTCATGCCGTATTTTTCCTTGAAATTCTTCGGGAATACCCGTTATGCTGTCCAAATTTCTCCAGAAATTGGGATTGCTCGTCCGTCCCATAAATGCTTCGGTTTTATTTAGGTATTATTGCCTATTATTAATTTTTAATCAATACATTTGGTGCGTACTAATAAGATGTTGCATGAGTCCATCTCCTTCCATATGCTTCCCTCTCCCATACCGCCTCAAGGTTCTATCCTCCAGCTTATACACGCTCTCTCCTCTACAAGGCTGCGGCAAGTTGGGTGCGTACTACGGTCCCCGGTGCTCATTTGGTCCATATTCCCGAGGCGGAAACAGTTCAAGTGTCCGAGCAGTTGTTTATCTGATTCGGTACCCGAGATGTTTGGTGCAGAGAAGATTATGGCCCACCAGTCTGGAAGTTCGTATCCCATGGGTCAGCAGAGTGCAAATGGTGTGTCCATCGAAAATTTGCGAGCTACCTTTGAAGCCGTTTTTCCTCACGAGCGGGAGGCCCGATTGCTTGCTCAGATTGCTAAAGCTAAAGAGGACATCTTATGAACGACATAATGTTTGAGAAGGGTCCTCACCCCATCGACGTCACCGATGCTCTTCCTTTCATCCGAAGTTGATGTAGTCAATCAGTCTTCGTATGATCTAGAATGTCCCTTTCGGGCATCGAGTCTGTCAAGTCCAAGTTGGACCAGTTTTTGCTTTGCAATAATAAAAATATGTGTTTCTCTTCTTGCTAGACTCGAGGCACCATTAGCACACCCACGTCACACTTAATTGAAATGGTTTTATCCTAGATGATTACTTGTGCTGCTCAATCACTAAGGCGTTGAAATGACTAATATTTAAATTAATCAAAGTGAGAAAATCAACTGATATCTTTCTCAAATTGGGGCTTGCCAACTCCCCATCTTGCATCTCATGTGCTCACATCTCTTTCATCATCCTCATCATCTCGTTGCTCAATGAATTTGCATGAATCTTCCTCAAGTAAGCTTAAGCAAACAATGAAGACTTAATCTCGTTTAGATCATCCGGTATGGACTGCGGCTGTAACCTTTCACCCCTAGGGAAACCATCACCTCACCCTCACCAAATAATATCACTTCATTTCAAGATCGGCACATTTTGAAACCCGTCTAACCATCTCCAGAAGAAGAGGGACTATCCTTGGGGCTCCCATGATTCAAAAGAAGATCAACCTGTTCCAAGCTCAATAACGATGGAAAGCAATGATCCATCCTGGAGACTAGCTGAAATGCTCCTCTCAAAAACAAAATTGAAAAAGATAGAGAGACAAAAAGAAAAAGAAAAGAATAAAAAAAGAAAGAAGAAGAAAAGAAAGAGAGCTTAGTCCCCAGCGATTCTCTCAAAAGCAAAAGTCAAAGGATTCGGTCGTTACTCAAGAGGAGTCTCAGAGTGAATAAAGAGACATCATGGATGTCCCCTCACCTTCCAAAACCAATCCCAAGCCGTCCTCTCGATTTTAGAGGATATTCCCATTATCATTGCCCTTGGCAAAGCCAATTTTGACCTCTCATCCTCAGAGGCAAATCAATTCCCTCACCTTAGAAATCCCAAACACATCCCTGCAAGCCAACATCTCATCTTTAGAGGTTCAGTCAGTAAAAGGCCCGGCCGACCTCTCATCCTAAGAGGTCATGATATTCCAAAATCACCCGAAGACCGATCGAAACCCTGAAGCCCAGTCGCAGTTCCTACCGGATAGCAGTTTCATTCCAATATCGTCGAGATCTAAATCAGATTATTTGCTTTATTGCTTGCTTAAACCGGAGCCCAATCCATCTCGGTTCAAGACCATCAATCGAAGATTGTGCAAATTCCATTCGTTCATTCGACGTTTCATGTGAGCATACTTCATTTTCTCCTCCGCAAGACACTTGCCGTGGACGTCCCACTGGGGCTTCACATCCATGTCTCCCATCGACACTCCAAGAGGACATGTTTTTTCAATTCTCCAAATCCTCAAAATCCTCAAAGGTCCTCAAAATCTTAAATTTTCACATTCAATTCTCTTTCAATCGGGATAAGCCCGAACTACGGCGACCTGAGCTCCTCTCAAGGAGGGGAACGTAGGCAACCACAACTGGTCCGGTCAAAATCACTTGCAAACCTCAGAAAATCCGGTCTCCTCAAGGGCCATCCCCATACACAGAACCTCATTTCATCTTTCCGAGTTTGATTCTCGATATCAGTCGGCTTTCTCCTCAGGATTGATCAAAATATTTGTTCATATCAGGATTAGTGTTCGAATAATCCGAACATCAATAAAGGGTTTTAAGCAGCCTTGTGATCATCACGAATAAGACAAGTTTTCAAGTGTCTCGACAAGTCTTCTCTTTCTACATCATAGGGAGATAGAGCCAAAACACTGTTTTCGGTCAGCAGGGGCTTCCACACACTTTTCCACACCTTGTGATGCTTATACTCTCCCAAAAGAGTCAAACCCAAAAGCGAGTGTGTCACAGAATCGGGATCCATTCCCACCCTCGAAAAATGTGTCCCTGCACATATACATTTCTGAGTCTTGTCCAGCGACTGATTGACTGCGGTTTGAAATGATGAGTTGCCTCTTTGGCCACAAGATGACTCTGTCTGCGATAAAGCTGCATGGAATTTCCTCAATCTGGGGCTTTGGTTAAGATATCCCTCAAGCTCTCCTGACCAAATTTCCTTCCAGGTTTGCTTTGCATTATAAACTGGGGCTTCGCCAAGTCGGGATCATTCTCTGCACATTCTCAACCTAAGCTGCATCATATCATCCATCACTCATACATTTCCCCACCTCATGGGAGAGGGTCCAACCCATACATCATCATATATACACATTCGTTCCATACACAATCCATCATAGCACAACTGCTACATAGACATCTGCTCGCCAAGCCGTGCAAAATCCTCACTTCCTTTCCATTCCCAGCTGAGATGGACTTGTGCAACAAAAGATCAATAACGCATAATAAAATTCAAGTCAAATAAAATGCAAAGTGCCTTGAGTGTTATGTTTTCCCCCGGCAGGGTACAATAATCAAGTGATCATAATTTGATCGTGAGGACTGCTCCTCGAATCACAATTTTGGACAAGGATTCCAAATCCTGCAGGTGGCGGACCCCACCTTTATCATCTTCATCAGGCCTGTCACCTTCAGACTCATCAGCATCATCTGAAAGAGCCTTAGCTGCCTCAGCCTCCAAGCAATGCTTGTCAAAAAAGAGATTCAGCTGCCCCAGTATCCAAGCAATAATGCTCACCAGTCTCGACGACTTCAAAGCCTATTCTGCATGACAAATCATCAACAAAGACCATCCTGTGAACGGCCATCCAACAATCGTCGACAGTGGTATAGGTCCCTCCGGCAACCACAACTGTCATCAACAGTAGCGTGAGTCCCCTGGCAGCTACTCTTCACCAACACCCAGTGGTATGAGTCCCTCCGACATCCACAACCGTCATCAACAGTAGCGTGAGTCCCCTGGCAGCTACTCTACACCATCAGTAGTGGTTTAAGTTCCTCCGGCAGCCATGACCATCAGCAATTATAGCATGAGACCCCCCGGCAGCTACATCTATCCCCAGCAAGAATCAACCAGTAGCGTGAGTCCCCTGACAGCTACTCCCCATCAGCAGTGGCATGAGTCCCTCCGACAGCCATGACCATCAGCAACAGTAGCGTGAGTCCCCTGACAGCTACTCCCCATCAGCAGTGGCATGAGTCCCTCTGACAGCAACGACCATCAGCAACAGTAGCGTGAGTCCCCTGGCAGCTACTCCCCATCACCAGTGGTCTGAGTCCCTCTGGCAGCCATGACCATTAGCAACGGTAGCGTGATTCCCCTGGCAGCTACTCCCCATCAGCAGTGGCATGAGTCCCTCTGGCAGCCACGACCATCAGCAACAGTAGCGTGAGTCCCCTAGCAGCTACTCCCCATAAGCAGTGGCATGAGTCCCTCCAGCAGCCACGACCATCAGCAACAGTAGTGTGAATCCCTCCAACAGCTACTCGTCACCATCAGTTGCAGCATGAGACCCTCCGGCAGCTACAACCTTTCATCATCAAACAAGTTGCAGCATGAGACCCTTCGGCAGCTACAACCCTCCACGATCATCAGCTGTAGCATCAGTCCCTCCGGCAGCTACAGGTAAGCACAGCAAAGGTATGAAAGCTAATCTCTACCCTTTCTTGCTCCTTGTCGGTTTCGTTTCTGAACTACGATTTGGCATGTTTCCCTCCTAGGGATACGTAGAAATCCTTTCTCCAAAGGTCCAGCCATCTGATCTCACCAGATCATTGTCCCGACATCCGATCTCACCAGATCGTTGTCCGGCTATCCACCTTATCCCCTACCGCTCATTGGGATTGGGCCTTATTTTATCGACAACCTCACTTTTTCCATAAGTGACGTTGCCGAGGGGCTCTGTAAGTACGCCAATCCAATTCGCTGCCTTTTTAGATGCATTTTAATATGAAAAAATTGCATTAGGGGCATTTTGGTAAATTCCCGATCTGCTTCGAGACTTCCGGATTCTTTTTGTAAGTTCCTTGCGACACAACTGGACCATGAACTGCAGCTATAAATAAATCCCTCGGCCTCTCATTTCAGGATCCCAATTCGATTCCCTAAAGTCACTCTGCCGAATTCACACCAGAACCTCTCTCTCTCTCTCTCTCCTCCTTCCACACCAACATACACACCAATCTACCCCAATTCAACCTTCATCACATCCAATTCAACCATATACCCTCACACAACCCATACCAACTGGAGATCCAAGGCTATTCTCAGATCTGAGGTCCAAACATCATTCCAGTAGCTGATTCGAAGATCTCTACACCTAACTTGGTGTAGAGATTGAGGACAACAAGGGTAACGAGTTCCTTCCCCTCATCTCTCTCTCATACTTGCTCCTTGCATAATTCTGTTCCTCCACCAGATAATTGAGCTCCATCCGCTTTAATTATCAGGTGGCAATCGCCATCTCTCTGTTTAAGCTATTTGTGTTTGGTTTAATTGCATGTTCATGATGTGATTTAATTCAATTTGTTGCTTATTGGCCAAGGGAGTGTGGATCTCCCTATATCCACATCCCCTTGGTCAATTCATTGTGAATTCGTTGGTATCTGAGCTGGTTTGGTATAATTCCTTGATCTGATTTGGTTTCTGTTAAATCTGTTTCTCAATTGTAAGGTCCCTGCAGACAGCTAACATGTGTCACGCGACACACTTGGACATTCAGAGTCCTGTGTCATGAGACACAATAAGCCCTCTGCAGAGGATCATCATTTCAGTTGTAAGTTTGTTCATCCAATTCACTTGTCAATCAAAACAGAGTGTGGATCTTCAATGTCCACACTCATTTGAAGTGATTGGGTAGATCTATGTCAATTCTGTGCTTGATTTGTAAAGCCTCTACAAAGTGCATCGTTGTGTCACGCGACACAACTGACCCCTCAGGTCCTGTGTCACGCGACATAAGTAGTCCTTGGCAGAAGGCTCAGTTTCAGTTGTAATCTGTCTTGTCCTCGTTGTAAGTGGGATGTGGCCTCCCACTGTAAATGGCTCACAAGTTGTATTCCTTATGTTGAGCAATAAAATGAAGCATTAATATGCAGTTTATACATATTTTTTCTCACACAATTGCACACACATTTGAATGAATTGGATGTTGAACATAGAAAGACTCATCTACGGACGAGGCGTGTTGGGTGAACTCTCGTTTCTTCCCAACACGTAACCTGACCCCCGAACCCGAAATTCTCTTTTCAAAGGTTTTCAATGTTTCCTTTAAAACGGCGTGGCGACTCCTAAAAATATCATTATTTTTTTCGGCGAGCGTTCATTCAGTGGCGACTCTGCTGGGGACTTGAAACTTGGTTTTCAAAAGTGGGTCAAACTTTCGTGCTTGTTCAACGTCCATTTCATTCATTTGTGTGTGCATCTTTGGTGACATTATATGTGTGTAAATGTATTTAGTGCTTTGCTTTATTCCCTCCTCTTCCTTGGTTCCTATTTGTTGTGCTTGGGGCTGAGCTATTGCATTGAGCTTGGAGACTGGGGCTGTTGATGCTTTCTCTTCAGATTCTGGATATTTGATTCCTTCTGTCACGCGACAGAACGTGCCTTTGCTGTCCTGTGTAGTGCGACAGAAGATGCCACTCATCAGGATTATATCTCCTTGGTGCAGGTTGTGATTGTGGGCAATCCCCATGATAAATTCATGATCCTTGATTATTGTGCTCTGTGGGGTGTGTGTGTGTGTTTTCCATTTATCACCCTTTTCAAATAAAAAAAAACATTTTCGCAAATAAAGGAATCTAGTCATCCGCACACTACATCACATAGATCTAGAACTCGGGTGCGATTGACGGCATCGCGGACGGTGATGTAATTTGCCTACGCTTGAGCGCCTAATGTCAAACCTATCCCCCTAGCACATTATAGGTGGCGCCACACTTTTAAAGCTTACCCACACGCCATTTTGAAATATACAAAAATGAATTGCTTCAAAATTTTTAATAGGCTTTCATACCTATCCTAAAACCTAGCACGTGTGGGCATGTTGCCAATGCAACATGGTTTCGCGTATGGACATGTCGTTCCCACGACATGTTCCAACAAGAGATCATGTCACATTGTCAACGTGCACCGACGAGAGGTCATGTCGTATTTTTCCTAGAAATTCTTCGGGAATACCCGTTATGCTGCCCAAATTTCTCCAGAAATTGGGATTGCTCGTCCGTCCCATAAATGCTTCGGTTTTATTTAGGTATTATTACCTATTATTAATTTTTAATCAATACATTTGGTGTATTTTTGGATGATGTGTCCCTAGGGTTCCCACGAGGTCTAGATTGCGTGAAATAAAGGATTAGCCTTTTCCAACCGTCTCTAGGACTTAAAAGACACTGATTTCTACTTGAATACTAATAAGATATTGCACGAGTCCATCTCCTTCCATATGCTTCCCTCTCCCATACCGCCTCAAGGTTCTATCCTCCAGCTTATATACGCTCTCTCCTCTATAAGGCTGCGGCAAGTTGGGTGCGTACTACGGTCCCCGGTGCTCATTTGGTCCATATTCCCGAGGCGGAAGCAGTTCAAGTGTCCAAGCAGTTGTTTATCTGATTTGGTACCCGAGATGTTTGGTGCAGAGAAGATTATGGCCCACCAGTCTGGAAGTTCGTATCCCATGGGTCAGCAGAGTGCAAATGGTGTGTCCATCGAAAAGTTGCGAGCTACCTTTGAAGCCGTTTTTCCTCGCGAGCGGGAGGCCCGATTGCTTGCTCAGATTGCTAAAGCTAAAGAGGACATCTTATGAACGACATAATGTTTGAGAAGGGTCCTCACCCCATCGACATCACCGATGCTCTTCCTCTCATCCGAAGTTGATGCAGTCAATCAGTCTTCGTAGGATCTAGAATGTCACTTTTGTGCATCGAGTCTGTCAAGTCCAAGTTGGACCAGTTTTTGCTTTGCAATAATAAAAATCTTTGTTTCTCTTCTTGCTAGACTCGAGACACCATTAGCATACCCACGTCACGCTTAATTGAAATGGTTTTATCCTAGATGATCACTTGTGCTGCTCAATCACTAAGGCGTTGAAATGACTAATATTTAAATTAATCAAAGTGAGAAAATCAACTGATATCTTTCTCAAATCAGGGCTTGCCAACTCCACATCTTGCATCTCATGTGCTCACATCTCTTTCATCATCCTCATCATCTCGTTGCTCAATGAATTTGCATGAATCTTCCTTAAGTAAGCTTAAGCAAACAATGAAGACTTAATCTCGTTTAGATCATCCGGTATGGACTGCGGCTGAAACCTTTCACCCCTAGGGAAACCATCACCTCACCCTCACCAAATAATATCACTTCATTTCAAGATCGACACGTTTTGAAACCCGTCTAACCATCTCCAGAAGAAGAGGGACTATCCTTGGGGCTCCCATGATTCAAAAGAAGATCAACCTGTTTCAAGCTCAATAACGATGGAAAGCAATGATCCATCCTGGGGACTAGCTGAAATTCTCCTCTCAAAAACAAAATAAAAAAAAGAGAGACAAAAATACAAAAAAAAAGAGAAGAAGATAAGAAAGAGAGCCTAGTCCCTAGCGATCCTCTCGAAAGCAAAAGTCAAAGGATCCGGTCGTTACTCAAGAGGAGTCTCAGAGTGAATAAAGAGATAGCATGGATGTCCCCTCACCTTCCAAAACCAATCCCAAGCTGTCCTCTCGATTTTAGAGGATATTCCCATTACCATTGCCCTTGGCAAAGCCAATTTTGACCTCTCATCCTCAGAGGCAAATCAATTCTCTCACCTTAGAAATCCCAAACACATCCCTACAAGCCAACCTCTCGTCTTTAGAGGTTCAGTCAGTAAAAGGCCCGGCCGACCTCTCATCCTAAGTGGTCATTATATTCCAAAATCACCCGAAGACCGATCGAAACCCTAAAGCCCAGCCGCAGTTCCTACCGGATAGCAGTTTCATTCCAATATCGTCGAGATCTAAATCAGATTATTTGCTTTATTGCTTGCTTAAACCGGAGCCCAATCCATCTCGGTTCAAGACCATCAATCGAAGATTGTGCAAATTCCATTCGTTCATTCAACGTTTCATATGAGCATACTTCATTTTCTCCTCCGCAAGACACTTGCCGTGGACGTCCCACTGGGGCTTCGCATCCATGTCTCTCATCGACACTCCAAGAGGACATGTTTTTTCAATTCTCCAAATCCTCAAAATCCTTAAAATCCTCAAAGGTCCTAAAAATCTCGAATTTTCACATTCCATTCTCTTTCAATCGGGATAAGCTCGAACTACGGTGACCTGAGCTCCTCCCAAGAAGGGGAACGTAGGCAACCACAACTGGTCCGGTCGAAATCACTTACAAACCTCAGAAAATCCGGTCTCCTCATGGGGCGTCCCCATACACAGAACCTCATTCCATCTTTCCAAGTTTGATTCTCGATATCAGTCGGCTTTCTCCTCAGGATTGATCAAAATATTTGTTCATATCAGGATCAGTGTTTGAGTAACCCGAACATCGATAAAGGGTTTTAAGCAGCCTTGTGATCATCACGAATAAGACAAGTTTTCAAGTGTTTCGACAAGTCTTCTCTTTCTACATCATAGGGAGATAGAGCCAAAACACTGTTTTCGGTCAGCAGGGGCTTCCACACACTTTTCCACACCTTGTGATGCTTATACTCTCCCAAAAGAGTCAAACCCAAAAGCGAGTGAGTCACAGAATCGGGATCCATTATCACCCTCGAAAAATGTGTCCCTGCAAATATACATTTCTGAGTCTTGTCCAGCGACTGATTGACTGCGGTTTGAAATGATGAGTTGCCTCTTTGGCCACAAGATGACTCTGTCTGCGATAAAGCTGCATGGAATTTCCTCAAGCTGGGGCTTTGGTTAAGATATCCCTCAAGCTCTCCTTACCAGATTTCCTTCCAGGTTTGCTTTGCATTATAAACTGGGGCTTCACCAAGTCGGTATCATTCTCTGCACATTCTCTGCTGCTTGCTTCCTCGGGCGTCCGACGCACCTCGTCCCATCAGCAACAATCAACCTACTGCAAACAGTACTCTCGGGAGCGTCCCCGACTTGCCTAAGCTACATCATATCATCCATCACTCATACATTTTCCCCACCTCATGGGAGAGGGTCCAACCCATACATCATCATATATACACATTCGTTCCATACACAATCCATCATAGCACAACTGCTACATAGACATCTGCTCGCCAAGCCGTGCAAAATCCTCACTTCCTTTCCATTCCCAGCTGAGATGGACTTGTGCAACAAAAGATCAATAACGCATAATATAATTCAAGTCAAATAAAATGCAGAGTGCCTAGAGTGTTGTGTTTCCCCCCGCAGGGTACAATAATCAGGTGATCATAATTTGATCATGAGGACTGCTCCTCGAATCACAATTTTGGACAAGGATTCCAAATCCTGCAGGTGGCAGACCCCGCCTTTATCATCTTCATCAGGCCTGTCACCTTCTGACTCATCAGCATAATCTGAAAAAGCCTTAGTTGCCCAGTCTCCAAGCAATGCTTGTCAAAAGAAAAGAGCCCCAGATGCCCCAGAATCCAGGCGATAATGCTCACCAGCCTCAGCGACTTTAAGGCATGTTCCGCACAGCGAGTTATCAACCAAGAGCCAGTGGGAGATTTTCAGCAAGAGCCAGTGGGCAGATTTTCAGTAAGAGCCCATTTTCATAGGAGAAGTTTTTTCAGTCAGAGCCCGTTCCCGTAGGGCAGATTTTCAGTCAGAGCCCGTTCCCAAGGGCAGATTTTCAGTCAAAACCCGTCCCGTGAATGGCCACCCGGAAACCGTCAACAGCAGTTATAGCCTAAGACCCTCCGGCAGCCACATCTGCCCCCGCAAGTCCAATGATCAACGGAGCTGCACCAAATATCAAAGATTGTCCCTCAACAAAAAATTGAGACAAAATAAGTGCAAATCCGGTAATCTTTCAAGCAAATGCTCATCAAAGTTATCAGCCTCGTTGCCAATCGTCAACAAAGGCCGTTCCTTGCACTGCAAAACAGCAAGACACCAGCAATAACAGTAGCGTGGGTCCCCGGCAGTCACATATATCCCCAGCAGCAGCAACAGTAGCATCAGTCCCTCCGGCAACTACAGGTAAGCACAACACAGGTATGAAAATATATCTCGTCCAAACTGTCAAATCATTATGTCTGGTATACTCGAAAAATAACTCCCTTCAGTTCATCTCGTTCATCGGGTAAAGATGCCTCCTAACAGTCTTCTATCGGGTCAGACACCTCCTAATGGTCTATTCGGGTTAAGACGCCTCCTAACAGTCTTCTATCGGGTCAGACACCTCCTAATGGTCTATTCGGGTCAAGACGCCTCCTAACAGTCTTCTATTGGGTCAGACACCTCCTAATTGTCTATTCGGGTTAAGACGCCTCCTAACAGTCTTCTATCGTGTCAGACACCTCCTAATGGTCTATTCGGGTTAAGACGCCTCCTAACAGTCTTCTATCGGGTCAGACACCTCCTAATGGTCTATTCGGGTCAAGACTCCTCCTAACAGTCTTCTATCGGGTCAGACACCTCCTAATTGCCTATTCGGGTTAAGACGCCTCCTAACAGTCTTCTATCAGGTCAGACACCTCCTAATGGTCTATTCGGGTTAAGACGCCTCCTAACAATCTTCTATCGGGTTAGACACCTCCTAATGGTCTATTCGGGTCAAGACGCCTCCTAACAGTCTTCTATCGGGTCAGACACCTCCTAATGGTCTAGTCGGGTCAAGACGCCTCCTAACAGTCTTCTAATCGGATTAAGATGCCTCCTAACAGTCTTCTATCGGGTCAGACACCTCCTAATGGTCTATTCGGGTCAGACACCTCCTAATGGTCTATTCGGGTCAAGACGCCTCCTAACAGTCTTCTATTCGGGTTAACACGCCTCCTAACAGTCTTCTATCGGGTCAGACACCTCCTAATGGTCTATTCAGGTTAAGACGCCTCCTAACAGTCTTCTATCGGGTCAGACACCTCCTAATGGTCTATTCGGGTTAAGACGCCTCCTAACAGTCTTCTATTCGGGTTAAGACACCTCCTAACAGTCTTCTATCGAGTCAGACACCTCCTAATGGTCTATTCAGGTCAGACACCTCCTAACAGTCTTCTATCGGGTCAGACACCTCCTAATGGTCTATTCGGGTCAAGACGCCTCCTAACAGTCTTCTATCGAGTCAGACACCTCCTAATGGTCTATTTCGCATACTCCGAACTACGATTTGGCTTGACTCCCTCCCCGGGATACGTAGGAATCCTTTCTTAAAAAGGTCCAGCCATCCGATCCACCAAGTCATCATCCAGTCCTCCGCCTTATCCCCAGCCGCTCATTGGGATTGGGTCCTGTTTGTCGACAACCTCACTTCTTCCATAAGTGACGTTGACGAGGGGCTCTGTGAGTACGCCAATCCAATTCGCGACCCCTTAAAAGTGCTTTTTAATATAATAAAATGGCACTAGGGGGCGTTTTGGTAAATTCCTGGTCAATTCCAAGTCTTCCGGAAACTTTTCTTAAAGTTCTTATGAAGGAAGTACTTGTGAGTGATTTTTTCCACATAAAAGGACCTACCAGGAATTATCAGCTTTGGACCTATTAGAATTATCACGAAGGTTCCAGAATCAGTTGCCAATGCCAAAAACGGTTACATGGCTGGATAAGTCGTGCGGCACACTTGACCACGGAAGCGAGCGAAGGCCGTGCGACACATGTGACCTCCTCCATCCAGCCTATAAATTGGACCCTCCCCCTCTCATATCAGGATCCTTTTTCCAATACCCTAAAGTTACTCTGCCCAATTGACGACAGAAAACCCACTCTCTCCTCAAACCACACCAAACCTCTCCAATTCCATCCTTTCCTCACCCAAACCATAAACCCACCTTCATACAACCCACACACCCTTTGAAGATCTGAAGAGAAGCAGCCAATTGGTGTCCATTGGCATCTCCTAGCAGTTGAATTGAAGGCTTCCACACCTAATTTGATGTAGAGGTAGAGGACTACAAGGGTAACGAATTTCTCCACCTTCCTCTCTCATTTTACTTGTTCATTTGAAATTGTTCTTCTCTCCACTTGATAATTAAGCTCCATTTGCTTTAGATTATCAAGTGGCAACTGCCATATCTCTGTTTAATTGGTTTTGCTTGGTTTGATTGCATATTGGTATTGTGATTATATCTCCCTTGGTTGCTTGGTACTCAAGGGAGTATGGATCTCCCATATCCATGCTCCCTTGGGTGATTCGTTACTAATTTGTGTTAATCCAATTTGATTTGGTGTGCTTAATAGATCTGAATTGATTCCTGTTAGTTTCTGGTTTGAAATTGTGAGATTCCTGCAGATGGTCTACTTATGTCACGCGACACAAGTGACTCATCAAGTCCTGTGTCCACGGCAGTGACCCATCTGCAGAGGATCATCTTTCAGTTGTAGGTTTGTTCCTCCCATTTCCCCCTTTTGTTTGTCACTCAAATTAGGGTGTGGATCCTCCATATCAACATTCATTTTGAAGTGACTAGATAGATCTACTTCCCTTTTGCTTAATAATGTAAAACCTCACGCAAGGTGATGCGTAGTGTCACGCGCTGACACAGTGACCTCTCGGGTCACTGTGTCACGCGGCCTTGGCAACGAGCCCCTGCGGTGGGAGTTCATTTTAGTTGTATGTTTTGTTAATCCTTTTTGTAATATGGAATTAGGCCTCCCATTGCCAATGGCTCACAAGTTGTTTCTTCTTCCTTTTGAGCAATAAAACAAAGTACTCCTTTGCATTCCATATATATATATTGTCTCACACTTTAGCACACATTTTTGAATGAATTAAATGTTGAACGATTGAAAGACTCGTCAACGGACGAGGCGTGTTGGGTGAACTCTCGGTTCTTCCCAACACGTAACCTGACCCCCGAACCCATTTTCTCTAAAAAAAAAAAGGTTTTCAATGTTTCCTCTAAAAACGGCGTGGCGACTCCATTATTTTTATTTTTTAGAGAAAATGGGTTCGGGGGTCAGGTTACGTGTTGGGAAGAACCGAGAGTTCACCCAACACGCCTCGTCCGTAGACGAGTCTTTCAATCGTTCAACATTTAATTCATTCAAAAATGTGTGCTAATGTGTGAGACAATATATATATGGAATGCAAAGGAGTACTTTGCTTTATTGCTCAAAAGGAAGAAGAAACAACTTGTGAGCCATTGGCAATGGGAGGCCACATCCCATATTACAAAAAGGATTAACAAAACATACAACAAAAATGAACCTACCGCTGCCGAGCTGTGTGTCGCGTGACACAGGACCTGAGAGGTCACTTGTGTCGCGTGACACTACATATCACCTTGCAGAGGTTTTACATTATCAAGCAAAAGGGAAGTAGATCTATCTAGTCACTTCAAAATGAATGTGGATATGGAGGATCCACACCCTAATTTGAGTGAAAAACAAAAGGGGGAAAAGGGAGGAACAAACCTACAACTGAAAGATGATCCTCTGGAGTTGGGTCACTTCTGTCGCGGGACACATGACTTGATGAGTCACTTGTGTCGCTTGACATAAGTAGACCATCTGCATGAATCTCACAATTTCAAACCAGAAACTAACAGGAATCCATTCAGATCTATTAAGCACACCAAATCAACTTGGATTAACACAAATTAGTAACGAATCACCCAAGGGAGCATGGATATGGGAGATCCATACTCCCTTGAGTACCAAGCAACCAAGGGAGATATAATCACAATACCAATATGCAATCAAACCAAGCAAAACCAATTAAACAGAGATATGGCAGTTGCCACTTGATAATCTAAAGCAAATGGAGCTTGATTATCAAGTGGAGAGAAGAACAATTTCAAATGAACAAGTAAAATGAGAGAGGAAGGTGGAGAAATTGTTACCCTCTGCTCACTCTACATCAAATTAGGTGTGGAAGCCTTCAATTCAGCCGCTAGGAGATGCAAATGGACACCAATTGGTTGCTTCTTCAGGTATCTTCAAAGTGTGGGTTGTATGAAGGTGGGTTTATGGTTTGGGTGAGGAAAGGATGGAATTGGAGAGGTTTGGTGTGGTTTGAGGAGAGAGAGGGTTTTCTGTCATCAATTGGGTAGAGTAACTTTAGGGTATTGGAAAAAGGATCCTGATATGAGAGGGGGAGGGTCCAATTTATAGGCTGCATGGAGGAGGTCACTTGTGTCGCACGGTCTTTTGCTTCGCTTTTCCGTGGTCAATTGTGCCGCACGACTTATCCGGCCATGTAACCGTTTTTGGCATTGGCAACTGATTCTGGAACCTTCTGTGATAATTCCCAATAGGTCCAAAGCTGATAATTCCTGGTAGGTCCTTTTATGTGGAAAAAATCACTCACAAGTACTTCCTTCATAAGAACTTTAAGAAAAGTTTTCGGAAGACTTGGAATTGACCGAGAATTTACCAAAACGCCCCCTAGTGCCATTTTATTATATTAAAAAGCACTTTTAAAGGGTCGCGAATTGGATTGGCGTACTCACACAAAGCAAAAATTGGTCCGAAGTGAACTCGACAGACTCGTGTCCGAAAGGGACATTCTAGTACCTACGAAAACAGATTGACTGCACCAACTTCAGATGAGCGAGAAACTCCAGACTGGCTAGCCACCACACTTTCTGCACCAGACCTCCGGGATTCTGAATCAGGTAACGACCTTCTGGACACTTGAACTGCTTTTGCCTCGGGAATATAGACCAATGAGCACCGGGAACGAAAGCACACACCCAACTTGCCGTAGTTGTGGAGGTGAAGAGCGATTATAAGGTGGAGAATAAAGAACTTTGAGATGGTATGGGAGAGGGAAGAATACGGAAGGATATAGACTCATGCAACATCTTATTAGTGTTCAAGTAGAAATCGGTGTCTTTTAAATCTTAGAGACGGTTGGAAAAGGGGAAACCTTTATTCACGCAATCTAGACCTCGGGGGAACCTAGAGACACATCACCCAAAAATACACCAAATGTGTTGATTCAAAATTAATAATAGGCAATGATACCTAAATAAAACCAAAGCATTTATGGGATGGACGAGCAGCCCCAATTTCTGGAGAAATTTGGGCAGCATAACGGGTATTCCTGAAGAAATTCAAGGAAAAATCCGACATGACCTCTCGTCGGTGCACGTTGACAAAGCGACATGATCTCTCGTTAGAACATGCCGTGGGAACGGCACGTCCTTTCATGCAACCATGTTGCGATGGCAACATGCCCACACGTGCTAGGTTTTGGGATAGGTACGAAGGTCTATTAAAAATTTTGAAACAATTCATTTAGGGTATTTTTGAAAATGTTGTGTCAAAACCAACCGTTGGGTAAGCATTAATGTGTGGTGCCACCTACGATGCACTAGGGGGATAGGTTTCATATTAGGTGCTCAAGCGTAGGCGACATACATCACCGTCCGCGATGCCGTCAATCGCACCCGAGGGTTCTAAATCTATGTGGTGTAGTGTGCGGATGACTAGATTCCTTTATTTGCGAAAAATGATTTTTTTTATTTGAAAAAGGTGATAAAGGAAAAAACAACACACACACACACACCCCACAGAGCATAATAATCAAGGACAAATAATTTGATCGTGGGGGACTGCCCCACAATCACAACCTGCACCAGAGTCCAACACCTGCAAAATGGTCACTTCTGTCGCGTGACACAGGACAGCTAAGGCATGTTCTGTCGCGTGACAGAAGAAGTCAAATTCCCAGAATTTTGAAAAACAAGCCAGAACCAGCCCCAGCCCCAGCCTCCAAGCTCAATACAAGATCTCAGCCCCAAGCATCAACACAATCTCAACAGGAAGCAAGGTAGGGGAGGGAACAAAGCAAAACACAAAATTCATTTATACACATATAATGCCACACACAAAGCACACACAAATGAATGAGAATGATATTGAACATGAACGAAAGTTTGACCCACTTTTGAAAACAAGTTTCAAGTCCCAGAGGAGTCGCCACTGAATGAACGCTCGCCGAAAAAATAATGAAATTTTAGGAGTCGCCATGCCATTTTAAAGGAAACATTGAAAACCTTTTGAAAGAGAAAATGGGTTCGGGGGTCAGGTTACGTGTTGGGAAGAACCGAGGGTTCACCCAACACGCCTCGTCCGTAAACGAGTCTTTCTATGTTCAACATTCAAAACATTCAGTAAGTGTGCAATTGTGTGAGACAAAAATATGTATAAAATTCATATTAATGCTTTGCTTTATTGATCAACAAAGGAGAATTACAACTTGTGAGCCATTTATTCTAGGAGGCCACATCCCATATTACAAGGAGAACAAACATAATGCAACTGGAAAGTGACTTCTACAGAATGACAAAGAGTGTCGCGTGACACAGGATCAGCTTTGCAGATTGTGTCGCGTGACACAAGTTATCACATGCAGAAGCCTTACAAATCAAGCACAAAATTGACAGAGATCTACACAATCACTTCAAGTGAATGTGGATATTGAAGATCCACACTCTAACTTGAGTGACAAGTACCTTAGCTTAACAACTTACAAATGAAAAGATGATCTCTACAGAGTGGTCACTTGTGTCGCGTGACACATGACTCCACATGTCCAATTGTGTCGCGTGACACAGGTTTCCATCTACAGAAACCTTATAGAATTTGAAATCAGGAATAGCAGGAATCGATTCAGATCCAATTACACCACCAAAACAAATCAGGAACAATGAATTAATCACGAATCAACTAAGGGTGTGTGGATATGGGAAATCCACACTCTATTGATGAACAAGCAATAAAATGATTCAAATCACATCATGAGTATCCATTAATCCAAACACAACAGATTAAACAGAGAGTTGGCAGTTGGGACTTGATAATTGAAGGCAGATGGAGCCCAATTATCAAGTCCAAGGAACAGATTGTATGAAATGACAAAGTAGGATTGAGAGAGAGGGGAAGGGATTTGTTACCCTTGTAGATCCACCACCACTACACCAAATCAGGTGCAATGGCCTTTGATTTAGCTGCTGGTGGTGAATTGGTGTGCAGGAGAAACCTCTGAGCTTAGATTTTTAGTTAGTATGTGGGTGTATGTGAGGGAGATGAGTGAATTGGGTGAGAGAGGTTAAATTGGAAGGGAATTGGTATATGTTTAGGTGGAAGGAGGAGATAGATACGTTTCTGAAGGAATTTTGGCAGAGTGACTTTTGGAGGTCGAAAAGGGATCCATTTCTGAGAGGGGTAGGGTCTTATTTATAGGCTGCAGTTGATGGTCACAGCGCATGACCTTCTGTAACCATTTTCCATGCCTCGATCTGTCGCGTGACACAAGGTGTTACCAACTGCTTTTGGCGCCAAAACCAGGTTCTGGAACATTCTGGGATAATACCCAAAAGGTCCAAAACAGTCTTATTCCCTGTAGGTCCTTTAGCATGAGCAAAGTACTAAAAAGTACTTCCTTCGCAAGAAACTTATGGGATGTTTCTGGAAGTCTCGAAATAGACCGGGAATTTACCAAAATGCCCCTTAATGCAATTTTATCGTATTAAAATGCACCGAAAAGGGTAGCAAATTGGATTGGCGTACTTACAGTTGTACGAGTGATGATTCTTGGATTTTTAACTTAAGTGTCAAATGTTGACTTTTAAGAAAAGAGCGTTTGAATGTCAAACGTCGGATTTTGAGTTTGAAGATGATCGTTTGGATGCCAAACGTCATTTCGCGCATTTTTGAAAGAGAGTTCGAATGTCGAACTCCGGTTTTGAACCGGACATTTCATTGTTGGCAATTTTACGGGAAAAAAGCATTAAATGAGATTTGAATGTCAAATGTCGGGTTTTGAGTTTGAAGATGATCATTTGGATGCCAAACATCATTTCGCGCATTTTTGAAAGAGAGTTCGAATGTCGAACTCCGGTTTTGAACCGGGCATTACATTGTTAGCGATTTTATGGGAAAAAAGCATTAAATGATATGCGATCAACGAATCGTTTTGCGACTCGAAATTTGATAAGTAAATACTATCATGAGCCAAACGGCTCATACTTGTAAATGACAGTATTTAAATGCGGTATCGACGGAATCAAACAACCCGTATTTTAAAGGTGCGATCAACGAACCAAACGGCTCGGAATTGTAAAGCTTCGTAAATTAAATGAAGATCAACGGATCAAAAGATCCGAAATTTGTAAATGACATGAAAGTAAATGACGTTCAACGGATCAAACGATTCGGAATTATAAATGACGTAAAAGTAAAGAAACGGGGCCGGAACACCGTTTTAACCCGAGATTACTACTCTCACGGGAAGAGAAGAGGATCCTGGACTAAAACATATCGGACCCCATTAGACGGTGACGTCTACAATTTTATAACTTTCAACCGAAACGGTTGTAGCGACTGGCACATAAACCGAGACGAAACGAGAGTTTAGGGAGTGAGAGTGTTACCTATGGCTAGGGATTAACTCTTTTGGCTCAGGAGGCATATACAGGATATGATTTAGTGTTTGGAACGGTGTTTCGAGGTGTTTTGGTTCGTGTTTCATTGAAATACGGGATTTTCATGCAAATCGTGGCAAAACGGGCCTCGGAGGAGGTTGAAATGGGTTTGTGCCGTGGCTGTGGTGGAAAATGGTAAAGTTTTTCTCTTTTTCAAATGTTGACAGCCCTCTGTATTTATAGGGTAAAAATGCAAAAGAGTCCGGACGGACTTAACCTGAATTCCAGGGGGTTTTGTGGTATTTTTAAAATTGGGAGGACTTGCTGGCATTTCTGTTTTGCCTGTAAAACAGTCTGGACGGACTGTGAATTCATCCCAGGGGTATTTTGGTCTTTTCACATTGAAATCTGATTGATGTTGACCGGAGGGCTGTGGCATATGTGCCATCATTCCCGGTTTTGTCCATTTTTTTAATAACTGTCCGGAAAATGTCCATAACGCCCCCGGAAATTGAGTTTTTCAGGAGAAGCTGTACTTTTACGTGTGACAACGTGTGTTGAGTACGCTTCGACGTTGGGATGCACGGGGAAGTTTTGGGACGTCCTGTTGGCTTGAGAACGGGGAGCTTAACGGGTTCCGGTTAACCTGGAGCGGGCCAGTTAACGGATTCCGGTTATCTTTTAACAGATTTTGGCGATCCGGATTTGGGTACTTACACTTATTTTATTTGTTAAAATAGTTTTTTCCGTCCCGATTTTAAAGTTTGTTTTTTTAAATACACCCATTTTCTCTAACACAGACTTCTCGATATAAATCAACAAAAACTACCACATACCATCTTTTAACATTTCATAAAAAAAAAAAAAAACCTTTTGAATATCAGTATCAAAGGTTCTAGATAGCAACCTCAAAGGTTCTGGATAGCCATAATCTTTTGACATTGATATTCAGAACAGAAGTTTTGCTATGCGTTGGCTCCATCACCAATAAACCTTCTGGATATAAAGGTCAAAGGGTTCTATATATTTAGAACATTTGAGTTTGATATACAGAAGGTTTATTGACCATGGTCTTGTACAAATGTCTTTTTTAATTCATATTCAGAGGGCTTTAATATTGATATTTATACATCTTTAATGTCGATATCCAGAAAGCTTTAATATTGATATCTAGAATCATTTGAGCTTGATATCCAAAAGGTTGGTTGGTCATGACCCATCGTGGATCAAATCTTCTGGATATCAATAACAAATGTTCTGGATATCCAGAACCTTTTGAGTTTGATATCTAGAAGGTTGGTTGGTCATGACCCAGCACGCACAAAATTTTACTTATTTACGAAAATGCCACCGCACACAAATATTCACTTATTACAAAAATGTCATCACACGTTTATGAACATGTCTTTCCTAATCATTTGAAAAGACGCATCTCTCCCTATATTTTTTAACAATGTACAATGTGTAATAAGGTCAAGTGGTTTAAGAATTTAATTGTCCAAGCACTATTCACAATTTAAGTAGGTAAAAAGGAGTGAACGACAAATATATGGAACATATTTTAGTGTTGTTTACTATTAATGAAACATACTAAGAATTGACATCTTAATGTAATATATTCTACCATGTCTTTTGCTAGAACAGAGTATATGTAGAAGATAGAAAACAAGCAACAATCACACAACACACATATATACGTGGTTCACCAACTTGGCTACGTCCACAGACAGATCGAGAGAATATTATTATCTTTTGGAAATCAACAGATTACAATTTCAAATATAGTGCACAAATTCCTAGCAAATAATTCATGTCTATACTACCCTAGATCTAGAGAAACAGATGAGCAAAAGGAACTAAAAATATGATTGGGGTAGGCTCTATTTATATGCCTACTCCAAACCCTGCAGGATTTTCAACCCTGGGCCAAAAATCTGTCGCTGTTAAGCCTTTTCCAAACTGAGGGCGCGATCGCCCCATGGTAGGGCGATCGCCCCTTCCCCATATCAGGCACCCACGCGATCGCCCCTATAAGGGCGTGGTCACTCACGCTTAGCAGAAACTTGGTGCGGTCGCGCGCCCCTGCTCGCGCGGTCGCTCCCCTTGGCTGTATCAGGAATTCTGAATTTGCTTGTTTAATCCCCTAATTTAGGCGTCCCTAGCGTAGATGGCACCAAACCCAACAAATCTCTACCTTGACATTTAACCTCCATATCATAACCAGAATTCTCCCTCTGCCTTAGATGCTATCTAATAGCTGCGAACATTCAGCATGTCCAAGCAATGTTGGAACTTCCTATTTGGAACGGACATAGTGAACATGTCAGCATGATTGTTAGCAGTACCCACTTTCTTCACCTTGATCCGCTTCTCACTACCTAGAAAATGATATCTCACATATATGTGCTTGGTCCTCTCATGATGAACTTGATCCTTGGCCAAACTAATTGCACTTAAATTGTTACAAAATATTATAGCCTGATCCTGATGTAACCCAAGATCGCTGTCAAACCCTTTAGACATATCCCCTCTTTAGCAGCTTCTGTTAATGCCATGTACTCCGCCTCTGTAGTAGACAATGTCACTGGAGATTGTTGAGTAGCCTTCCAACTGACATCTGACCCACCAAGAGTGAACACATACCTGGTCATAGATCTCCTCATGTCAACATCCTTAAAGTAGTCTGAATCGTAACAACCCTCAACTGCACATTCTCTACCACCTCCATTAATGAGCCCAACATCTGATGTACCCCTAAGGTACCTAAAGATTCTTTTTACTACTTGCCAATGTTCCTTACAAGGATTCCCCATGAACCTACTAACAGCATGAGCAAGATTCAATCTAGTGAAAACCATAGCGTACATCAAACTACCAAGTGCACTATCATAAGGTACTCGAGCCATATACTCTTTCTCTTCATCGGAATTAGGTGCAAAGGCAACCGATAGACGTGCATTCGCTGTACTCGGAGAATCTAAATGCTTTGTTGTAGTCATGCCAAACCACTCTAAAACTTTCTTGATGCAACCTTTCTGGGATAAGAAAAGTTTTAGTTGGCTTCTATCCCTATAGATCTCCATACCCAGAATTTTCTTTGTCGCACCCAAATCCTTCATCTCGAACTCTGAAGATAGTAGACCCTTCAACTTCTGAATATCCAACTGTAAGTATGCCAATCCAATTCGCAACCCTTCTAGATGCATTTTAATGTAATAAAATTGCATTAAGGGGCATTTTGGTAAATTCCCGGTCTATCCCGAGACTTCCAGAAACATTCCTTAAGTTTCTCGCGAAGGAAGTACTTTTTAGTACTTTGCTCCTGCCAAAGGACCTAATGGGATTAAATCTATTTAGAACCTTTTGGGTATTATCCCAGAATGTTCCAGAACCAGATTTGGCGCCAAAAACGGTTGGTGACACCTTGTGTCACGCGACAACTCGAGGCCTTGGAAAGTGGTTACAGGATGTCGTGCGACACAATGTGACCATGATCAGCAGCTATAAATAAGACCCTCCCCTTCTCAGAAATGGATCCCAATTTCCACTCCACAACGTTACTCTGCAGAAATCACTCCAGAACCTCTCTCTCTCCTCCTTCTACACAAAAACACCAACCAATTCCCCTCCAATTCCTTCATCTCTCATACACATCCTACCCCATTACCTCCATACTTCATAAACACCTTGAAGATCTCAATCCAGCACTCTATTCGTGTCTAAAGCTCCACTCCAGCAGCTGAATTGAAGACTTCTGCACCTAACTTGGTGTGGAAGTTGAGGACTACAAGGGTAACACCTCCTTCCCTCTCTCCCTCTCTACCATAATTTGTCAATTCATTTAATTCCCATTCCTCCACTTGATAATCAAGCTCCATCAGCCTCAGATTATCAAGTGGCAACTGCCATCTCTCTGTTTAAATTGTTTTTACTTGATCCAATTGCATGTTCATGATGTGATTTACTTGTAATTGCAATTTGGGT
The DNA here is from genome assembly GCA_022495995.1 of Adenophora triphylla var. japonica. Taxonomy (NCBI): domain Eukaryota; kingdom Viridiplantae; phylum Streptophyta; class Magnoliopsida; order Asterales; family Campanulaceae; genus Adenophora; species Adenophora triphylla. The sequence continues at coordinate 150,112 of JAFEMH010002597.1, forward strand.
GTCAAGGGAGTGTGGATCTCCCATATCCACACTCCTTTGGTTGATCTGTCTTTGATTCGTGTTGTTCTGAATTGCCTTGGTATAATTGCTTGATCTGGTTTGGTATCTATTGAATCTGTCTCTCAGTTGTAAGGTTCCTGCAGATGGTAAACATGTGTCACAAGACACAATTGGACATGAGGAGTCTTATGTCATGCGACACATCGCACCCATCTGCAGGGATCATCCTTCAGTTGTAAGTTGTGTTACCTAGTTTAATTGTCACTCAGTTGAGGTGACTGTGTTGCTTTTAATGTTCAAATCTATTCTGTAATCATGCTTTGTGTTCATGAGATTGCTGTAAATCTAGGTGTTGTAAGGTCTCTGCAAAGTGATCATTGGTGTCACGCGACACAACCTACCCCCTAGGTCCTGTGTCACGCGACATAAGTGGCCCCTTTGCAGAAGATTTGGTTTCAATTGTAATCTGTTCTCCTTGCTGTAATGGGATGTGGCCTCCCTGATCAATTGGTCTACAAGTTGTAATAATCTCATTCGTATAATAAAATTCATGTTTCATCGCACTTATCTATTATCATTGTTTGCACATATTTTGACTTATTTGGATGTATAATTAGAAAGACTCGTCTACAGACGAGGCGTGTTGGGTGAACTCTCGGTTCTTCCCATCACATAACCTGACCCCCTGTAAGTAACCCAATCGGGATCACACCCCTTTCAAACACACGGGAAACACCGCAGACTCATCAACACAGTCTCGACGACCCCTCTCACTCAAAACCCTCTCTAAACCCCCAACCAAACCAAGGGAGGAGCCTTTACGGGATAAAGGGACAAAAGGACCTTTCGGGAATTTTCCGGAAATTGGAAAAGCAATAATGGTCTGTACGGACCTCTTTGCTTTAATAATTACTGAATCTTCTTAAAGTCCACAATATTCCCTCAAATCCCGGGGAAAATGACTACCCTCATGCTTAGTTGGTCCGTACGGACCTCTTTGCATGCAAGATGGTCCGTACGGACCTTATTGCATAGGGAACACCATAATTACAGAATATTCACCATCATCACATATTCCCTCAAATCGAGGAAAACCAAAATTACGGATAACCGGGGAGGTCCGTACGGACCTCTTTGCAATTTTTCCTACTATAAATAGAGGGCTCCCCCTCCCATTTTCGGACACACCTCCCTCTTCTCTCTTCCTCCCTTAGCCTTCGGCTCCCCTCTAAGTCCTCTCGAGGCATTCCCGGCCCCTTTCGGATCCTTAGAGGCCTTAGAGCCCCTCGTGGTGCTCAGAAGCCTCCCAGCGCTCCCGAGACGCTCCGCGCTGCCCGAGGCACTCTCGAGGTACTCTGAGGCCCCTCGTGGTACTCAGAGGCCTTGCACTGGTCTTTCCACGGTGTCCCGGCTCTTTCCGAGTCAAACCGGCGATCCCAAACCACGCCGAAACTACGCCGAGTGACTCCTGCCACCACAACGCACGCCGAACCTGCCGAGTGATCCCGACGATCCCCACGCACGCCGAACCTCTGCGCGAGCGCAGCCTGCAACCTCAACTCACGCCGAAACTCTGTCATCGGACAACCGGCATCTCCCGAAGCAATCCCGATCCGCACCGGAGCAGCTACTCCGACCTCAAACACTATTCCTCGGCGGAAGACGGACACGAACCAACATTGGTAAGGCTTCCTTCCATTACTATTTCAATACATTTCCATACATAGCATACAATGTAGACATCCGATCTGACATGCATTTTTAAAAGCACACACACACACACAACATTTAAAGGATATTAGGGGTATCCGAAAGACTCGTTTTACGAGGCGACTCGGGTGAGCTCTAATATTCTAATATTCTCTTCCGAGGAGTCATCGACCTCCGAACTCAAAATCTCATCACACAAAAACAGTTTAAAATTATCTTTAAGCGATGCCCTTTTCAATGTTTTGGGCTTAATAAAAACGGCGTGGCGACTCTACAAAATGCGAAAACAAAACGGCGAGACACCGCTCCAACGCGAAAGATGCCAGATGCCGGGGCTGCGAAGCCTATTCGGATCCGGGCTATTTCAGTTGGCGACTCCGCTGGGGACTTTTTGTTTTAAAATCTTTTTAAACAAAACAAAAGATTTTTAAAACGATGATGAGGGTCAAACTTTCATTTTACCCCTTCCTTTAACTGTTATGTGTGTGTGCACGTGCTTTACTTTTTTATTTTACAAAAAAAATAAAAATACAAAAAAATGCATCAATATACATCTGTGCATACATTTAAAATTCTTCAAAAACTTCTGTTTTACTCAGAAAAAGAATTTTAGAGACCGCACACTACGCGCCTTCTTTGCCTCGGTTACACCGCACACTACTCACCTTCTTTGCCTCGGTTACACCGCACGCTACGCGCCTTGCTTGCCTCGGATACCTGCACACTACAACCCTCGGCCGGAGTGGTCTCGGTTGCGATCCGTTTGGTCTTCCTAGGCCTCTTGGACGCGCACGGGATCATTCCAAACATCCCATCCTAGCCAAGCGTCAACCACACGTTTGAGTCTTGAGTCACACTCTGTCCGGACTCGGTTGGTTTTACCCGGTCAGGTGTCATACGGCTGGATACATATACCATGCGGCCATTTTTACGAGTCAAGGCTCGGAACTCAAGATCCCTTGCGCAAGCAAAGCGATGAAAGGTCATGCTAAAATCTTGAACTGATCTTGATTTCCGAAGCTACACCCAGACGATGTTCCGTCCCGGATATACATCCATGCTCACATGACACCATGTCATCACGCCTTTGATACGTCGGCCATGACAATATGACCCGGCCCAACGCCTAACGTCACGGATCCCTTGCGCAAGCAAGCAAAGAGAAGGTCATGCCGAACTCTTGACGATCTTGACTCGGTGGCGGCTCGGTTCACTATTCACATGGCTAACGCATCAAAACGAACATGACGAGGCTCGGTCCTTAGGTTCGATTTTTCTTTTAGGCCGGTGGAAACCGCTTGCACTATAGGACCCTCGCACAGGCTGTCCACCCTGGGATGTCGAAATACGGGTGCAAAACGAGGGGCTTATAGCCGCACGAGATGGTCTCCGTGACCCAGGATCTAGCACAGTTGCGAAAAAGAAGAGCAATCTTTTCCAACCTACCTAGGACTATGAGAAAACATGTTTTAAGTAAATTAAAGCAACAAAAAAAATAAAAACATAAAAGAAACGGAAACCGCATGCCACGTGAGCTTTCCCCCTTTTATCCCGTTAGGCCATTCCCGTGTCTAAACCTTGCCCGTCACCCCCTCCAGCGAACCGAGAGTGGTTGAGAATCCAGGAAGCCGCCTTTTCGATATCGAGGTCACAAGGTCCGATAGCCCTTCCGGTTCAACGGTCCGCACCGTCCGATACTCCCCATGACGGGATCAACGGATAACGGTGAGGGAAACGGAACCCCGCCACTAAGGAACCTCCAGGACAATGGAGGAGGTGCTGCGAGCCTTCGAAACCATCAAGAAGCGCCAAGAGGAACGGCAAGCTGGATCGTAGACACCTTGCGTCTTCGAGGAACAGTTGCGGTTCCCCAACTGATGGAACCTTTGTTCTCATAGAGGACGAAGACATACCGGCTCCCCGGTTTCTCAAAGCTATCGGCGGGTCCCGCCTCCGCCAAGCTACGAGATCCCGGCAACGCAAAGCGGCTCTCGCTCAAAGCTCCCCTCGGGCGTCGGTCAAGCGGCTCAGACATGCCCGCCTCGGCACGGTCGGTTTCCGGCTCTGCACATCAAGCTCGGTACCAACGGCACACATACGTGCTGCTCCGTCGAGATCCCAATGCATCTCGGTATCCCCGGGATTCAATCCTTTGCCTCTATACGAGCCTCGCAATCACAATCAAAAGTCCCCATGCTTACCGGGGACGGGCATCCGGCGGATATCCCGACATCTCAAGCTTGCCACTGCTAGTACGCGATTGGGGCTAACGAATCATTTCCCCGGTTCCCAAACACAACCCTTAGCGGACCTGGCAATCACGCCCTCAACTTCAACACCCGGGGTATGGGTTGGTATACACTCAACTACCTCCCAAGACTCCCGAATGGCGATCCCATCGGCCAATCCACCTCCGTCTTCGGTTTCCGTCCACGAAAATGGTAACCCACCTCGAACAGTGATCCTCACATGGCTTGGGCGATCGAACAAATGAAAGACATGCAAGGCAAGCTAGCTAGTTCTCGGAAGGACTCCCTCACGCCTGCGATCCGAACAAAGTGGTCCCTCTCCCTCCAAAGTTCGGGATGCCGGAAATGGAAAAGTTTGACGGGACGAGAATGCCCAAAAACCCACATCGACACCTACGTCCTGGGTATGAGAGCCAAAGGGGCAACCCCTCAACGAGATGGCGGATCACTTTCGGCATTCCCTCAAATCCACGGCACTAAGGTGGTTCCTCAATGTGAAGGCGAAAACCGCTCCACGTGGGATCGGATCGGTGAAATCTTCTGGAGAAGTACCGCGCCAACCTTGAATGGGAGACAAACCGCCATGACACACGCAAGCCACCGAACAAAAGGATGACGAACCGGTGGGCGAGTTCTACAAAAGATGGGCTGGAAGCTAAGCGAGATAATGGATCCACTTTCCAAAGAAAGCGAGATGGACATCTTCCATTCTGCCTCAAGCCATCTTTGAGGACCTTGATCGGCCACCATTTCTATCCGGATCTCAGTGCCATGGTCAACGCCGGGACAAAGTTTGAAAAGACTACGAGTCTTGAAAAGGCAACGGCAACCCCTGCCTCATCTTACCGCTATCGAACAAACTTGGCAACTTCAACTCCTGCCCCGACCAAAGGAAAGGAAGCGGCGGAACAGTGCACTACATTCGGAACGGAGCTCAAGTAAACCGCGATCAAGCGGCCCCAAAGAATAACAATCCCCCTCGCTTCCCACGGTTCCGGCATTTAGATAACACTGGAAATGCCCTTGGGTCAAGTATTTGAAGCTTTGGTGAAACGAAATCTTCTCAAACCACTCGAGAATTTCCAACCGAAGACTCTCAGACCCAACATGGATATGAGCAAGCATTGCGCCTTCCACAACTACCCGGCCACACCACCGACAATTGCTTTGTGCTCAAGCGGGTGGTCCGGGGGCTCATTGAGGAGGGAAAATTGGAACGCCCTCGTGGTCCCAATACCATCGGAAATCCATTCCCCGGAACGACGGGGTAAACTCGATAGCCTTTGACGAAACTCCAAGCGAGAGCGGACCCCTGCAATTTCCGAAACCGTCGGCATCTTTGTCCCGCTACGGCCCAGGAGCGTGAAACCGAGTCAAGAGATCTCGTGACCGGGAATTCCGACAAGAACGCCCGAGGGCAAGCTGTCTCCCTACGATCTTTGCCCCGGCCAGAGGCATACAAATGGATGGATCGAACGTTCCCCGAAGAGGGCGGAGTCAACGGTAGCACGGGAAGCGGTTTAGCCTTCACGGACGATGACTTGCCAATATGTGAGAATCGGCACAACGAAGCCCTCCTCATCCTCATAAAAATAGAGATGTTCTTCCTCCCGAACGTCTTGATTGATAACGGCTCCGCGATCAACATCATCGCTTTGAGCACCTTTGAAACGACTCCGCATCGACCGTTCTACGATAAGGCCTTCACCTCGGGTAATCCGAGCCTACGATTCCCTGCCACGACCAATCGTAGGAGTCATCAATCTAAGGATCAATTCGACGTACAAGCTGGAGTCGGTAGAGTTCCAAGTCGTGGAAATCAAACCAACCTTCTCTGCTTTGTTGGGACGACCTTGGATCCATCGGATGAAAGCAGTATAATCTACTCTTCACCAATGCGTGAAATTCATCAATGCCAATGGAGCGATCGAAGTGATCCGCGGAAGCGGTGCAATGGCAAGTGCTTGGCCCACAAGCTATGACCCGAGAAGAAGGTCCCGACATGACCGAATACTCTTCTCCAGGATGATTCTCCTACCCTGTCCCGCTACGAAGTGGATCCTTACATCCACGCTCTAAGCCGCGACAGTGGAAATTGAAGAACTCATGGGTCGGGATGACAACTACGATATATGCGGCGTGAAGAATGCTTGAGAGAGGATCAAGAGATGGATGCCCTAATGGAGATTGATCGAGGAGTAGACCCTTACTTCGCCGAAAACCCTCTTGCAAAGCGGCTCATCACCGATCCCCGGTACAAGACAACCCTCTAGCCGACACTCTCGGATCTTATGGGGACGGCCATCACGGCTTAGTTCAATTCAACATTCGGTGTCCGACCTGGATGAACAATGGCGCAACCTCCTCCAAGGCTTAATCGGGGAAGGAGATATAGCATGCCCGCTCGAATCGAGACATTGTAAACGTCGTCCAAGCAAAGATCCCGAGATAAAGAGGCGGATTCTATGAAAGTGATCAACATCGGCAAGAATCAACTCCGAATCGGCGAATGCTTCGCCCTCCTAGAAGTAGCCCTCGGCGACTTCTATCATCAAAAACCCCCAGGGTGGTGGCAACACTAATGGAGGGACATCATCGGGGAGCAGCCAAAAACCTCCGCGATCTGGTTTGAAATCGAACCGCATGCAAGCTACTTTCCGGGACTCATGCCAAGGGAAGATTGGCCACCCGAACCAGCACCACTCCCTCTAGAGCTACGGCCATCCGAGAGTAATGAAGCCTGGTCCAATCCCTCGTCGCCTATAGTCTAGCTTCGAGTCTTGTTGTACGTGTATTCACATCTTTTGAGTCTTTTGACGGCTTTACGCCCGACGATTGTGAATCTTTGATCAACAATGTACGGTCTTCACGCTTTCAATAAAAGGTCCGACCTTCCTAAAAAATCATTTCATTGCATCTTTAACAAATGATGATATTAACTAATCAAAACAAGTTAATAACAATTCATCTATACAAAAGGCAAACACATTAATTAAATAAATGCATCAAGCAAACATTTAAGCATGTTGTCAAACGAGAGAAAAACCGGGCCCAAGGCTGAGAAGGTTTTAATCACAACGATTTGCAAGATTCTTTGAAGAGCGAAAGAGACGCAAGTCAGACGCCATTTCCGGCACACACCAAGATCTTCCAATACCTCAAGAGCGGGAAACCACCTTCATGAACAAGGAAGACCCACACACGAAGGGGTCAAAACCAAGAGCATCATGGCCCTAAAACGCCTTGCCTCTCACTTCGTCATCCTCGGGGACATGCTATACAAGAAACGCTACCATGGGCCACTCCTACGGCTGCATCGGCCAAGAAGAAGCAAACAAGTTCATGAAGCAGAAGTCCACAATGGGGCTTGCGGTCCCCACATGAACGCTAGAGCCACGATGCAAATCATTCTCGGGATGGGCTACTCTTGGATCTCCGTGGAGCGGATTGGCATCCACTTTGTCCGAAGGCTGCGACAAGTGCCAGCGGTTCTCCAACCTCAATCATCTGCCGCCCCACGATCTCTCTTGCATGACTACACCTTGGCCCTTTGCCACTTGGGAATTGACGTCATCGGGAAAATTGCTCCGCCGGGCGACAACGGTCACGAGTTCATCTTAGTAGCCATCGACTACTTCACCAAATGGGTCGAAGCCAAGTCCTACAAGGTACTCACCTCCAAGAAGGTCGCGCATTTCCTCAAGGAAAACATCATCTGCCGATACGGCATCCCAAATGAGGTCATATCGGACAATGGTTCACACTTCGAAGGGGAATTCGACGAGGCTGGCTGAATTCAAGATCACACGCCACAAATCTTCTCCCTATGGCCACAAACAAACGGCGCCGTGGAAGCGGCAAACAAAACCCTCGAACGGATCATCCGAAAAATGACCACCCGAGGACGAGATTGGCCCGAGAAGCTGCACCTTGCACTTTGGGGCTACCGCACATCGGTCGAAACGACCACGGGAGAAACCCCATTTGCCACGACATACGGGATGGAAGCGGTCCTTCCCATCGAGCTAGAAATTCCCTCACTCCAGTCTTTTTGGAAAATGACATCAACGAAGTTGAATGGCTCGAAGCCGACACGACGAATTGGCTCACGCTAGACGAGCGACGACTAAAGGCCATGGAACACGTCCGAGCCTATCAAAGCGGGATGGCTAGAGCTTTCGACAAGAAAGTCAAATCCCGAGACATCGGGGAAGGTGACCTTGTACTCAAAGAAAAGCCTCCCACTCGAACCAACCCTTTGGGAAAATGGGAACCCACATGGATCGGCCCTTTCGTGGTTCAAAAGATCTTCTCCGGAGGCGCCATGAAGGCGACAGGACCTAGACGGCAATCCCTTCATGAATCCGGTCAACGGAAGCAAACTTCGCGAGATACTTCGCCTAAAGAAGAACAAGCTGTGCATCTCTTGGCACTCCATGTAGTGTCGAACTACGCGGACACTGAGCCCTCTAGTCAGGAGGCGTAGGCAACCTTAATTGGTCCGGTATAAAAATACACAAAAAGTCAAAAGTTTGAATGTCAATCAAGACCTCCATCAAGCTACGCCCTTTTCAAGAACACGCCCCAGCGGTCACCTTGACCAAGTCAAACGACGGCGGCAACATCAAAGGACATCCAGGGTCACTCGGCATCAAACGGCGGCTCATTGCGCTTCCAAGCCGGGGGCTTGTCTTCGCCCTCACGCGCTTCAAAAAAAAAAAAAAAAGAGCTCGAGCAAGGGCTCACAAAAAAAAAAAACCAAAAAAAAAAGAGCTCGAGCAAGGGCTCACAAAAAAAAAACAAAACAATAAATAAAAGAAGCTCAAGCGAAGGCTACAAAAGAGGTCAAGAGCCCGACGCCAACAAGAGGCAAGGAAGCTGCGGAAAAGACCGTCAAAACGACTTGTCAAGGGAGCATTCAACCTCTCAGCCAAGCACAAAGCCTAAGCAAAAGGGATTGCCGTCATGGCCCAGACTGCTTCAAGTCCGCAAATGCAACAGAAAAGTCCAAGGACGGACGCCGACAAAGTGCACAAAAGAAACAAAGGCAAACAAGAGATCTTGCGTCTCGACAAAGCTTTAAAAGTAAATCACAAATCACTAACGGTTACAACATTTCTTGATGAGTTCAAGCACGGTCTACTCTCAAGTTCACAACATGCTAAAAAACGACTTAATACATTTAACAAATAATGTGTTTGCAATGCAATGAATGGATACCTAGGAGGTCATTCCGCGCCATCTGCGCTTGTCCCCTCGCCATTCTTTCCTTTCTTCCCTCGTCCCCGGCGAGTCTTCTTTCGCTCCACGTGAACCAACTCTGCGTCTCTCGGTCAGAGATCGGGGTCCTCCCCGTAGAGTCAAACAATCCGGTGGCTCTCGGGGCTTCATTCGCCCGTGCTTCGGCTCGGATCTCCTCCTGCGAGTGCAGCAAGAGGACCTCTCCCTGTCGGTCGGTCAACTCTAGTCTCGTAGTCAAACAAAGTGTCTCCCGTCACATCGAAAGGGTCGGACCGGGCTTCGGCACTCCTAAGGCAATAGCTACTACGGCAACCGGGTCCCAGAATCGCTACACGCACGCTCTCCCAAGACCACTTGGGGGCCGACACGGCTTGCTCATACCGGGCCAGTGCGAGTCGTCAATACGACACTCTCCCAGACGTCTAAGGAGTACCACGGGAGGGAAGCGGAATACTTCCATACCCTCGAGAAAATACAAGAAGGCACACATTTGCCATACAAGAGGAACTACCTCCGCGGTAGCAAGGTCATCCCGGCCCAACAAAGGCTCTGCTTCATCCCAAGCTGCCGGGAAACAAGCGACGGAATATAGAAGGAGGACCAAGACAAACCTGGAACTCGACAACGTAGGACCCTTCTGCAAGATCCTCCTAGTCTCAATCCTCCGGTGCGGAACCCACCGGCGGATCGATGCGTACCAGGCGCCATCCATCTCTCCCGGGCGGGTGATCCATATCCAACACAAGAGGTCGGCGAGCAAATGACCACGGGCTAAACGACGTCGGAGCCTCGGGCATGGCACTGAAGTCTCTCTCGCGGCCACAAGGTGAGCAAGCGGGGCTTCCCCCTCTCATGAACCGATCCCCGGTCGCCGGACGGTCGATACCATGAAGAGTCTCCCCCGGCACCAACGGGACAATATCCTCTCCGGCTCTGCGGTGCCCTACCACATCTAGCAAAGCGCCATCGCAAATGCCAAGGAGGCGACCATGAAAAGCGTCGCCATCACGCACAAGGCAAATGCGTCCCAAGAGACATCACTCTCATCATCGGCCATGAACCGCTCAGGCGGCTCGGAAATGTCGATATGACCCGAATCAAGGATCATGCCTGCACTTCTTCCAACGAAGTACGAAGAAAGCACAAAGCTTCACGCTCACCGCGGGACCACCAATCGAAAAGGAAGCGAGATGGCCTCCACCTCCGGTCCTCCCATCAAAGCCCGAAAATCCTCAAAAGTGGGCACCATTTCATTATAGGAGAAACGGTACACATGCCTCCTAACATCCCGAACTTCGCGGCGGCCATAACAAATCCCAATCGGGAACCAACTCCTTAAAAGACCAAATCGAGCAAAGACGAAACCTTACCTCGAAAGCCCGTCTACGATGCCTCATACGGCGCCGCATCCACGTTTTCAGCGCTCAAGGAAGTGTGCTTGCCTCTCTGCGAAAGCCTCGGCAAAATTCTAGGGACGTACGAAGAATCCATGGCAAAAATGGAGGTTCCTAGAGAAAATGGGGAAGAAAGCTTGAAAATGGCTGCAAATGGGGAAATGGGGAAGAACCGGACGTTGGAAAGCATTTATGGCCTTCCCAAAAGCAAGGTTGGTCCGTACGGACCTCTTTGCATGCTAAGTATGTCCGTACGGACCTCCTTGCAAAAAGAACCCATTTTCCCCAGCAAACAGTACAACAACCACTGTCCTCAGCAGGACCTTGCTCCAAAGCGCCCAAACAACGGCCAAAGCCATTCCGGCAAACATACACTACCCACAAACGCACTCTCAGCTCACGTGGCATGCACAAAAATATAATAATAATAGCAACTATTTATAGGACAAATCCAGGGAATCACAAAAATGACATTACATCTTAAAATAAAATCTTTGTTTGCCGTGCAAATATGAGTGTTTTATTACGGGAATATCAAATGTACATTTGCTAAACAAAAAAAAAAAAAGAGAAGATATGGAAAGAGGGAAAGCAAATGGACCCTAATCTGACTCTTCAGCATCATCATCATCCTCGCCGAGGTCCTCCGAGAGAAGTCGGGCATCCTGTGAACTCGCCCGTCACGTCCTCGTCATCAGTCACCGAGCCCCGCCGGAGGCTGCCACTCAAAATAATCCGAAGGATCAAATCCGGCGAAAGGATCGAAGAAGGAAGGCTCGACGGACCCTCGCCACTGTGCATCTGAGGAGGGAAGAAGCGATAAAAGGGCTGCACCGGAGCTCCGAAGATGTCCGGCATCCATGCTATGCCGCCCCCTCGAAGGTCCCTCCTGCTGCGGCTCCAGGCTCGGCTCTAGGCGGAGGAACGTCTGAGAATGCCTCGAAGGCATAGGCTCGTGCGCCGGCACGCGTCGCGAGACCGGCAAGATATCTTCGAAGCCATCTTCTTCGCAAACGACCTCGTCGCCACGTAACGGCGAGTCGGCATATCATAGGCTCTCCCGGGACTGCACCAACAAGCGGCCAAGGAAACGCTCGGCAATACGGTTATACTCAACAACAAAAAGAGAAAAATACGAGAAAAGATGCCAAGATGGAAAAGAGTCGGCACACTCACCGATCTATCGGGATCCGCTCTGTATGCGGCGGGAGCACTGCTCGAGAGCAGTACGAGACACCCTCCTCCTCGATCCGTCCCCGCGGACATACGTGAAATCCGGCCCCGGCATCGGAACCTGCAGGGGAGCTGCGGGCCGGCCTCTCTCTCCTCGCCGGTACTGCGGCGTCCTCAGCTTCCTCCTCACGAAGGCCCCGTACTCCTCTCCATACAAGATGAACTCCTCGGCGCCCACACCGCCAAGGTACCTCTCAAAATCGAGCACGTCCATGTCCCGGGAATCAAGCATCCCAAAGGGAGGGTCCCTCGGAGCCACGGGAAGCACACAGGGGCCATCTTTGCCCGGAAGACCCGCTCCCCGGATACATGACGTCGCGAGTCGAGCCCCGCGGCATCTTCCGGCTGCTGTCACCTCGGGAGCCCCCTCGAACTCATCCCCCTCATCACCGAGCCCACGGGAACAAAACGAACCCCTCAGGGCTACCCCTCTCCAGGACGGCTCCTGCACATCCCCGTAGGCGATGGTGAGCTTCCCCCTGCTTGGTCCTCCTCTTCCTCGCCGTACGAGCCCGGCCCGGCATAGCGGGGTGCGCGGCAACGGCCCAGGATCTCTATCCCACGGGAAACAGAAAAACCTCATAGAACCACACTGTGACAAAAACGAGAGAAGGCTCGGTGCAAAAGAAAACGGAGAAACGACAAGTTGCTAAATCAAAAACGACAATAAACTCATACCTCCAAAGCAAAGTCAAAACAGGCCAATGAGCGGCCACGCCAGCTAAACCGGTCCAAGGAGAAGTAGAGCTCGGCCAAGCACTGCCTCGCCCCAAGCAATATCACGGACCCTATCCGGATCAATCAAGCTCTCCAACGAGCAAAGGGAGCCGCGGTCGCGTGGTTCGAGAACAAAGTCTCGGACGGTGCATACCACAAAAAGGAGCGCGCCCAGGTACTCCGCCGTCACTGGCCGGTACCCGGAACATAGGCCCCAATCTTGGCCGTGATCTTCGGCTCCACGTCGCTATATAGCATCCCCGGGCCCTGCGAGGACGAGGCTCAAAGCCCGGCGGCTCGGTCAACACAACATCGGAGATCATATCTCTCCACCGCGCGGCCCTCCTTTGAAGGAAAGCCCGGTAATCGCGGCAAAGTCGGTCGGCGTCACCGTCACCTCTCCCGGCTCGGATGGAAGGTGTGGGTGGTATCCCACCAATACTCGGAAAGGCCAAGGAAGACGCTCTTGTTCTTCCTCGTGTCGAAACTCCGGCCCGGGTTCTCGCGAACACACCCGGGCCGAAGCGTAGACCGGCCTCACGGGACTCGGCCTACCATCCACGGAAATATCGGGCATCCGCGCCACGGCTCAACAACGGCCTCGGCGATCCCGAGTCTTCATCCTCTTGGCCTTCCCGGCCATAAGCCCCGCATCCTGCAGGTAAACACAGCAAAGGTACGTCAATCACAGTACTTAATATAAAACAAAAGGCACAAAAGTCCGTCCCAACACGGAAAGCCATGAAAATAACCCGTCACAAAACACGGCACACATTGCACATATTTTTCACATATAACCCGTCACAAAACACGGCACATATTGCACATAATTTTCACATACATTATACATATAATTTTTCCCATGCGATCCGTCACAAAAACACGGCACACACTTGTACACATTTTCTCAAGAAAAAAAAGGGGATTACGCCCTACACGACACATTTTCAAAAAAGTCCGTCCCAACACGGCAAAGGCACATATAACCCGTCACAAAAACACGGCACATATTGCACATATTTTCCCCACAAAGTCCGTCACCCAAAAACATGGCACACACGGCACGACACATATGCATAACACATTTTCAAAAAAATCCGTCCCTACACGGCACACACTTTCAGACAAAACCCGTCACAAAACACGGCACATGTCACATTTTTTCACAAAAATTATCACTACACGATAATTTTTCTCATAATGTACATACATAAATAGCATACGGTACAAAACACCAAAGCATGCATTTCATTAGAGAGGCACTTTATTTTCACAAATAAAAGCTAATCTACACATTTATGCACAAAATACACATACTCACAATTTTTACATGTCCATTTTCAACAATTCATCAAGAATTTCACAAAAGGCATAAAAAAAAATAACAAAAATTCAAAAATGCGAAAAACTAAAACCTAGTTCTAGCATTCAAAAATTCGACGAGGGAATCAAAAGCGGAGCGGATTTCTTACCTCCCAGACGTTCCTAGAGCGACGATTGTGCACCTCCGGATTCGGATACAAGACATCCGGGTTCTTCGAAAGATGGAACGAACGAGATCCAATTTCTTTGAAGCTCCATCCGTTGCTCGACCACCTCTTGGCTGCGTTGACGACGACTCCTTCGAGATCCTTCGGCCATGGCAAGCAATTCAAGCAAAAAATTGTTGATTTTGGTTAACAATGGAGGATTTTCTCTCTCTCTCTCTTTGGTTCACGACTGGAAATGGGAAATGAAGGGGATGCCTCGGTTTTAAACCCGGTCAAAACACAGGAAGCTGTAAATTTCAACATTGGTCCGTACGGACCTCTTTGCGGCGGAGGTTGGTCCGTACGGACCTCTTTGCAAGGGGTGGCCAAATTACTTTCACCTGCCCTTATAATCTTTGCCCTGGCTGTCCTAAGGCCTTTTCCGGCAAATCCAAGTGCGAGAATGGTCCCTAACCCCTCAAATCAACCACCGGGCGTCAGCGTAAGACCGGTCCTCGTCCACTTCAACGGCAATTCAACCACCGGCTGTCAGTGTAAGACCGGTCCTCGCCCACTTCAACGGCAATTCAACCACCGGCCGTCTGTGTAAGACCGGTCCTCGCCCACTTCAACGGCAATCCAACCACCGGCCGTCAGTGTAAGACCGGTCCTCGCCCACTCAACGGCAATTCAATCCACGGCCGTCGTCGGTGTAAGACCGGTCCTCGCCCACTTCAGCGGCAATTCAATCCCGGCCGTCGGTGTCGGTGTACCGGTCCTCGCCCAGCTTCAGCGGCAATTCAACCGCGGCCGTCGGTGTAAGACCGGTCCTCGCCCACTTCAACGGCAATTCAACCACCGGCCGTCGGTGTAAGACCGGTCCTCGCCCACTTCAACGGCAATTCAATCCACCGGCCGTCGGTGTAAGACCGGTCCTCGCCAATTCAACCGCCGGTCTCGCCACTCAGCGGCAATTCGACGGTCGGCGTAAGCCCGATCCTCGCCGCTCAGCGGCAATTCAAGAAGGAGCCAACACCTCCCGGTCGAATATCAAGGCACGAGACGCCTCCAAAACGCCCGACGGCAATTCAAGAAGGACTGACACCTCCCGGCCACGAATATCAAGGCACAAGACGCCTCCAAACGCTCAACGACAACTCAACCACTTGGCCCTCAAAAGAGGTCCGAAGTCATCTTCCCAACGAAAAGGGCCCCTACAAGGTCACGCATCCCCGACAATTCAAGCACCGGCGGATCGGTGTAAGCCCGAACCTAGCCCACTTCAACGGCAACGCAAGCACCGGCCATCAAAGTAAGCCCGAGCTCCTCCCAACAAGTCGAAGGGAAGTCATACAAGGCTGCATATCCCAGCCGACCATCATCCTTGCCCACTCAACGGCAAAACAAGCACAAGAAGGAGCCAACACCTCCGAGTACAAGTCCCGAGGCACGAAGCGCCTCCAAAATGCCAAATGGTGAAGCAATCACCGGCCGTCATCCTTGCCCACTTCAACGGCAACGCAAGCACCGGCGGTCATCGTAAGTCCAGCCTTCTACTCAACATGCAAAAACACAAAGGCATATACGCCTCTCGCAATCAAAGCACAAGGCGGCCATGCCTCCACAAGCTAACGGCTAGAAGACGATTCAAAGTCCTCGCGCATAACATCAAGCTGCGGCTAGAAGACGATTCAAAGTCCTCGCGCATAACATCAATTGCGGCTAGAAGACGATTCAAAGTCCTCGCGCATAACATCAACTGCGGCTAGAAGACGATTCAAAGTCCTCGCGCATAACATCAACTGCGGCTAGAAGATGATTCAAAGTCCTCGCGCATAACATCAACTGCGGCTAGAAGACGATTCAAAGTCCTCGCGCATAACATCAACTGCAGCTAGAAGACGATTCAAGTCCTCACGCATGACATCAAACCTCAGCCAGAAGATGATTCAAAGTCTTCAAACATGGCGCAACCACATTCAGAAGACGATTCAAGTCCTCACGCTATCCCCAGCCCGGAAGGCTTTAAACCACTCGGTCCGGAAGACCGTATAAATCTCCCAAATCACTATCTTCGGCCCGGAAGGCCTTAAACCACCCGATTAGGAAAATCGTAAAATTTCCATCCCGGGACACCACCACGTCCTCACAATTGACCTCGGCGGTCACCACATCCCAGGACACCACCACGTCCTTACCATTGACCTCGGCGGTCACACGACACTTCGGGGCACCACCACGCCCGCACTCACGATTTCACGACCTGCGAACTACGACCGAGGCTTGATTCCCGCCGGGGATACGTAGGAATCCTATCACGGGGTCCGGCCATCGACCTATGCGGTCACCCGGGACACCACCACGTCCTTACCATTGACCTCGGCGGTCACACGACACTTCGGGGCACCACCACGCCCGCATTCACAAAACACTCACCCCACACCCGAACTACGACCGGGCTTGATTCCCGCCGAGGATACGTAGGAATCCTATCGCGGGGTCCGGCCCTGCGGCCTAAGCGGTCACACAATAGGACACCACCACGTCCTCACACGGCCTCCCGGTCACTTTATCTCCCGGCCACGCGATCCAGATTAGGACCCTTATCTTATCGGCGACCCCACTTCTTTCATAAGTGACGTCGTCGAGGGCTTACTGTAAGTACCCCAATCTGGATCACACCCTTTCAAACACACGGGAAACACCGCGGACTCATCAACACGGTCTCGACGACCCCTCTCACTCAAAACCCTCTCTAAACCCCCAACCAAACCAAGGGAGGAGCCTTTACGGGATAAAAAGGGACAAAAGGACCTTTCGGGAATTTTCAGAAATTGGAAAAGCAATAATGGTCCGTACGGACCTCTTTGCTTTAATAATTACTGAATCTTTTTAAAGTCCACAATATTCCCTCAACTACCGGGAAAAATGATTACCCTCTTGCTTAGTTGGTCAGTACGGACCTCTTTGCATGCAAGATGGTCCGTACGGACCTTATTGCATAGGGAACACCATAATTACGAATATTCACCATCATCACATATTCCCTCAAATCGAGGAAAACCAAAATTACGGATAACCGGGGAGGTCCGTACGGACCTCTTTGCAATTTTTCCTACTATAAATAGAGGGCTCCCCCTCCCATTTTCGAAACACCTCCCTCTTCTCTCTTCCTCCCTTAGCCTTCGGCTCCCCTCTAAGTCCTCTCGAGGCATTCCCGGCCCCTTTCGGATCCTTAGAGGCCTTGAGCCCCCTCGTGGTGCTCAGAAGCCTCCGAGCGCTCCCGAGACGCTCCGCGCTGCCCGAGGCACTCTCGAGGTACTACTGAGGCCCCTCGTGGTACTCAGAGGCCTTGCACAGTCTTTCCACGGTGTCCGGCTCTTTCCGAGTCAAACCGACGATCCCAAACCACGCCGAAACTACTGCCGAGTGACTCCACTGCCACCACAACGCACGCCGAACCTCTGCCCGAGTGATCCCGACGATCCCCACGCACGCCGAACCTGCGCGACGCAGCCTGCAGCCTCAACTCACGCCGAAACTGCTGTCGCGGACAACCGGCATCTCCCGAAGCAATCCCGATCCGCACCGGAACGCTACTCCGACCTCAAACACTATTCCTCAGCGGAAGACAGACACGAACCAACATTGGTAAGGCTTCCTTCCATTACTATTTCAATACATTTCCATACATAGCATACAATGTAGACATCCGATACAACATGCATTTTTAAAAGCACACACACACACACACAACATTTAAAGGATATTAGGGGTATCCGAAAGACTCGTTTTACGAGGCGACTCGGGTGAGCTCTAATATTCTAATATTCTCTTCCCGAGGAGTCATCTGACCTCCGAACTCAAAATCTCATCACACAAAAACAGTTTAAAATTATCTTTAAACTAATGTCCTTTTTCAATGTTTTGGGCTTAATAAAAACGGCGTGGCGACTCTACAAAATGCGAAAACAAAACGGCGAGACACCGCCGCCAAGGCGAAAGATGCCAGATGCCGGGGCTGCGAAGCCTGCTCGGATCCGGGTAATTTCACCCCCGAACCCATTTCTCTTTCAAAATGTTTTTCAAAGTGTACCTTTAAATATGGCGTGGCGACTCCTAACTTTTTTCCATTGAAAACCGAATTTTTTCGGGCGAGCGCGCATTCAGTGGCGACTCCGCTGTGGACAACACTTTTGAAAATCTGTTTTTTTCAAAACTAAGAGGGCCATTCTTTCTTTCACTTAGACATCCCATGTATTCATCTTATGTGCATCCTTGATGATCTTGTGCGGTACATGCATTTTTATGAGATTTTATGACTTTTGTGCCTTTTGTATGCTTCTTGTGGCTATTTTGTTGTGCTTTGTTGTGTTGCTTTTTTCCTTGTCGAGGAGAGGCAGGGGCTGATTTCAGTTTTGCAGGATTCTGGTTCAGTGACTATCCTGGTCATGCGATAGCTTTGTTCATTGCTGTCCTGTGTCACACGACAGGAATGGTCACTGAACATGTCTCAGATGCTGGTTTGAGGGCAGTCCCTTGAATCCAAATTGCTTAGTTGATTATTGTATCTCTTGTTCCCTGTGGGAGTGTGTGTGTTTTTTTCTTTTTCTTTTTAAAATAAATAAAATAAAAATAAAAATAAATTTTGTTTTTCATAAATAAAAGAATATAGTCATCCGCACACTACACCACATAGATTTAGAACCCTCGGGTGCGATTGACGGCATCGCGGACGGTGATAATATTCGCCTACGCTTGAGCACCTAATGTCAAACCCATCCCCCTAGTGCGTTATAGGTGGCGCCACACTTAAACCTTACCCACGGTTGGTTTTTGATACAACGTTTTGATCACGCCAAAATGAATTGTTTTTTGAAATTTACAATAGGTCCTTATACCTTCCCCAAAACCACACACCTTGTGGGCATGTTGCCAATGCAACATGGTTTCACGTGGGGACATGTCACTCTCGTGGCGTGTTCTAACGAGAGATCATGCCGCATTGTCACCATGCACCGACGAGAGGTCATGCCGGATTTTTCTTGGAAATTCTTCGAGAATACCCGTTATGCTGCCCAAATTTCCCCAGAAATTTGGACCACTCGTCCGTCTCACATCGTGTTAGGTCTTGGTTAGGTATCATTACCTATTATTAATTTCAAATACAAAGCATTTAGTGTAATTTGAACGTTGCGTCCCTAGGTTTCCCCAAGGTGTAGTTTGCGTGAATAAAGGCTTCTCCTTTCCCAACCATACTTAGGATTTAAACCACCGATTTATACTTGAAGATAAATAAATTGTTTGCGCGGGTCTGTCCCTATTTTCCTTTTCCCTCCCCCTTATTTCCTCAAAGCCTTCTTCCTCCACTACCTTATAAACCCGTATCTACCCCTGCAGCTACGGCAAGTTGGATCCGCTCTTCTGTTCCGGGAGCTCGTTTGGTCCGTGTCGTTGAAGAAGTTCAAGCAGTTTCAGAGATTTTAGTCAGCTCAGAATCAGATATGGCCGGGAATGGTGATGTGTTTGCTGCTCAATCTGCTGGAGGTTTGGTTTCGATGGGTCAACTGGGTTTGAATGACATGTCTGCGGAAGAGTTGAGAATAACTTTGGAAGATGCTTTGGCCAGGGAACGTGAAGCCCATTTGTTGGCTCAGAATGCCAAGACCCGAGAGGAGGAAGCCCATACCCGCTTTGTCGAGGCCATGAGAGCCAAGGGAATCGTAGTACTCCACCGAGAGGATGACACTTATGAAGAAATCACGGAAGACAGCAACAACGGGATTGGATCAGCTTCTCCTGTTCAGCCTGCTCAACCCAACTACCACGCTATGCCTCCTCCCGTGAGTTACGCTCCGCGCCCTGATCAAATGTCGTCTCCGGGAATGATTGTGAATACCCAAGGAAGGTTTCCTCCCCTAACCTCTCAAGTGCATAACCAAGTTGCTCAGCAGGGTTTCAACAAAAGCGGTGGCCAACCATTAAACTTTTTTGATCTCACTTGCTCTCCAGCTCCCAACGCCCCGGTGCCACAAGCTCAGTACGGATCTCAGTTCCAAGGAAGCTATTCCCAACCCCAGTTCAGCATGTATCCCGTCAGTTTTCAGTATGGTCAGTCTAATCTGCAACAGAATGGTCAGTATCATCTTTCAGGTAATCAAATTTGTCAGGACAGTATTCCACTGTATCCGCAGTCTCAGTTCCAAAGCAACTTCCCTCAGCCCGTAGTTTGTTCTTCTCTCACCCAACACATGTATGGTTCCACCCCATATTCAACTCCTTGCTTCAGTACCGGATTTTCTACCCTTGGTCAGTTTGGAGGTCAATCAGTGCAGTTTGGTCCTCAGAATCCCAGTGTTCAGTTTAATGGCTACGACATGTACGGGAATAAGATTCCCAGCTCAGTCAGTTTGTTGGATAGCAGTATTAGCATCGCTAGTTCTTTCAGTCTTCCCGCGGCTGCCTTACCCATTAGATTTGCTCCAGAGTTCCCAGTGTTATCTTCAAATGTGGCTCCTGCTATTCCCCAGATTCCAGGTTTGACTCCGGAAGTGACAGCTTTATTAAAGCAGATGCAACAGCAGATTGATAGATTGAATGTGGGTTCTAGTGGCCTCAAGGTGGTTGACCCAGCACAAGTAACGCCTCTGCCTCATAAGTTCAAGATGCCAAAGATGGATTTTGATGGTACAGCCTGCCCAAAGACTCATGTAGATACCTACGTCATGACAATGGGGGTGATGGGCTGCATGCCCGAGTTTATGGCTTCTCATTTTCATCTAACTTTGAAGGGTCCGGCACTCACTAGGTTTTTGGCTCTCAAGCAAGAATGCCGCTCCACCTGGAGTCAGATCACCGAGACTTTCTTGGAGAAATACCGGGGTAATCTAGAGTGTCGTACTACCTGAGACGACCTAGTGGGTACCATTCAGAAAAATGACGAGTCGATCACAGAATTCTATAACCAGTGGACTGCCAAACTTAACGAGCTATCAGAGCTAATCCCCCTTCAAGATCAGAAAGATATTTTCTTGTCATGCGTGAAACCGGTGCTAAGGGAGGCCATCAGAAAGGGTTGGTACCCAGATCTCAGAGAAATGGTCGGAATGGGCGCTCGCAGTGAGAACATGCTTTTTAATCAAACTCCGGGTGTGAATGCTAGCAGTAGTAGCGAAAGTGGAGGATTCAGGTATCAGACAACTAACCCAGTCTCTGCCATGGCACCGAAAGGAAGAGAAGTGGTTAAGGACAACATCGTCAATAATCTGCAAGGAGGAGGTAATAATGGGCCTAATAATGGGAGATTCCAGCCGAAGCAGCAACGAAAGTTTGACGATTTGGGTATGACTATGGAAGAAGTTTACAATGGATTGCTCAGAATCGGTATGATCAGGCCACTGGAGAACTACAGTCCTGCTACTCCCAATCCCAATCTCGACACAAGCAAATATTGCCGGTTTCATCAATATCCGGGACACACCACCAATACTTGCTTCACACTCAAGAAGATTATCCAAGGCCTTGTGGATGAAAAGAAGATTGAAAAGTCCCCTCATCCTAACGTCGTCAACAACCCTCTGCCCAGCAACAACGTGAACCTCATCGACTTTGGTCAAGACTATTTCGTGAATGTAATAGAGTTTGGAGAGTCTGTAAATGGAAAAGTTAGTGATGATTGTAATGAATTTATGACTGATGTAATTCCTTGTTCCAATGAAATGAAAGACAACTTTTGCTACGTCTTGTATCTTGATGATTTGTATGATTTGAATAATGCTGTTGAGTACGATGATTATGAAGAGCGTTTGGTTGTCAACGCTATAACCTCTATGGTTCCAAGAGAGTCCCCAATCTCTTTGGAGGAACTCAGGATAGCAGCTAATTTGGAGGCGCCATTGTCCGTGAATGAGATAAGACAAGCAGCGTGGCCATACAGCACCCACTCCGCTCCACTTACACTAGATGAACTCAAAGAGGCTAGCAAAAATTTTTTGGTTGAAGATCATCAAGAGGTTAATTTGTTGACACGATCAGGAAGAATGTTGGGAATGGATAGTGCTGATCCATCCGGGAAAGGCAAAGGAGTTGCGGTTTCGAATCCCCAGGCCTCCCAGGATCCCTACAGATCAACAGGAAATGAAGAAGTCCAAGAGGACCCGATCTTGACGCAGTTGAAGAGAACCCAGGCTGATATCTCCTTGTGGTCCCTGCTCACATCCTCCTACCCCCATAGCTAAAGATGGAAGAGGCTCTGTCCAAAACCAAGGTGTCTGTCAACGCCACTCCAGACGAGGCCTGCCAATTGATCAGAACGACCCAGTATGGAAGCATTATCACTTTTACAGACCTTGATCTGCCTACTTTCGGTTCAAAGCATAATGAGTCTCTGCACATCACTGTGCCCTTGGAGGGGGTCGAATCCCCCATGTGTTAGTGGACAATGGGTCGGCCATGAAAGTGCTTCCTGCCAAGATGATGAGTATGCTAGACATTGACACACAGAGCCTTAAGCCATCCAACCAGACCATAAAGGCCTACGATTCGACATCCAGAGCAGTGTTGGGGATAGCCTCTTTGAATCTGTTATTTGGGAGTAAGGAGATGGCAGTAGAATTCCAGGTCATTGATGTTCCTGTCACGTTCTCGGCGTTATTGGGCAGGCCATGGATTCATGAAATCGGAGCGGTAGCCTCCACCCTCCACCAGTGTTTGAAGTTTGTGCAAGATGGAGTTTTGATAACCATTTACGGGGATAGCGTCACTATTGGGGAGACCAGCACCAATACCATGCCAGTGATGGAAATCAAGCTTGACCAAGAGAACCTGATGCTCAGTGGTTTCATGATCGAAAATCCTAAAGGGAAGGTCTGCACTATAGATTTGACAACTTCCTCGGACAAGATTCCCCCCGTACTGAAAATGATGAGAGGCATGAGCTACATCCCTGGCCTGGGGCTAGGGAAACGTCAACAAGGACCATGTAAGCTTGAGATGCCGGAACCCAAGAGAAACAGACGAGGCCTGGGATATGTTGTGTCTGGAGAGGACAAAGCGTATGATAAGGCCGAACGCTCAAAGAATGGATGACCCTAGCTGCTGGCAAGAGATACAAAAGGCCCGAGGTGCGCCCTTACAGCTGGTCTCTGAACAAACACTTTGTCAAGGAGGATGGGGAAATGTTCGTCTGCCTGAAACCGAAGCTAAGTCCAGTGGAAGAAAGGATGAGAACAATTCGAAGGTTTGCCAACAGCCAAAACCCAGTGAAGGAAATGCTTGTCAGTATGCCCAGAAGGCCAGGCATTACTGCTACATATGAGAATAGCTACCGTTTTTGGGGGCCTGATTATGTCAACCAGTTTGAGAAGCTTGCCCTAGACGGGCCTGTAATGCACAAGATCCGCGGTGCTGACCCCATAGACATTGAGGGTGATTTGGCAGATCTGTTCAAGGATCAGGGCTATCAGAGCCTGAAAGCGGCATGTTCACAGAAGAGATACCTGCAGAAGGGTTTGTTGTTGCTGAAGATCCCA
Organism: Adenophora triphylla var. japonica; assembly: GCA_022495995.1. NCBI lineage: Eukaryota > Viridiplantae > Streptophyta > Magnoliopsida > Asterales > Campanulaceae > Adenophora > Adenophora triphylla. Next base: position 173,655 of record JAFEMH010002597.1, read on the forward strand.
GAGATTTGATCGACTTTTCCTCTGACAGTGAGGTAGTGGCCATGTTGGAATTTGAGAAGGAGCCAGTTGTGGATCTGAACAATTTGGAGACCATTGCCATTGCAGAACTGGACTTCATTCCAAGGACCGTTCGCTGACAGGGAGACTATGATCAAAAAGCTTGGGCTCAAGCCTCGTCCCAGTCCCTCTGCGTCTAAGTTTGTCCCCCGTTTCCTGAGTCATTCCCCTGAATCCCTTGTGATCGAGTTCGAGTCCTCTGATCGGTCTGACGTCCTCACGACGGAAGACCGTCGTCATGTTGTAGACATTGTTTTCCCCTTCGCTCTGAATAAAATGGTCGATCTTTCTGAGTATCCCGTGATTGCAAATCTAACCATTTAACGCTTAACAAAAAATGATCATCAAGATTTAAAAATAATTAAGCCTGATTCAATTGAAGATAATGCAGACTTAATAGATGAGCAAATTTTAGAAAATAATTCAAAGCAGGTTTGCGAGCAAGAGGAAAGCCGGGCCTAAGCTGCCGATAAGGTATTGACAACGGTGAACTTGGGAACAGCTGAGGAACCCAAAGAAATGCAAATTGGTAGCTTCTTCTCCGGAGTTGAGCGGGATGCCCTGATCGAGCTGCTTAAAGAGTTTGTAGACGTCTTTGCCTGGTCCTACAAAGATATGCCCAGGTTGGATACACCTATCGTGGAGCACCGGATACCCCTGGATCTAGAGATCAAGCCGATTAAGCAGAAACTGAGGCGGATTAAGCCCGAGTGGTCCTTACAGGTCAAAGAGGAGATTGAGAAACTCCTACGGGTGGGCTTTATCAAGGTGATCGAATATCCGACTTGGCTGGCAAACATTGTAACGGTCACAAAAGCAAATGGAAAGGTTCGGGTTTGCGTAGACTTCCGGGATCTCAACAAGGCTAGTCCCAAAGATGAATTCCTTCTGCCAAACATTGACATGCTGGTGGATGCAATAGCGAATTATGAAGTCAAGTCCTTCGTCGATGGTTTTGCGGGCTATAATCAGATTAAAATGGCCGAGGAAGATCAGGACAAGACAGCATTCACCACTCCTTGGGGCACTTATTGCTACACAGTGATGCCATTTGGGATGAAGAATGTTGGAGCTACCTACCAGAGGGCCGTAACTACCCTGTTCCACGACATGATCCATAAGGAGATTGAAGTGTACGTTGACAATATGATCATTCACTCAAAAGGGTCAGATGGACAGCATTTCACCGATTTAAGGAAGTTCTTCAACAGACTTCGGGAGCACTCCATGAGACTAAATCCAGCCAAGTACACCTTCGAGGTTATCCGCGGCAAGGTCTTGGGTTATATGGTCACAGAGCGCGGCATCGAGGTAGATTCCAGAAAGGTCAAGGCAATTGTTGAGATGAAGCCGCCCAGAACTGTCTCAGAGGTAAAGGGTTTATGGGCCGTCTACAGTACATCAGCCGATTTGTTAACCAGCTGACCTCCATGTGTGAGCCAATCTTTAAGCTACTGAAGAAGAATCAAGAGGTGATTTGGAACGAGGAATGCCAGCTAGCTTTCGATAGAATCAAAGCTTTTCTCGTTAATCATCCCATTCTTTGTCCACCTCATGGGAGCAAACCTTTACTCTTATACTTGACGGTCACAGACACAGCCATCGGGGCCATGCTAGCGCAAGAGAAAAAGGACTCCAAAGTCGAGAATGCCATCTATTTTGTCAGCCGCAAATTCCAAGGTAGCGAGTTGAATTACTCTGCCCTAGAGGAGACGTGTGCAGCTCTAGTTTGGGTGGTCAGAAAGCTAAAGCACTACATGCTATCCCACACAGTACATCTGGTATCCAAAATGGACCCAATTAAGTACCTATTTCAGGGTGACAGAGGCAACATTTCCATCAGATTGGCAAAATGGACCTTCTTCCTAGCTGAATTTGATATCAAATATGTGATCCGGAAAGCAATAAAAGGATAGGGTTTGGCAGATCAGTTGGCTGACTCCCCCAGCACCAGAAGCCCGAGGACCAGATCTCCAGTTTCCAGATGAGGGGATTTTTGTTGTAGAAAATGGCAACCGGTGGCAACTATTCTTCGATGGTGCAGCAAACAAAAGAGGTAACGGCATCGGGATAGTACTAGTAGACCCGAATGACATGCATACCCCCATAGCTATCAAGCTAAACTTCTCGGTTACCAACAATGTAGCTGAATATGAAGCTTGCATAGCCGGTCATGAGGCTGCCCTTGAACGACATGTGGATGAGTTGGAAGTGTTTGGTAATTCCCAACTGATAATCAATCATGCCGCCAATAGATGGAAAACTACAGATCCGTGTCTCCAGATGTATCATGCTTACATTGCAGAGCTCATCGGCCAGTTAAAGGAAGTGTCATTCCAATTCCTGCCGCGAGATAAGAACAGATTTGCCGATGCACTAGCTACATTGGCCTCCTTGGTGGAAATACCAGAAGGAAAGTCAATCAAGCCGTTCAGGGTCGGAAGGCAAGAAAATCCTGCATATTTTTGTGAAATAGAGATCGAAACCGTTAACAAGCCGTGGTACAACCAGATCTTCCAATATCTCAAGCATGGTGAAGCATCCTTCCCCGTTGATAGAGAAGGAGACCTAAAAGGTATTCATGCCAAAAGTCTGCAAGCTCTAAAAAGGCTATCAGCACAGTACGTCATACTTGGCAATGAGTTATGGAAGAAAAGGGAAGGTTGCCCACTCCTGCTCTGTATTAGCAAAGAAAAAGCTCAGAGAGTAATGGAAGATGTTCACAACGACGCCTGCGGACCTCACATGAATGCTTGATCCCTTATGCACAGCATTATCAGACTGTGTTACTTCTGGATCACCATGGAGACCGATTACATCCAGTTTGTGTGGACTTGCGATAAGTGTTAGCGGTTCTCCAACCTAAACGACATCCCTCCTCATGATCTATACTGTATGACAACTCCTTGTCTCTTTGCAACGTGGGGAATTGATGTCATTGGGAAGATAACTCCATCCAGGAGCAACGGACATTCATTTGTTCTGGTCGCGGTAGACTACTTCACAAAGTGGGTGGAGGCTGCGTCCTATAAAGTGCTTACAGCTAAGAAAGTTGCTCGCTTCATAAAAGAACAAATATTTTGCCGCTACAGAGTCCCAAATGAGATCATTTCTGACAATGGAACCCATTTTGAAGGAGAAACCGATCAGCTGCTCACCGAATACAGGGTCAAACACCATAAGTCTTCACCATACAGACCGCAGACAAACGGTGCTGTTGAGGCTGCCAATAAGAACCTGGAGAGAATCATAAAGAAGATGGTCGAGCAAGGACGGGACTGGCCGGAGAAGATGCACTTAGCATTGTGGGGCTACCGCACTTCAATTCGAACCGCTATCGGTGCAACTCCATATGCTTTAACTTATGGAATGGAGGCTGTCATGCCCATCGAGTTAGAGATTCCATCCCTCAGGGTATTGCTCGAGAATGAAGTGAATGAGATTGAGTGGCTCCAAAGTCGATGCAACGAGCTGGCACTATTAGATGAACACAGATTAAAGGCCATGGTGCATAACCGGGCATATCAGAAGAGAATGGCTCATGCTTTTGACAAAAAAGTGAAGCCCAGGGACATCAAGGTTAGTGATATGGTCCTCAAAATGAAGCCCTCGAATCAAAACAGTGCATTGGGCAAATGGGCACCTGTCTGGGTGGGGTCGGACCTTTTCTAGTGAAGAAGATATTCTCCGGAGGAGCGATGCAGCTAACAGATTTGGACGGCAACCCATTCTTGCACCCCGTCAACGGCGACAAGTTGCGGCGATATTATGTTTGATCGAGTCTTCCCCTCTGTACATAAAACAAAAAAAAATGAAAATAAAGGCGCAATAAAATTGTCCCAGATGAGACTGAAAACCTCTCAAAAGGCGGTCCATGCAAAAATAAGGGACGCGCCCGGTGCTAAAAGAATATACCCAACTAGACTGAAAACCCTAAAAAAGGGCAGTCTAGGTAAAAAAAAAAGGGTTTCACCATGTCCCCCTTCTGTCTTCCCCTTTCTTAATCACAAAAGTTGATTGAGTCGAACTACGAAGACCTGAGCCCCTTAGTTCTCTTTGTAAAAGGGGAACGTAGGCAACCACTCGTGGTTAGGTCTAAAATGTTGCAAAATCTCATATCTGGCCAAAATGTGTTTTGATTATAGTTCCAAGGCTTTTCAAAGGTTCATTTTAAGTTAATATTCTTTTTGATGAGTTCAAGCACGACCTGCTTTTGATTCAAATAACTTGCTGCGAATAAAAAGGAAATAAATTTTCAAGATGCTAACATCTATTTTGTCTGCATTAAGTAATCAAGGGATACTCATGTTCCATACAAATAAATCTCTCCCCCAAAATACAAGCAAAAGTGTCTCCTTTCTCTCAGAAAAGTGTCTAGAAGCTTGTTCCCGCTCCCGAACTTGTACCTCTGTCCTTCCTTTTCCTCGGTCCCCGGGAGGTCCCTGGCCTAGGAATGTCAAATAAGTCGGTTTGAGCCCGTCCCAGCTCAGGTATAGTGCATGCCGGTGGTTCGATCAGACCAGTCTCCCTCAAAGCGGCCCTGGCAGCTCTCTCTTGTCTCAAGGCCTCTCTGCAAGCTATCGCCTCCGGATTATCCCTCATAGTCGCTCTCCGGATCTCTTGCCTCCGATAGTCCACAGCAACATCGCCGGTAACATTATCTGGATTCCCCTGGGCCTCTATATCTCTAAAAGACCGGCTGGTTGGGTAGTTTGCTCCCAAGTATTCTCGACGGCAAGCCTCTATCGCCAACTGCACAGGACCCTGTTGCTCCTCATACCAAATCAGATACTCTGTGGTCAAGAATGTAATCCCTTTGACCTGACGAAGGAGCGTCCGTGTGGGAAGAAAACCCTCAAAGAAGGATCTGCTGAAGAACTGCACAGTCTAAGGCTCAGTCATGACCATCGGAACAGCATCAGTCGTCAGCTTCTCTCTCAAAGCTCGTACAATCTACTGAGGGTACCCATACTGCCTACTCACCAACGACGGGATGCAGAATGAAGACACATGCAACCCTGGCAGCCTGACTACTACTGACCCATCCTGAATGTCTCTCATGGTCTGTAGCCCCCATGCTGGAATCCAAAAGCTCAGATCGGCAGTCCCGTACCGTGTCAATCTCATCTGCCAGCTGTCAGCGGCCGTATCCCTCAACAATCGGCACTGTCTGGTCACCCAAGGCTTCGCTGTTTGACCCGCTGGTAATGGCCCGATCAAGCCCAACCTCTCAGAAAGCCACAAGGATAACAAACTGGGGCTGCCTGCACCCATGAAAGCAGATCCTCCGGCTAGTCTATCAAGGCCATGGTAGGTTTCAGCCAACAACAGCGGTACAATGTCCATCTCCCCTTGTCCAGACCAGATTTGACAAAGGTTCACACCTCGGTCACCCCTGAGTTGTCTAACAATCTCCAGCAACGCACCTGAGCAGACTCCGACATATCCACAGAAATAGTAAGTCGACAGTGTAAGCAATACATATATGTCTAGAGATGTAGAAAGATCAAACAGCTCCGGACTGGAAGAACGCAACCGGGCTATCCGGGTCAAGTCTACAAGATCATCATCCAGAATCATAGGTGCCACCTGATCTGCTGGCAGGCATAGGAAAGCTGACAATTGCTTCGTAATTGACCGTCTGTCCCGGGGAAATGCTACAGTCTCCACCTCACCTAGGCCTGTCAATGCTCTGAAATACTCCATGGTTGGCGTCAGATCATTGTATGACAAAGTAAACACGTGCCTCTCCGAGTCCCAGAAACATGAAGCCGCCCAGAGCAAATCCCAATCAACCCTCCAGTTCTTCAAAGGCCAGAGACACGGCATGCCATACCGCTTGTCAATGATTTTCCCATGATGCTTTTGGTGAAATCGTGAAACTTTGACAAAGTCTTGGCAAAATTGATGTTCCCGAGAAGCTATTTCTCTGTCATAGTGCTCCATGGTGATTGAAAGTTCCAACCTTGGTCACAGAAATCGCTTATCTATCAAGCTGGGACTGTTGGGTTCCTCCTGCTGAAAGGGTAATGTCTGCAAATGAGTCCTGAGTTAATTTTAAAAGGGACCTATTACGAGCTTCTTCTAGTCGTGCGACACATCTTTCCAAGCAGACACGTCATGTCGGGCGACACACCTGGTCAACATCAGATCAATGTTCCTGCCAGTCCACCTCCAAGGCACTCTCTGACTCGCCGTCGCTGCAATACACCCCCACATATATTCACATGTAAATGCACGGGAGAGGGTTTCCCCCCCACCATATGTATCACTATACACACTCACCCGATATAGTTCCATAATCTCATGTACACTGACCTGCCAATACAATAATCGCATTTCTTTCCTCTTGTTCCCAGAATGGACAGATTCGTGAAAACAAGCTAACATAGTTTAACCTTTGCTAACAGAATAGCATAGTTAGATGTAGTACTTGGAGTGTTTCTTTCCCCCGCAGGTACAACAATCAGCTGAGCATTACCAAATCTAAAGGATTGCCCCTCAAAGCAAAACCGAGACAAAAAATCCAAGTCTATCAGTCTCCCCAGTAATGTGCGTCAAGATCATTGGCCCCATCACCAAAGCATCAGCAAAAAAAAAAAGAATCTGTTCCCTAGCAAACAGAATCCATATCACATCAAGCAAAGTTCATGATTCCTAAGTCAACCAATAGTCAATAAGGACCACCCCGCACCCGGCAATTCATCAACAGTGGTAACATCAGTCCCTCCGACAGCCACAAACTTCCAAGACCAGCAGTAGCATCAGTCCCTCCGACAGCTACAGGTAAGCACAACACAGGTATGAAACCATATTCTATCCAAACTATCAAATCATCATGTCTTGTATTCTCGAAAAATCATTTTCTTCAGGTCATCTCGCACAATCGGGTTCAGACGCCTCATAACAGTCTTCCATCGAGTTCAGACGCCTCATAACAGTATTCTACCGGGTTCAGACGCCTCATAACAGTCTTTCACCGGGTTCAGACGTCTCATAACAGTCTTCCACCGGGTTCAGATGCCTCATAACAGTCTTCCACAGGGTTCAGACGCCTCATAACAGTCTTCCACCGAGTTTAGATGCCTCATAACAGTCTTCCACCGGGTTCAGACGCCTCATAACAGTCTTCCATCGGGTTCAGACGCCTCATAACAGTCTTCCACCAAGTTCAGATGCCTCATAACAGTCTTCCAACGGGTTCAGACGCCTCATAATAGTCTTCCAACCGGGTTCAGACACCTCCTAATAGTCTCTTTGGGTCAGACACCTCCGAATAGTCTGAACTACGACCGGCTTGATTCCCTCCAGGGATACATAGGAATCCTTTCTCCAAAGGTCCAACCATCCGATCTCACCAGATCATTTGTCCAACCCTCTGCCTTATCCCCCAGTCACTCAATAGGATTGGGTCTTATTTTATCGACAACCTTACTTCTTCCATAAAACTCCGCAGTGAAGTTGTTCCACGTCTGTGGAGTGTGATCTCGTTCCCAACTTTCCTTGAGTATCTGTCACCAATGCTTGGTTGGCCCTTCTAATTTGAACACCGCACAACGAACTTTCTCCTCATCTGAGCTTCCCATTGAAACAAAGATCTTCTCCATCGTTTCCAACCACCTATCTGCCTTAACTGTATTCGGATCTCCGTTGTAGCTAGGTGGAGCCAACTTTACAAACTTTTCCAATCCTTGAGCTTGTCTCCCTTCTTGTTGCTGTTGCTGACCCTGGCTTTGAGCTGCCATACCCTGAATAAAAGACCGGAACATGTTCATCAATTCCACATTTGGATCCTCTCCGGATCCCCCCGCATCTGGATCTCCTTCCACCCTTTGATGTTCTTTCCCCGTACCAGCCATTACACAATTCCCCTGCATCAAACACTCGACGTCAGACATTACACACTCCCCCTTAGACTCGACTTCTACCCTTGACATCTAACCTTAGCTCTAATACCAACTGTGGGGCCTCCCCAACCCCGGGACCTATAAACTCGTGCCCCGATGGTGGGGTCCCCAACCCGACCCAACTTAGAGGAAACCTTTTGAGTAACCCATTTCAAGCTAAGTGAGTTCTAAGAAAATTTTGACATGACCTTTCTAGTTTAAAGTGTTAAGTAAACCTGTTTAATATATCCACATGCTTACATTCATCGTACTTTAAAAGAAAAGGCTCATACTTTCACATTTACAACCACACCACATTATTTACAAGCAAACATCACCATTATTTACAAACCAAGTTTTCAAGTGCTTATAGAAGTTATTTACAAACTTTACCCCAAAAGAATAACAACCAACAAAACCCCCTCTTAGCAAAACGTACCCTGACAACCAAAAGACCATCCAACTGCCCCGGCCTCACCGATCCTGACCTCCTGTCTCAGCGGTATCTAAAAAAAATTAAGGGGAGACAGGGTGAGAAAGAATCTCAGTAATCTATTATGCATGCAACAAGATGCCAAATAAGATGCAACACGTAAATAAGTTGTTCAACATCATATTTGGAAAGCGGTAAACATATTACATTACCTGACCTTACCTTTTCCTGTCTGAACAATAAGTCGTACTACTGGGAATACATCCTCTTTATTCGTGAACGGCTTAGGCCTATTCACGCCTTACAAGACCCCTTTTTCAGGGAACCATGTAAGGTATCAGTATCCTATGAACTGCTTAGGCATATCCATAGTAACTGAACCCCTCATCTGTGGCCACAGTGGGGGAGCGGTCACAGGTATAATGTAACCCGAGCACCTAATGGAACAATTTCTCATAAATGATCGTATTCCATTATACCCCCAAATCAGCTGATATCAATCACATTCAAGCAGATAACAGTTACTTGAAATTAAATCCAAACATAGGGATAACAATGTATAACATGGTACCATTACTCATGTTCAACCTTCAAATAGTGTCACATATATATTTACACTATTGAATTACCATGATCAACAAATGATATGTATGCTCATGATCAAACCAATGATGCTGTGCAACAAATATTTCACGCACCAATTTAACATTTAACCATCCCTAAGTAACCACGTAGGGTATAGTAACATACAAGTAGCTCTAAACGTTCATAATATCACATTACACAACTCCCTTTTAAGTTCCATAAACAAATACCAAGTTTCTACAAACTTTGGTTCTCAATTAACAATGGCCTCCAACCCTTTTCCAAGCGATATTTAAAGCCCTTCCCAATATCCGATTTGGCCAAGCAAAACATGGTTGTGAAGTACTAATGTTGCTCTAGAATTATAGTTAAATAAAGACCAATTCCCACTTAAATTGTTTAGGTTTCATTTGACTTGAAATTCATGTTCTGAAATTGTCCTGGGCACGACTCGTGCTCCAGGGTACGAGTCGTTCCCAACCCCTGCACGACTGCCTAAACCTTCATGCCTCGTTATCACGACTGACACTGACAAGTCACGACTCGTGCTACAGAGCACGACTTGTGCCTCTTTCCAGAATTGTTGCTGATGTTTACATCAGCTGCAACCAAAACCACAAAACACCATTTTTGCTTCATCCAGCTGCACCAAACTAACCAAAACCAGTTTATATACCATTTTTAACCCATAGCAACACTCAATCCCTATTTTATAACATCTATTCTACATCTAATTTAGAGTCTATTCCATTAGCCTTTTCATTGTTCTTCCATGTCAATCAATTCCAACCCAAATTCCAAGCAATGAAATGTGATCAATCAAGTTCAACATGACTTTTAACATCTTTAAAACATCAATCAAGGCATATGCTCAACATAGAAGGGAAAATCATAATAACTTACTTGGAAAATAGGAAAAAGAATAAGAAACTTTAACCGGGTAGATGTGTTCTCCTCCACGCCGTGATCAATAATCCGTGCTCAAACTGAAGAACGGATCACCGGATGATTTTCTAGGATTTTAAGAAGAAAGCTAGGGTTTTGGAAGGTTTCTAGAGCAAGGAATAAGTAGAATGACATAGGGAGCAAATGGCTTCTTAAGAAAGCCTTAAAATAGGATAAATATCAAACTTTTACACTAAGCCCCCTTCAAGTATCCATGACTAAATTAAACCCCTAAACTTTAATTACTCTAAAGCCCCTACTACTTTTATAATTCCTTCCATTTATAATTCCAAGTAACTCAATTAAGCATTATACAACAAAAGGAATTCATGAACCTTACTACACAAAATCCATGGAAATGATTAAGCAAATATTCATATCATCAACCAAATACCAAGTAATGCATCATAAAAATGAGGTGCATCCCCCCATTCCCACGTGATCCACGTGTGCCTAAACAGTGCCTAGGGTTAGGGTCGTGACACATATATACCCCCCAAACCATATGTACCACTGGTGCCCTTTCCCAGTCGATTTGATGAGAAATAAGATAGAGCATCAAATGAAAGAATTGATGGAGTTGTTCTCCAAAGTTAGCACAAACCTTCCACTACTTAATGTGATTAATATCATTCTGAACTATGCAAAAATTTTCAAATAATTAAACTCTATAAAGCATAGGCACGGAAATAATGAGATGTAAATCATGGGAGAGAATGTTAGTGCCATAGTCCGATAAGACCTCCCACCTAAACTAAAGCACCCTGAAAGTTTCACAATTTCTATTACTATGAGGATTCTAGTGAGGTGAAGCCAATGTTAGACCTTGGTTCTAGCATTAATTACTATCATACTCCACTTACATAAAATTGGGCTTGTTCGAGTTGAAGCCCAACACAATGACCCTCCATTTAGTGGACCGTTCTATTAGGAGACCGATGGGTATTGTGGAGGATGTATTAGTTCAAGTGGGGTCCTTGATAGTCCCCGTTGACTTTGTGGTTATGGATATGGTTAATGGAGGAAGTACGTGTAGAGACCCTCCTCTTTTTCTAGGACATCCCTTCATGGCCAAAACTAACACAATAATAAATGTGGGGAATGGGAAATTGTCCACGATGATAGCGAATGAGAGGATAGAAATCCCAGTTAATGATGTGATGAATCACCCCATGGATGATGGGGAGGATGATTATGAGTCCTTAGATGAAATAGAGGATAATGAGTGTGCTAAATTAGATAAGAGTGACTGTGAGAATTCTAGGGATAAAGCGGACGTCCATGATATGGCTAGTAACAAAAGGCCGAAAAACACACTTTGAGTGATGGACCGTATCACCCCCTAGATCGACCCCATAAGGAGTCGGTGTCAAAATTAAAATCATTATTTCCTATTAAAGCTTAAAGTAATAATTCATGTGCTCAAATTGAGAAATGCTATTTTCTTGATATATCTGATTCTTGTATTGCTAATATTGATGATCAAGATAGTTTCTCTTATAATTTTGTTGAGAAATATAGGGTGCTTGATGTCTGCGGGACCAAGGCACCAAATAAGTGTGGGGGAGAGACCCCAAAGAAAAAGAAAAAAAAGAAGAAGGCTAAGAAAAAGGCCCCAAAAAATCCTTGGGCTCCACTCTAGCTTATAAGAATGGTACATTTGTGTGGAAAGTTGTGGGAGTTTTTGCCCGTGAAATTATGAGGTGGGCCAAGGGAAGAAAATCTAAGGCGAAGGAAAAGATGGCCACCTCCAATCCCAAGTGAAAGTGGGACTACGGTCAGGCTAACGACCTTAACCAAATACGCTTATTGGGAGGCAACCCAAGTAGGTATGTTTTATTTATTTTATTTATTTGCTTTGTTGTTTCATATCATCCTTCGAACCCAAAGCATGTTTTAGTTCTCTTTGCTATAAGGACATAGCATGTTTTGAGTTTGGGGTAGATATCTCTCAGAGTTTGTGAGTTTATAAGGGAGTGTATATTGTATTACCCTCCAACAAAATAGGGAAATTTAAAAATTTTGTTCTTTTCATATTTTAGATGTGGGATAAATTCGATTATGATTTGAGAGTTCATAATATTAAAATCTTGAGTGTTATTATAAATATGGGGATATAATTGCATTGAAACATGTAATATATGATTACTTCACCTTTCACTTCCATATTATTTTTCTTGATCACTGTTACCAATTTAGGAGACATTTATAGGATCATTTTGGCATTCTCGGGGTCCCTAGAAAATGTTTGCATGACTGTCAATAACACATCAGTTAGGCTATTCGGGATGTGATATACGACTATTTTCTTTGAACCATATTTATGAGCCTTTAACTTTCTAGTCAATTAAAAATAATAATTTGCTTGAATCCCTTTTGAGCTGTGAAAATAATGGAATCTTTCAAAAAGTGGGAGGTTAACTTAGACCACCATTCAACTTCTTTTGGCACCTACATTATCCTACCCTTTAAACCTATACACTATTCTCTTACCATTTCAAGAAAGTGAAACTAGGGAATGAATGAGATTTGTGGGTTATGTTTGGAAAATTAAGGGTGAAAAGTGGTCATGAAAAAAAGAAATAAAAGCGTCATGTTATGTATTGAAATGAGGGGTTTGAGCAAAATATTGAATGCATATTATTCTTGATATATATGTGCAAAGAAAATAAAAAAAAATGAAAAGAAGAGGCTGAAAAAGCCTTGCCCTCTCTTATATTGAAGTGGAAAGTGACCAATGAAAGAAAGGTGATAAACCCTTTATGTGAAGTATGCAAAATTATAAGTTTGGGAGTTGAATCAATGGGTTGAGATGGATTGGAGTGATAAATTCAAAGTGAGGATGTATGATAAAGACTTTCTAGTTTCACTTGCTTGACTTCGTATATCCTTAACATCATTTGGATACATGAACCTAGCTCGCGATTTTCGCGATACGTTTCAAGCCATAAGCCATATTTAATCCCTAAAGAGTAGACGGGTTGACAGTTTTGTTTAAACATGCATATGAGTGTCCCTTGTACATAAATTTTTATCTATTATCATTGATTTAGAGCATGACACAAGTGACCTATAAAATATCTTACTTTGTTGAAAATGATCTCTCATCTATTCATTTCATATTATTGTTACTGTGGTGGAGAATTGTAAGTTTGATGCATCAATGTAAATATAATCCCATGTTCATGATAATACTTGTAGATTATGTGTGTTGTAAGATTTGAGACTTATTGTGCCAACAACCTATTAAGTGAATTGAACAATCCTAATATATTTTATTCGTTTTAATTAGTTAGTTAGTTTTATTTTTGTTTTTATTTTTGTTTTACTCGAGGACGAGCAAAAGATGAGTTTGTGGGTACTTGATGGATGTGGTTTTACCCTTCCAAAAGATTTATTTCCAAGTAAATTTTCTGTTCAAAACCCTGAGAATTTAATGTATTTTTTAGTATTTTATAAATATAGGGGATGAAGTGAAATTAGGCAGAAAATGGAGGATTTAAGCTGAGTTTTAAAAGCTCGGGGACCAAAGTGCAAAAGAGGAAATAGGAGGTACTAAGATGAAAATTGAAAGGGACTGAACGCACGATTTTGCCAGAAAAGAGGGCGAGCGCGCAACCTTGATTGGAGCTATCGCTCAATTGGGTTTGTGACCGATTTTTGTGACGGAATATGGTCCATCACATAATTGAAGGTAGCTTCTGAAGGATTAGTGATGGAAATGAAGCGAATTTGTGACGGATTGGATGCTGAATCTGAATTTGACTAGAAATTGACCTATTTTGGCTGCAAATTAGGAAGCTCTCCTCCCTCTTACTATAAAAAGGATCCCTACCCTAGATTTTGGTATTATCTATTTACTATCTTTTATCGTCCTCTCTATCTCCTATTCTCTTGTACATGGTAAATTAGGATTTTATTTATTTTGAAGATTCAAAAACAAAGTTTTATGATTTTATTGTTATGGCACTTTAATGCTAAATTATTTGATTCGTGGATTAAGTTAAGTAACAATTGAATCTTTATGATACTGATTTAATTCTTCCTATCTCTCTCTCATTCTTGTTCTCTCAACATTCTTCAAGATCATTCTTAGGTTTCAATTGTATGTTAAGATACTTTTGGCCTTTGAATCTATTTGGGTATAAATCGTTTCACTCACATGGATGATTTATATATTGACCATTGTTGAGAAGATTAGATTTAATTGAGGACTTCACGAAAATCAATAAATTTAGGTTCTTATGTTCTTGTCTTCTTAATTGAATATATTGAATGTTTGTATTGTCTTCTCTGTAAAAAGAACTCTTGAAAAAACAAAACTGAAAATTTTCAAATTGAATCCGAAAATGTCAATTTCGGAATTCAATTAAATGAATCCGGAATTTGCATTTCCGAAATTGAATTTACGTTTTCCAATTTAAAAAAAAAATGAAATCCAAAATTACCAATACCGGATTACATTAGGCGCGATCGCTCCCCTTTTAACAGAAAATATTATTTTGCTAAAATCAGTTTTGTAAAAAAAAAAAAATAGGAATTCCAAAATTGGTAACAGCGGATTACATTCGGCACGATCGCCTCCCAATATACCGCGCGATGGATCTTTTTTACATTATTAATTTCAGTTTTGAAAAAAAAATGGATTCCGGATTTGGTAATGCCGGATTACCTTATTCCGAAATTACCAATTCCGGAATTAATGTTGAAAGTGCTATTTTGGTACTTATGTTTTTAAAAATGTTATTTTGGTATATAAATTTTTAAAAAGAAATATTTTGGAAAAAAAATTACTGATAAGGCTTATTATATAACTAACAAAGAATGCCTACATCGTCCCTTCAGTCAATCAAAATCCCCAAATTTTTGCCTCGACACTTAATCAAGGAAGTTCTAAAGTTCCCGAGAATCTATTAAAGAAGTTGATGTGATTGTGAAATATATGTTTGGGCCTGAACAGTATTATGGGCCTAGTGGGCCCAGTGGGCCAAGATGGGCCATGTATGTTAAGGGTGGCAAGGGAATATAAAATGAATGATAAAGGTAACCCCTTTTTAATTGGCGAGAATTATAGTTGGGGAAAAGAATAAGTCGAAGCGTGAGAATAAGCAATATGCGGGAAGCACCCGTGGCGGGAACTGACGTGACGAGCATAACCATTAGGCGACAAGTATAGGGGATGGACTAGGCGACAATACTAGCATGGTTCCCTTAGTAGGATTGTTGCCTGGCGACAATCATGACTGGTGATTGATAAGTGATTATGGTGCTGCCACGTGTACACCCACTACTCTTGTCAGAGTAAGGTGATGTGACGAGGTGAGTAGTAATTTCCCACTAACTTTGGGGTGGTTGGCTTGATGTCATGTATGATTGATACGTGTCCCCCATGTGCAAGGCACACGGTTGCATGGTAGTATATAAGCATTAGAGGAAACACTATTTTTAAGTTTTTACTCTATCCCTCTCGAAGCTCTCTCTCTCTCTCTCTCTCTCTCTCAAGTTTCCATTGTTATTCATCCTTCTCACAAACAGTCACTTATTCTCACGCCGGAGGGGTTTTACCGGAGCCACCCTCGGTTTAGTTCCCTTTATTTGTTTGTTTTTAGGAGACACAGTTGACCATTCCAAGGAATACTAGCCGGAGTATCCTCCATTGTAGCTGTGGGTTCAGCTCCTGTGCAACACATTTTTCCATGTAGCATCAGTTGGTTCCATTATCGGGATTGAGCGTTCTTCATTGGTTTGTTTGGTGGAGTTTGGAGGTTGTTGGTAGTTGTTCGGTAGTGATTTTGAAGTTGGTGTACTATTCTTGTTCTTTGGTGGAGCCCAGAAAATCTTTGGTTGTCAGTGGTTGTTGTTGTCAGCTTTGTTGTTGGTGTAAAGCTGTTTGTTTTGAAGTTTGATAGGGATTTGTAGTTTGTGTGAAGGTGATCGTTGTCAGAAACTTGGTTTAGTGGCTGTCAGTGTTCTTATTTTCTGGTGTTGTAAAGTTGTTTTGATTGTTGAAGTTTTCTGATGGAGTGATAGATTGTGTAAAGGGGATATTGTTGTCAGAAGGGGTGTTGCTAAAGTTGTCAGAGTTGTGGTTCTGTTTATAAAAGGTGTTGTTTGGCTTGAAGTTTTTGTTGGGAATATTTATTTTTTTGATTACAAGTTGTTGTGATGGGCCAACATAAAGCTACCCCTTCCAAGGCGGCCCAAAATCTGACTTTAGCAACCCCAAACCCGAAGGAAGTTCATGCTGGGTCGGGATCTGATAGACATATGGAGGTGCACACCTCTCAGACTGATTCTAGTGTCAGGCGGGCTAGAGGGCGGGAGGAGAGGATGAGAGTTGAAAAGGCGAAGGCTGTGGCGGAGGGGCAAATTCCCGCTCAGTTGAATGGTGCTAAGGCGAGAGCTAAGGCAGATAGATTGAGGGCAGATAATGAAATGTTGCTGCAAGTTCTCGCCAATAATCAGCAGTTGAGGGAATTGAATATGGAGCCTTCCCGTATCCCTCCGGAGTTGTTGGCAGGCGAGGCGAAGAGGGCCCCAGTTGGTGAGCGGGAGCGAGAGGCTAGTGTTAGTGTGGCTAATGAGCCAAGGCGGGCGAGAGACATGCCGCCGCCAAAGGAAAAGACCAGAGATCATAGGCAGGATCGTGCTAAAGCGAGATAAGAGGGGGCCATTGCTAATAGGAAAGATGATGGTTTGGAAGCGGGAAGAAGGAAGAGGAAGAAGATATATCATAAATCAGGCAATTCCAGGGAGCATTCTTATTTCTTTGAATATGGAAGTGATGAGTCAGGCAGTGGTTCAACGTATGATAAGGAGTATGTTCCCAGTCAAACCAAGCATTCTAAGGAGAGGTCACATTCATCGTGACATTCTGACAGGAGGCATCGAGATGAAGAGTCACCGCGGGATAAGGAGCGAAGGCGACAAGAGAGGAAGGATAGGGAGTACGAGAAAGAAAAGGAAAGGAGAGACGCTAAGGCGGCAAAAGCGGCAGAGGTCGAGAAAGTTGCTGAAGCGTTGAAAGTTGAAGAGTTGGCTAGGGCTGCTGAGCTTGAAAAAGCAAAGAAAGTGGAGGAAGAAAGATGGAAGAGTGAGATAGCAGAGATGGCCAAGAAGATAAAGGAGTTAGAGGCGGGAACGAAGAAGGTTGAAGAAAAGAAGTCCTTTTTGGCCCCATTTGTTAAGAGTATCAAGAGTGTCGCCCCCGACCCAAGTTTCCGCATGCCAAATTTGTCAAGTTACTCCGGAAAGTCTAGGGCGATAACCCATGTAGGGGGATTTGAGGCGACAATGTCTCTATTGACTGAGAATGAGGCAATTTTATGTCGATCTTTGGTGAGCACTTTGGCGGATCATGCTTTGGAGTGGTTTTTGGCGCAGCCCGAAGAGTCGATAACTAGGTATCATGATTTCAAGGAGATGTTTTTATCGAGATTTAGTGCATCAGGGTCGCAACCAGTATAGAAGACAGAATTGTGCTTCATCAAGCAGAAAGAGGGAGAGGGGGTTGCAAGCTTTACGAACAGGTTCATGGGAGTGGCAAATCAAATTACTGATATCAGCCAAGGCGAGATAATTATGTTGTACAATACCAGTTTGCAGCCAGGTCATTTTAAGCAAGAGTTGGGTATGAGATTACCAAAAACTATGGGGGAATTATATGAGAGAGTCAGAGGATTTTGTGGTGGTGCGAAGGACTAGGAAATGAAGGGGACTCATGCGGTAAGTTCTGCGGTAAAGAAGGTGGTGAAGGAAA
Organism: Adenophora triphylla var. japonica; assembly: GCA_022495995.1. Lineage (NCBI taxonomy): Eukaryota > Viridiplantae > Streptophyta > Magnoliopsida > Asterales > Campanulaceae > Adenophora > Adenophora triphylla. Next base: position 191,320 of record JAFEMH010002597.1, read on the forward strand.
GGGTGGAAGTGGTGTGAGATGATAGGAGGGGATCTGGCCGCAATTTGGGCGGAGGTCATGTAGGAGGTAGTGGAGGCCGTGGTGGAGGTCGTGGGTATGACCGTTATGGTGGCCAGAATGATCAGTCAAGAAGAATCTTTAAGTACAGCAGATTGAACACTCCAATTAGCGAGATTTTGAAGAGGGTAAATCTACCTGATTGTTATAATTTGAGACGATTGATTCAGGGGCAGATTGATAGGGGTGGTTTGAAGGAATATTTGGAAGTGAACGTTGGCCGAGATGATCAGCGAAGGCTGGAGAGAAATCTGGTAGATGTTATTCATGACCCGTAGCCCAGCGTGTCCCAGATGAACAATCAAATCATGACTTTGTCGCATACTTTTGATATTCCTCAGTTTCCCACCGGCCAAGATAGGGTAATCAGCTTGTCCATGTGAGAATTGGTTGTTACTAAAAGTCATGGGAGTCAGCCTATTATTATCACGATGTATCCAGGCAACAATATTGTACAGCGAGTTATGGTTGACTCTGGGCAAGCATGAATGTGCTTTATTATGATGCTTTTAAAATGATGAATTATACGGAGGCTAATTTGGTGCCCTATAAGGGATATCTTGAAGGTTTTACCAATCATGCAGTCAAGGTTAAGGGGACAATTATGTTAGATGTGGAGATTGACGAAGGAAGATTGGCGAGAAGCAAGAATGTTAAGTTCATGGTGATTGATCTCGTTTCCCCGTACAATGCAATAGTGGGAATCCCATTCATGTTGAGCTTTGAAATGGTCCTGTCAATTCCCCACCAAAGGGTGAAATACCCTACTCCTAATGGGATTGGATGTTTGAAGAGCGAGGTGATCACGGTGATAGGGAAGAAAAAGGAAATGCTGAAGGCTAAGGCGGAAAATACGAACTCGATGACTACCAAGCCTGTTTCCAATCAATTAAGGATAAATGTGGTTGAAATTGTGGAGATGGAAAAAGATGATGATTGGATTATGACAGACAGTATGAGGAATGGCACAGCTTTGGTAGTTGCAGTGGCCAGGGAAAGTCCAGAGTTTGTGACAGTGGGGGTTGAAGGTATGCGGGAAATTGAGGTGGGGGAAGAACGGGAATTGAATGCGCGCTCGCCCGAAAAAATTTTGTTTTCTCGGTTTAAAATGAAAAAAGAAAGGAGTCGCCACGCCATGCTTTTGAAGGTGCACTTTGAAAAAACTTTTGAAAGAGAACGGGTTTGGGGGTCAGGTTACGTGTTGGAAAGAACCGAGAGTTCACCCAACACGCCTCGTCCGTAGACGAGTCTTTCTAATTTAGACATCCAAATAATTCAAATAAATGTGCAAACAATGATAATAAGCAAGTGTAATAAACATGAATTTTATTGAATATGCAAGATCATTACAACTTGTAGACCAATTGTTCGGGAGGCCACATCCCTTTACAGCAATAAGAACAGATTACAAAACAAATCAGGTCCTCTGCAAAGGACCATCTATGTCGCGTGACACAGGACTCCTCATGTCCAAATGTGTCGCGTGACACCAATGGTCACCTTGCAGAGACTCACAACAAACAGATTACAGAATCTCTAGATGAACACAAAATGCAATTACAAACCAGATCTAAGCACTAAACAACATGATCATAAAACTAGATACTAAGATAACTAACTAAATCAGCTTACAACTGAAACATGGTCCCTGCAGATGGTCATGACATATCGCGTGACACAGGACTCCTCATGTCCAAATGTGTTGCGTGACACAGGATTCCCATCTGCAGGTACCTCACAAACTGAGATGCAGATCCCACAGATGCACAACAAATTAAACAATTATACCAGAATCAATAAGAACAACATGAATTAGATACGAATCGATCAAAGGAGTGTGGATATGGGAGATCCACACTCCCTTGATATCCAAATTGCAAATCTAAGTAGATCACATCATAGGCAAGCAATTGGACTCAAGTATATACGATTTAAACAGAGAGATTGTAGTTGCCACTTGATAATCTGAGGCAGATGGAGCCTGATTATCAAGTGGAGAAGAAGGAAACAACAATTAAACAAAATAGATGAGAGAGAGAGAGAGAGAGGAGTGTTACCCATGTAGTCCTCAACTTTTACACCAAGTTAGGTGTAAAAGCCTTCGATTCAGCTTCTGGAATAGAGATCTAGGCACGGACTGAGAGCTGAATTGGAAGATCTGAAGTGTTTGGGGAAGTAGGAGAGGAATTGGGTTGAAGAGAGGTGAAAGGTAAGAGAATTGGAGAGGAATTGGGTAGTTTTGGTGAGGGATGAGGAGAGAGAGAGTTTTTGGAGCAATTTGTGCAGAGTTACGTTAGGGGACTGGAATTGGGATCTAAAACTAAGAGGGGTAGGGTCTTATTTATAGCTGCAGTCCATGGTAACCTTATGTCGCACGGCATAACGTATCCACTTTCCATGCCTCGACTTGTCGCGTGACACAAGGTGACCATAACCGTTTTTGGCGCCAAATCTGATTCTGGAACCTTCTTGGATAATACCTAAAAGGTCCAAAATAGATTTATTCCTTTTAGGTCCCTTGGCATGAGCAAAGTACAAAAAAGTACTTCCTTCGCGAGAAACTTATGAAATGTTTCCGGAAGTCTCGGGATGGACTGGGAATTTACCAAAATGCCCCTAAATGCAATTTTATCATATTAAAATGCATCTGAAAAGGTCGCGAATTGGATTGGCGTACTTACAGAGCCCCTCGACAACGTCACTTTTGGAAAAAAGTAAGGTTGTCGATAAAATAAGACCCAATCCCAATGAGCAGCTGGCTGGGGGATAAGGCGGAGGGCTAGACGGTGATCTGGGGAATCGGATGGCTGGACCTTTTGAAAAAGGATTCCTACGTATCCCGGGGAGGGAATCAAGCCAAATCGTAGTTCGGAAATATGACTGTGCGGTTGTCACCCAATATATGACTTTGCGGTTGTCACCCAACATCTGACTATGTGGTTGTCACCCAACATCTGACTATGCGGTTGTCACCCAAAATCTGACTATGCGGTTGTCACCCAATATCTGACTATGCGGTTGTCACCCAACATCTGACTATGCGGTTGTCACCCAACATCTGACTGTGCGGTTGTCACCCAATATCTGACTATGCAGTTGTCACCCAATATCTGACTATGCGGTTGTCACCCAATATCTGACTATGCGATTGTCACCCAATATCTGACTATGAAATCTGTAGCTGCCGGAGGGACTGATGCTATTGTTTATGCTGTTGGGGATTGATGTAGCTGCCGAAGGGTCCTATGCTACCAACTACTGTTAACGGTTGCCAGGTGCGGGGCGGCCTTTTGTCGGCTGTTGGCTTTGGGATCTAGGACTTTGCCTGATATGACGGGAACTTTGCTTGCTGGGCAGCGGATTCTTGTTGGTGCTTTGGCGGCGGGGCTATCCTTATTGACGATTGACTTTTGTGTCCCGAGCTTTGTTGGGTAAGCCGGGGACTTTGCTTGCTGGGCAGCGAACTCTTATTGACGCTTTGGAGGTGGGGCCATTGATCTTGATGCACACTGCTGGGGAATTCAAATAGACACGGATTCTTTGTCTCGGTTTTGCTTTGAGGGACAATCTTTGAGATTTGCTCAATTAATTGTTGTACCTGCGGGGGAAAACAACACTCGAAGCACGATAAGGATCAAAGTGTTAATTATTAAAACACAGGGGGTTTTTTGGAAATTTTTGGCCTAGGGACACGCTTTGTCGCACGACCTCTTAAAGCAAATGGATAGTCCTTTAAAACAACGAACAACCTTCATTTTGAAACACATTTTTAGAGGGAGGCAGACGGTTTTTGAGAGGAAAAATATCCAATTTCACAATTTTGAGTGAAATCAAGGGAGATTAGGGTATCGATTAAGCTTTTGATCTTGCAAACATGCCTCCTAAACCACGACCCACGAAGAAGGGACCTTCCCAAGCTCAGTTTGCGGCTCGGAGGAAAAATGCTCTACGAAATCAAAGGCCTTTCGTTCCTCAAGCAATGCGAGGAGATTTTTATCCGCAGCTTAGAGAGCACACTTCTGTACCGGGGAAGAAAAACACGATAATTTTTTGTAACCCTTTTTTTTTTTTGTAATGAAAAAATCGGATTTTGTGCCAAAAATGATCGAATTCTTTTTCTCTGTGAACTCATGAATTTATTGCATGTTCTGAGTTATCTAGAAATTAGGAATGTGTGTCTAAATGCTCAAACCCTAGTTTTGCTTGGAAAGTGAAATATGCAGTTGATTGATTGACATGCTTTTCTTTGGAAAGAATCTTGGGATATTCATACCTGTGCTGTGTTTACCTGCAGGAGTTGCGTACCCGGGGCTCTCCGAAGGTTTTTGGTCAGCTATGGGATCTTCTGCCCGGTAGTCAGGAGTTAGAGCACTCGCCTAAGGGCTTGATATATACTGCTGGGCTTGGCCGGTTCTTCGAGATGGCGAGAGGCATCGGGGATACCCAGAGGAGCACGGGATTGGTGAGGGCGTTCTGAGAGTTTTGGTGGGAGACTACTCATTCCTTCCATTTTTCCTGGGGAGAGGCGACGGTTACGCCTTATGATTTTGCTGCCATTACGGGCCTCCCTTTCACTGATGAGCCTTTGTATCTAGAGGAGCCTGCTCTTGAGGATGATCCACAGCCTCCCACTGAGGCTTACTTCATGGAGTTGATTGGTTTTGTTCCCAGGGGCAAGAAGGGGAATGGGTACGAGCTCGGGGAGCTTCATGGTCAGTTGGTTGAGCAGAGCCAGGATTATCCAGCCGAGGTGGCAGATACTGAGGAGGATAGGTTGAGGGCTCTGAGATTGGCTAGGGCTTTTGTTTGGATTGGTTTTTCTGATATGTTGTTCATCAATGCCACATCTTCTGCTTTGATCTCTTTGTTAGAGCTTTTGAGGGATTGGACTACTGTTGGGACCTTGTCTTGGGGAGAGGCCGGATTGGCTGAGTTGTATTTGGCTCTGGACGATGTCAGTAGGGGGGCGGCTAAGTCCTTCAACTGCTGCCATTTTGCTTTTGAGGTACTTCCCAATCTGAGTACATCCTTTGCATAATTTTCTTTCTGTCCTTCTTTTATCAATCTGATTTGCTCTGATTTCTCTTTTCCAGGTCTGGGCTTATGAGGTTATCGGCTGCTATGCTTGGCGGGTGGGGGAGGCGTACCCGGCCACTATATTTCCTGCTATGCGACGTTGGGTGAAAGATGCTCGGGTGAAGGTCCGGACAGCGGACACCAAGGGACGTGTGACAGCTTCTTATCCTGATACCCTGGTTTGCTTGCGGAGGACTCCCGGGAGTTTGAGATTGTTTCCTTGGGGGGACCGTTATGCTGATATTGGTCTTGGACATGCCTTGCATTTGACTGAGTGCCGCAAATTGTTGGTAGGCTTATCTGGGGACGCACTTTACTTGGGAGAGCGAGTTTATAGACAGCACGGCCTTGGTAGCGCTGCTAGAGTCCCGGTCGATCCTCCTACTGATATATGGTTTCCTCGGAAACTGGAGGATGTGGTTTCATTGATTCAGGGAGAGGCTGCATTCAATTATATCGAGGATGATGGAGATTATGGAGTCTATGTGAGGACGAGATTGAGGTCGCCGCAGATGGCTCCGAGACAGGATGCTCAGGGTGCAGGCCCCTCTACTGGGTATGTGGCGGATGCTCCTTTACCTCCTTCATTTGTTGACTTTCAGGATGGAGATCGCTTGAGATGAGCTCCCCTTGACATTAGCAGTATTTTTCCCTATTTTCAGCTTTCAGAGGGTACACGATATGTAAGTAACTGTCCTCTCTTTCTTTAATGCTTTGACCTGTTTAAAACTCTTGTCTTTCATGACGACGGGTTTCTGACTCTTCTCAGGTCTCTGCTGATATTTACTGGAGTTTTACCCATCATTATACTGGAGCCATGGACATGATCGACCAGCTGGAGAGGAGCAACCGTTATTTGAGGGAGCGGCGTTGGGCTCTAGACTCTGATGATGATGATGATTCTACTCCCAGCTTGCCTAGCAGGAAGAGATCTCGGACTGACATGTCTGCTGAGGACACCCACAGGCCCAGGACCAAGACTGCTCGTCGTCGTCTGCCTAGTCCCGAGTCTGATAGTGTTACTTCTGGTGATCCTTACGAGATCGAGACCGTGGCTATTCCCGCTGTTCATGAGCTCTTTCGTGATGACTCCATTGTTTTCCATGATCCTGTTGCTGATTCGGATTCTGAGGAGGGAGATGCAGACGGAGAGGGCAGTGATGATGCTGATGATGACGATGATAGCTCTGATGACGATGGTGTCTACGTTTCTGAGGATGATGGTTCGGAGTAGCCCCTTGTATCAAAACATTGCTCTTTTGATTATTGCACCTTTTTTCTTTTTAGAAACAAACAAACACTTTTCTTTTATTATTTGTAAAAACTTATTTGCTTTTGCCTTTCTTTGACTTAGTACATTGTTGCTAGCCTTTTATGTTATTTTTATTGTCTGCGCGAGTCTATTTTTTTTGGGATAATGACAATGAATGACTTTCTTTCTTTGTTTTGAATGGCTATGGTATAAGTATGAATGGTTTATGTGGCTTGGCTTGTATATGGATTGTGAGTGTGTATGATATCTAAGTGAATCCCTCTCCCATGATGCTTGCAGGGTGTCTTTGCTGTTTTGTAGTTGGAGACAAGTCGGGGCGTGCCCTGGTACTGATCAGATTGCAGATTACAGATGTCTGGTGGTTATCACAAGCTGTCGCGTGACTCAGGACAACTGAGACACTTTATGTCGCGTGACACAACAAGTCATGCAGGAAGGATTTCAAAATCAAACTTTCACATCATTTCAAAACTTCTCCATTGGCCTAGGGCATGAGACTCAATAGCCCCAATATGGAGTAACCTCTTTAAGTAACTAGTCCATTCCCGGGGATCGAGATTCAAAAGCCAGCCCCGGTGTTCTTGTACAAAATGAACCCATCAGTCTTCTTCTTTGGCCAAGCCCCAATCGGACACTCGGTTTCATTGCATTCAAAACATCGTGTAACCCAAAAGGAGATCGTTCTTTGAGCATCAGTCAGTCAGTCGGCGGACAAGACTTAGAAGTGTTTACGTGCAGGGGCATATCTTTCGAATGGTGGGAATGGATCCCGAGCTTGTATATGACACTCTCGCTTTTGGGTTTGACTCTTTTGGGAGAGTATAAGCATCTCAAGGTGTGGAAAAGTGTATGGAAGCCCCTGATGACCGAAATAGTGTTTGGCTCTATCTTCCTATGATGTAGAAAGAGAAGACTTGCCGAGACACTTGAAAACTTGTCTTATTCGTGATGATCACAAAGCTGCTTAAAATCATTTATTGATGTTCGGGTTATTAAACCACTAAAGCCGATATGAGCAAATATTTCATTTAATCCTGAAGAGAAAACCCGCTGATATCGAGGATCAAATTCAGAAGGATGGAAGGTGTATAAGGACGGCCCTTACAGAGAACAGATTTTCTGAAATTTCTTTGTGATTTCGACTGAACCAGTGATGGTTGTCTACGTTCCCCTCCTTGGGAGGAGCTCAGGTCGCTGTAGTTCGGCTTATCCTGAATGAAGAGAATAGACGTTGGAATTCGAGAATCTGAGGACCTTTGAGGATTTTGAGAATTGAAAGAACATGTCCTCTTGGAGTGACGATGGGAGACACATATGTGAAGCCCCAGTGGGACGTTCACGGCAAGTGTTTGCGGAGGAGAAATGAAATGTGCTCACATGAAACATCGAACGAACGGATGGAATTTGCACAATCTTCGTTTGACGATCCTTTGAGCCGAGATGGACTTGGCTCCTCTTTAAGCAACAACTTGTTTTAGATCTCGACGATATTGGAATGAAACTACTATTAGGTAGGAACTGCGACTGGGCTTCGAGATTTCGATCGGTCTTCGGGTGATTTGGAAAATCATGACCTCTTAAAACGAGAGGTCGGCTAGGCCTTTTGCTGACTGAACCTCTAAAGATGAGAGGTTGGCTTTTGGGTATGTGTTTGGGATTTCTAATGTGAGGATATTTGTGATTGCATCTTTAATGCCTCTAAGAATGAGAGGTTAATCTGGGCTTCGGCTAAGGGCAAAGGTAAGGGTAATGGTAATGTCCTCTAAAATCGAGAGGACGACTTGGGATTGGCTTTGGAAGGGAATATCCTCTAAAATCGAGAGGATGGTTTGGAATTGGTCAAGGTAGTGGTGAGGGACACCCGTGCTGTCTTTTTATTCACTCTGAGACTCCTCTTTGAGTAATGACTGGATCCTTTAACTTTTGCTTTTGAGAGAATCGCTGGGGACTATGCTCTTTTTCTTTTCTTCTTCTTCCTTCTTTTTTTTGTATCTTTCTTTTTATATATATATATATTTTGAGAGGAGCATTTCAACTAGTCCCCAGGATGGATCATTGCTTTCTACAGCTCCTGAACTTGGACCAGGTCGATCTTCTTTTGAATCACGGGAGCCTCAAGGATAGCCCCTCTTCTTCTGGTGATGGCTAAATGGGTTTCAAAACATGCCGATCTTGAACCGAAGGGGTATTATTTAGTGAGGGTGAGGTGATGGTTTTCCTAAGGGTGAAAGGTTTCAACCGCAGTCCCTACCGGATGATACGAATGAGATCAAGTCTTCATTTGCTTGCTTGAGTTTACTCCGAGAACGATCTGTGCAAATTCATCGAACAACGAGAAGGTGGAAGGTATGTGAGCATAGGGGATGCAAGATGGGGAACTGATACGCCCCACTTTGGGAAAGATATCAGTCGGTTTTCTCGCTCGAATTAATTTAAATATTAGCCATTTCAAAGCATTAGTCAGTGAGCAGCACAAGTGATTATTTAGAATAAAACCATTTCAATAAAATGTAACGTGGGTGCGCAAGTGATGTCTCGAGTCTAGCAAGAATAGAAACAAATATTTTATTCATTGAAATAAAAGACTCATAACACGGGTGTAATAGACTCAAATCATAAAAATAAACATCTGCTACCAAGGTAAAACAATCTAAGACCCTATGATGCCTGGCTGACTAACTTTTCACATGGAAAAACGTTGAAATTGCTGATGAGGATTATCGGCCACTTTAGGAGGAGCTTTCTCAATTCTACCTTCATCAACCATCCTTTGAATCAACACTTTTAGAAGGGATCAATCGTTGGTGGTGTGACCGGGATACTGGTGGTAGTAACAATACTTGCTCCGATCCAAATTCGAATTGGGCTTGATGGGATGATAATTATCAAGCGGCTTTATCATTCCCCTTCGCATCAGCCTATTAAAATCTTCCTCGGTTGTTATTCCCAAGTCATCAAATTCTCGCTTCTTGCGTGGTGAGAACTGACGGAGATCCCGAATATTGCTTCCTTCATGGGAACCTATTTCGATCTTCCCCTCATCAATGAGTTCTTTGATGATCATCCTCAACTGTATGCATGCACAGGTGGTATGTCCCGAATATTGGTGATAATCACAATATTTGCTCGGACCTATGTTTTCGTTGTGATGAAGAGGGATATAATTAACTAGTGGCTGAACCAAACCTCTGCTCACCAAAACCTTGAGAAATTGATTCATAGGCATCCCTACCTTTCCCCAATACGCTTTCTTTCTTCCTTTCTGAACCTTCTTTGGAGGGGACTCGGGTATTGCCGTCCCTTGCTGGATAGGGTTCACAACTGGAATAAAAGACATCTGATTCAAAGTCACATATGAGGTTGGCCCTGAATGATGATCATGCGGGGGTGACATGTTGAAACCATATGAACTCATTGGTGGTAGAGAGACATTTCCTTGAAGGGGAACTTGGTCAGAGTTAAATGACAGTGATCCTTTCTGGTTGGGCTGGCCGTTCACAAAATGGTATGATTCATCTTTGGTCTGAGTTTGAACCACATGAGGTGTCGGGGAAATGATCTTATCTTGCTCATCTTCAATCACCCCTTTCATTGCATTTCCATTCCTGTGATCAACACTGCTAGCATTGATGATTTCCTCGTATGACCCATCTTCGTGGCGAATTACCGTGATTCCTCGGATGCGCATCGCTTCAACAAATCTAGCGTGCGTTTCTTCCTCTCTGGCTTTGGAAACTTGGGCAAGCAATTGAGCCTTGCATTCATGAACCATGGCTGCTTCAAGAGCAGCTCGTAACTCTGCTACCGACAGATCATTCATGTCCAGCTGGCCCGAAGTAGGAAGAATTCCAGACTGAGCGGACGACATATCTCTTGCACCAGACATCTCGGATAGCGGAACAGATAAATGCTTTGCGGGAAATGCTTCGAATATAGGAACCCAAAGACCACAGAATATCAGGACACGTTCCCAACTTGTCACCGCTACAGAGGGTAGATAAAGGTTCATAAGGTAGGGAAGGAAGAAGGCTTTTAAGGAGATACGGTAGAGGGAGAAGAAAAGGGAGAGAACAGACTCGCGCAAACAATTTATTTATCTTCAAGTATAAATCGGTGATTTAAATCCTAGGAACGGTTGGGAAAGGCTAACCCTTTATTTATGTACACTACACCTTGGGGAAACCTAGGGATGCAACGTTCAAATTACACTAGATGATTTGCATTTGAAATTATTAATAAGTAATGACACCTAACCAAGACCTAACACGGCGTGGGACAAACGAGTGATCCAAATTTCTAGGGAAATTTGGGCAGCATAACGGGTATTCTCGGGGAATTTCCAAGAAAAATCCGGCATGACCTCTCGTCGGTGCATGGTGACAATGCGGCATGATCTCTCGTTTAGGACATGTCACGGGAGTGACATGTCCTCACGTGAAACCATGTTGCATTGGCAACATGCCCACAAGGTGTGAGGTTTTGGGGAAGGTATAAGGACTTATTAGAAATTTCGAAAACAACTCATTTTGGTGTAATTAAAACGTTGTATCAAAAACCAACCGCGGGTAAGGTTTAAGTGTGGTGCCACCTATAACGCACTAGGGGGATGGGTTTGACATTAGGCGCTCAAACGTAGGCGAATATTATCACCGTCCGCGATGCCGTCAATCGCACCTGAGGGTTCTAAAGCTACGTGATGTAGTGTGCGGATGACTATATTCTTTTATTTACAAAAAAACAAAATTTTTTATTTACTTATTTATTTATTTTTTTAAAAAAAACACACACACTCTCACAAGGAAGAAAAAAGGAACAATAATCAGCTGAGCAATCTTTTGATTCAAGGGACTGCCCTCAAATCAGAACCTGAAACCTGTTCAGTGACTTTCCTGTTGCGTGACACAGAACAGCATGGACCAAAGCTGTCGCATGACCAAGAGAGTCACTGAACAACTCCTGCAAAACTGGAATTAGCCCCTGCCTTTCCTTGGCAAGGGACAAGACAAACCAAATATAGCAATAAACAAAGCCCCAAGAAACAACAAAAAGCATACAAGTTGTAAGATCTAATAAAATACATGTATCGCGCAAGATTATCAAGGATGCACATAAGATGAATATATTGGATGTCTAAGAGTATGAAAGTTTGACCCTCTTATTTTGAAAAAACAGGTTTTCAAAAAGTTATCCCCAGCGGAGTCGCCACTGAATGCGCGCTCGCCCAAAAAATTTTTGTTTTCTCGGTTTAAAATGAAAAAAGAAAGGAGTCGCCACGCCATGCTTTTGGAGGTGCACTTTGAAAAAACTTTTGAAAGAGAACGGGTTCGGGGGTCAGGTTACGTGTTGGGAAGAATCGAGAGTTCACCCAACACGCCTCGTCCGTAGACGAGTCTTTCTAATTTAGACATCCAAATAATTCAAATAAATGTGCAAACGATGATAATAAGCAAGTGCAATAAACATGAATTTTATTGAATATGCAAGATCATTACAACTTGTAGACCAATTGTTCGGGAGGCCACATCCCTTTACAGCAATAAGAACAGATTACAAAACAAATCAGGTCCTCTGCAAAGGACCATCTATGTCGCGTGACACAGGACTCCTCATGTCCAAATGTGTCTCGTGACACCAATGGTCACCTTGCAGAGACTCACAACAAACAGATTACAGAATCTCTAGATGAACACAAAATGCAATTACAAACCAGATCTAAGCACTAAACAACATGATCATAAAACTAGATACTAAGATAACTAACTAAATCAACTTACAACTGAAACATGGTCCCTGCAGATGGTCACGACATGTCGCGTGACACAGGACTCCTCATGTCCAAATGTGTCACATGACACAGGATTCCCATCTGTAGGTACCTCACAAACTGAGATGCAGATCCCACAGATGCACAACAAATCAAACAATTAAACCAGAATCAATAAGAACAACATGAATTAGATACGAATCGATCAAAGGAGTGTGGATATGGGAGATCCACACTCCCTTGACATCCAAATTGCAAATCTAAGTAGATCACATCATAGGCAAGCAATTGGACTCAAGTATATACGATTTAAACAGAGAGATTGCAGTTGCCACTTGATAATCTGAGGCAGATGGAGACTGATTATCAAGTGGAGAAGAAGGAAACAACAATTAAACAAAATAGATGAGAGAGAGAGAGAGAGGAGTGTTACCCTTGTAGTCCTCAACTTCTACACCAAGTTAGGTGTAAAAGCCTTCGATTCAGCTTCTGGAATAGAGATCTAGGCACGGACTGAGAGCTGAATTGGAAGATCTGAAGTGTTTGGGGAAGTAGGAGAGGAATTGGGTTGAAGAGAGGTGAAAGGTAAGGGAATTGGAGAGGAATTGGGTAGTTTTGGTGAGGGATGAGAAGGGAGAGAGTTTCTGGAGCAATTTGTGCAGAGTTACGTTAGGGGACTGGAATTGGGATCTAAAACTGAGAGGGGTAGGGTCTTATTTATAGCTGCAGTCCATGGTAACCTTATGTCGCACGGCATAACCTATCCACTTTCCATGCCTCGACTTGTCGCGTGACACAAGGTGACCATAACCGTTTTTGGCGCCAAATCTGATTCTGGAACCTTCTTGGATAATACCTAAAAGGTCCGAAACAGATTTATTCCTTTTAGGTCCCTTGGCATGAGCAAAGTACAAAAAAGTACTTCCTTTGCGAGAAACTTATGAAATGTTTCCGGAAGTCTCGGGATGGACCGAGAATTTACCAAAACGCCCCTAAATGCAATTTTATCATATTAAAATGCATCTGAAAAGGTCGCGAATTAGATTGGCGTACTTACAAGAATCTGATGTGGTTGTTCAGCGAGAATCTGAGAATGAAGTAGTTGTGTGGTGAGAGCCTGAGGACGATGCTCCTGATCAGAAAATTGATGTGGCAGAGTTGCGGGAACTTGAGCCTGATGTGGCTGAGCAGGATGATGACGACGGTGAAAATAATTTTGCAATGGAAGTCGTAAATGTGGCCCATAATTTAAGTTATGATAGAGTTATGAGGCTTGTGCCAATGGATGAGCCCAGGATTGAAGAAGTGTTTGAGGAGAGCGTTGAAGAGGTTGTGGATGAGTCTGATGGTGATTGTGAAACTATTGAGGTGGAGGATTTGCAAGGGGGGCTACTGAGAATGTTTTTGCTGATCCAAGGAAGGAAATTGTCGCCAAGGGAAAGAAGAGGAAAAGAATGGAGGTTGAAACACTACAAGTACGGGATGAGCCTGATATTCAGGCGGGAGAAGAGTTGGAGGTGGTGGAAGTTAACTGTTATTTTCAAGAGCAGAAGATAAAGATTGGTAAGCAGTTGTCGCGGGATGAGCGAAAATGCCTGATTGAATTTTTGAAGGAAAATTTGGATGTATTTGCTTGTAGGCCTGAAGATATGAGGGGGGTTAATGAAAATGTAGCTATGCATTGTTTGAACCCTGATCCTAATGTAGAGCCGTTTAAGCAGAAAGTGAGGCATTTATCGCTTGAGAAAGAATTGACGGTGTTGGAAGAGGTTGATAAGTTGTTGAAAGTGAGAATAATAGAGAAGATTCAATACCCCGTTTGGTTGGCTTGTCCATTTATGGTGTTAAAGTCAAATAAGAAGTGGAGAATGTGCATCGATTTAACAGATTTGAATACGGCATGCCCAAAGGATTGTTATCCTCTACCGAAAATTGATAAATTGGTGGACTCCATTGCTGGCCACAAGGTTCTTAGTTTTATCGATGCTTAGTCTGGATATCATCAGATCAAGATGGCTGAAGAGGACAAGGTGAAAACTGCCTTTAGGACCCCAAAGGGAAATTTTTGCTATAAGATGATGCCATTTGGTTTGAAGAATGCGGGGGTGACATATCAGAGGATGGTAAATGAGGTGTTTAAATCACAGATTGGGTGGAATATTGAAGCGTATATTGATGACATGGTGATCAAGACGAAGGAAAACAATCATTTGATAGACCTCGCCTAAGTTTCAAGAATTTGAGAAGAAATTCCATGAAGCTGAATCCTAGTAAGTGTACATTTGGTTTGACAGCGGGAAAATTCCTAAGTTTTTTGGTGAACAGGCACAGGATTGAGGCCAACCCAGAGAAAATTCAGGCCTTGCTGGACATGTCGCCTCCAACGACTATTCGCGAGATCCAACGACTGAATGGTAGAATAATCACATTGAGGAGATTTATTTCCAGGTCGGTGGAGAGATGTTTTCCCTTTTTCAAGATGTTTAAAGGCGGGAAAAAGTTTGAGTGGAATGAAGAATGTAGAGTTGCTTTTGAAGAAATAAAAGCTTATTTGGGGAACCACCGTTATTGTGCAGTCCTGTTGATGGGGAGGAGTTGTTCATTTATTTGGCGACTTCTGACTATGCGGTTGCTGCAGTTTTGGTGAGGGAAGATGGGGGTGTTCAGAGGCCAGTTTATTATGTTTCCAAAGCTTTGAGCGAGATAGAGTCAAGATACTTCAATGCCTAGAAGTTGGTCTATGAGTTGGTGGTGGTGGCAAGAAAGTTGAGGGATTATTTTGTCGCCCATACAATTGTTGTTTTATCAGATGCCCCTTTGAGAAAAATTTTACAGCAACCAGATTCGGCGGGAAGATTGTTGAAGTGGTCAATTGAGTTGACAGAATTTGATATTAGATATGAATCCCGCCGGGCTATTAAGGTGCAGGCTTTGGTGGACTTTATTGTTGAAACGTCATTTAAAAAATCTCAGGCGGAGTTGGTTAATGAGAGAGGAAAGAGGAAGGTAGCAAAGCGGGCGGTGCCCAGTCTAGTTGAAGAGAAGGAGAGGCCAGCAAATTGCTGGGTTTTGCATGTGGATGGCTCGTCGGCCAAGGATAGAGGCAGAGCGGGAATGATTTTGGTATCACCAGATGAGGAGTGTGAATACAAGAAGGTATTTAGATTCAAATTTCCAGTTTCTAACAATCAGGAAGAATATGAGGCCTTAGTGGCGGGAATCGAATGTGCGCGGGATATTGGGGTTAAAAGGATTGAGATTCATTCTGATTCTCAGCTTATAGTAAAGCAGATACGAGGCGAGTATGGGGTGGTGAATTCATTTTTAATTAAATATAGTAATCTGGAAAGAAGCATCATGAGCAGTTTTGAGTTTTGGGAGCTAGTGCAAATTGATAGGAAGGAGAATTCTAAGGCTGACGCCTTGAGCTGAGTGGTTGGAGGCGAGACGAGTGAAGCGGCTGCTGAGCCAATGGTGGAGTATGTTGATATGCCGACAATCGATAGACTTGTTAAATTGGAGATTGAGGAAGCTGAGAAAAATTGGGTGACAGAGATGAAGGATTTTTTGGACAGGGAAGAATTGTCGCCTGATGAGGAAAGGGCTAAGTTGATAAAGGAGACCTCACCACGGTTTACTGTGCAGGATGGTATTTTGTATAGAAAATCTTTTTCAAAACCGTTGATGAGATGTATAGAGCCAGGAATGGTGGCGAAAGTTTTGTTCGAAATTCATGAAGGTGTGCGCGGAGGTCATCCAGGAGCGAGATCACTGGCGGAAAAAGTTTTGTTTTCATTGTTATTATTGGCCTAGTTTGAGGAAGGATGCAGAAGATTATGTGCGGAAATGCGAGAAGTGTCAAAGGTTTGGAAATATTCCGCGGCAACCAGCGACTGAGCAGACCCCGATTGTCGCAACTTGGCCCTTTGATATGTGGGGCAAAGATTTAATTAGGCCATTCCCAAAGGCCAAGGGAGGATGCCACTACGTGGTTGTCGCTGTTCATTATTTTACAAAGTGGACTGAAGCGAAGGCCTTGGCGACAATAAGTGAGGATAATGTGATCAAGTTTGTTCAAGAGAACATTTGGTGCAGATATGGTTTGCCCAGGGCTATTATCTTTGACCATGGAACACAATTTGGGAAGAAATTTGGTGCAGAATGTAAGAGAATGAATGTGAAACACTGGATGTCGCCGGTATATAGGCCACAGTACAATGGGCAGGCTGAGGCGGCAAACAAGCAAATTATTGCCGCCCTGCGCAAGAATTTAGAGGGAAGAGGCGGTGCATGGTTAGAAAAATTTCCGACGGCATTGTGGTATGTCAGAACCACTATAAAGGGCTCAACTGGTGAAACGACATTTGCTTTGACTTATGGATCTGAGGCCATGTCACCGGCCGAGATGGCGCTGTCGACATACCGAGTGACTTACTATGATGAGGCGAGAAATGTCCAACGGCGATGTAACGATCTTGATTTGGTTGACGAGAGAAGGCTCCAAGCGAGAATGAGGGTGGTGAACTATAAGCAAAGGATGAAGGCCCAACATGATAAGCGAGTAAATAAGAGGTCTTTCAATGTGGGTGATTGGGTGTTAAGGAGTGCGGAGGCCACGGGGCCCAAGCCAGGATTTACCAAGTTAAATGAAAAGTGGGAAGGGCCTTTTCAGGTGTCCAAAGTTGTTCGGGAAGGGACTTACCAGCTAAGGAAGCAGGATGGTGAAGAGCTGAAGAATGCCTGGAGTGTTGATCATTTGAAGCATTTCTATCAATGAAGTTGTCGTGATTGTTTGTAAATAAATCTTTTGGTTGTTGCACTAGATAACAAAAGTTATGTATCTTTTCTTCTAAGTTAAGTGTTAATTGTCCCACCTAGAAGGGAAAGTTGTATAAAATTTGTCAATCTAGAATGATGTAACTTGTAAATATGATGGAAGGAAGATGGCGGGAAGTATTCAGCGACATATTTTATCATGATTATCCTTGTAAAAATCTGACAAGTTCAATTTTGTGTTTCATGAATCAGCGGATGAATGGATGATGTTCGAAAATCAACCATGGATTGGTGAAAAGTTATAAGAAAGTTGCCGCCAAAGTGGGTAAAGAGAGTTGATAGAAGAAGTTGCCGCTGAAGCTTGATGATGGAGGCAAGAAGAAGTTGCCGCTGAAGCTTGATGATGGAGGCAAGAAGAAGTTGCCGCTGAAGCTTGATGATGGAGGTGAGAAGAGATTGCCGCTAAAGCTTGAAGAATTTGGGGAGGCGACCAAGGGAGAGACCCGTGCGCCAAACCATGCGACCTGGGGAGGGACCCGGGCGCGGTGACCTGGGGAGGGGCCCAAGCACAAAATCGGGTGGCCTGGGAAGGGACCCAGGCGCCAAATTTGGGGAGGCTACATGGGGAGAGACCCAGGCGCCAAACCTTGCAACCTGGTGAGGGACCCAGGCGCGGTGACCCGGGGAGGGACCCAGGCACAAACCTTGGGACGGCAACCTGGGGGGGGGGGACCCAGGCACCAAACCTTGCGACCTGGGGAGGGACCCAGGCTCGGCGACCGCCCCTTGCGACCTGGGGAGGGACCCAGGCGCGACGACCGCCCCTTGGGACCTGGGAAGGGACCCAGGCACGGCGACTTGGGGAGGGACCCAGGCGCGGCGACCTGGAGAGGGACCCAGGCGCGGCGACCTGGGGAGGGACCCAGGAGCCAAATTGGGCGACCTGGGGAGGGACCCAAACACCAAACCTTGTGACCTAGGGAGGGACCCAGGCGCGGCGACCTGGGGAGGGACCTAGGCGCGGCGACCTGGGAGGGACCCAGGAGCCAAATTGGGCGACCTAGGAGGGACCCAGGCGCCAAACCTTGCGACCTGGGGAGGGTCCCAGGCGTGACGACCTGGGGCGGGACCCAGGCGCCAAATTGGGTGACCTGGGGAGGGACCCAGGCGCCAAACCTTGCGACATGGGGAGGGACCCAGGCGCCAAAAATTTTGCGACCTGGGGAGAGGCCCAGGTGCCTAGAGCAAAATGGGAACAAAGATTGTGGATTATGATGATTGTCGCAGAGGTGATAAGTATAAATTATGATGATTGTCGCAGAGGCGATTAGTATCAAGTATCAGTGTAGTTTGTCGCAAACGGATTATCAAATGCGAATTGTCGCCAAGCTTGCAATATGTGTTAGTATGTATGTATCTAAATTAACTGCAAACTTAAATAAACTAAATGGCGAGAATTTTAACTTGGAAGTGAGGCTGCCTAAAGACAAGCCTCACTTTTTTTAAGGGAGTAGTATATATCTAGAGATAAGATGGTAAGGTTCAATCTTCGATGAACTATGGAAGCAAAATCAAAGTTGTCAAAAGAAAAGACAAGCGATATGAAAAAGTTAGAATGTAAAGCAATTGGGGATTTAAAGCAAGTCATAGAAAGCAAAGCAAGGAGAGAAACACTCACGAAGGCGAGAATCAAATGATAAAGCAAAGCTTAAGATAAAAGATCGCAACAAAGTGACAATAAAGTGATTACATATTGTTTGGGCACGAAGGCCCACCATTAAGATTAAAAATAATAATTGTTTGCAAAAAATTATGATAGTAAAGTACGAAAAGCGGAAGTAAGAAACAGAAAGTAAATTGTTTGTTACAGACCCAAAATAGAAATGAAAATGTTTGCGACAAACTATAACATGAGAAGATTAATTGCCGTTGTAGGCGGCATTGAGAGCCTCCTTCTTTTTCTGAGACAAATCAAACCAAGTAGGAATGATGTTGTCAGGACGGGTGGCGGGAACAGGCCAAGAAGCCTTGCAAAGAACTGCATCCTCCTCCGCCATCTGGGCTAGCTCTTCCTCGCTATAAGGCACAAGGGGATGCCCCTTGCGGCTTTGGTCGCTGAAAATAGTTTCTGAACCCCATTGAGCTAGTTTGTCCGGGGTAATGGCGGGATCAGAGTCGGCGGCAATGGTCCAAAGGGTATGTAGGATTGCATTGTCGAATGCTTCCATTTAGTCAGTTTCAGCTTTAGTCTTGGCCTCTGCGATATCATTTTTAAGTTTTGTGACTTGGTTGGCCTTGACAAAATTCTAATCTCTGAACCGTTGATTCTCGAAAGTAAGCTCGGCAAGCTTGGCAACAGCTTCCTTATTTTTTTCATTTTCAGCGACAAGGCGTGCAAGTTTATCCTCTGCAGCCTTGTTCTTCTTCTCCATCTCTTCCAGATGAGTTTTTCCAGCCGCCAGATCCGCATCAGTTTTGGTTTTCTGAGCTGTTAGCTCTTTGATTGAGGCATCTCGCCTAGATACCCGCCTCCTGTAGACATCCCGCTCATGTTCAGCCTGGGAAAGCTCCACCTCCGTGGAGGAGCACTTCTTGCTCAAGCCCAAGACAGTGCTGCTAACCTGCGAAATGTGAAGTGACAATAAAGTGTTAAAATAAAAAGCTTAGAACAAGAAGTTAAAATGAAAAGAAAGTGAAGGTGTCTTACCAAGGAAAGTTGGATTCCCGCATGATAAGTTGAGTGAGCGGGATCCTCCCCTTCAACGTAAGCGACCTGCTCAGCGTCGCTGGATTGTTTCAGGGCAGTAGAGCCCAGCAAGCAAGAGACAGGCTCCAGCCTTTCAGTTATAAGCCCCTTGAGAGTGGGGATGTTGTTGGCCTCCTGGTAAAGGACCATCATCCCCTCCTCATTAGCTGGAATCTGGAAACCTTCCTCCAGCCAGCTAGCACGGCGACGGGGGGTAGAGCGAGAAGCCGAGGGTTGAGTTGGAGAGGCAGTTGGGTTAGGGTCATTTGGTTGGGAAGAATGGGGCGGGATTTCATTTCCCACAGGATCCTCTGCCTGAACCCCCTCATTTTCAACTTCCTGATCTTTGAGAGGTGCATTGGCCTCAGCATCATGTTGGGGCTCATATTTTTCTTCCTTATCCTCCAAGTTCAGAGCCTCAGGTTTTCTCTCTTGAGGTGGGGCAGAGGCGAACGTGCGTTGTCTCTTTTGCTGGCGGAGGGCGGAAGAGGGAGATCTCTTGCGAGAACCTTCAGTAGTAGGGGTCCTCTCATCCACTCCAGTTGGTGCGATGGGAATGGCGAGATCAGCTGGTTGGGCCTTGAGGCTGGCATTCCTGGCCAAAGCCAAACGCTTGGCCTGCTGTTCGGAGGTACCCTGGGATAATCTCTTCTGGTTTATGTTCTTGGTTCTGTGTACTGCGAGAACAGGTAAGAATGTTAGCGACAATAAAAAGTTAAGTTGTAAATAAGAGAAAGAAAGAAATTGTAGGAACCTACGTTGTACTCTCTGCATGGCAAGACACATATTCTAGCCATTCCCACAGACCGTGCATTCTGAGCCTAACTTGTCGCCTGTGTGAAGCTCCCATCCAGGCCAAGATTCAGTATGAACTATGGCAACACGTGGAGGCATAGGCGGAAAAGTGTATGTCAACCCTATTTGGCTAAGGAGGGAATGATCAACGACTATTTGTTGGCAAGAAAATAGGCCGGGGGGAGGATCGGCTGTGCCGGAGGCATTAGCGAGAATTTGAAGGAATTGACATTTTAACCCTTTTCATCCTCATCCAGGACCCATTTCTGTCGATTTTGGGATGGATTCCTTTTAAATCTGTGGGAAGAGCCCAGCCAACGCGAGAAATAATGAAGAGGGGGTCATTCTGCAAATTATGAACTTTGGAAGGAAGGGGGGTTAGGATTTTTGGGCGTTTATATTGGATCGACATCCTAATCTCATTGGTATACTTGTTATCTTGTTGGTAGCCGGTAAAAAGATCCATAAGGAGGTGGGTTGTGGGTTCTAACCAGAGGGCGCGACAAATAGCTATGAAGCAAGTTATCGCCTTATTTGCGTTAGGATGAACCTCAGCAATGGCTGCTTGAGCCTTAAAGAGAACTAGAGAAATGAAAGGGTCAATAGGAATCCTAAGCCCTGCCTCTAATTGGGATGGGAATACGACAATCCCATCCTGCCTAGGGCGAATGGCGAAAAGAGCCATCTCGCCGTTATACTCAGCTATATGGTAATTGAGGTGGTCTATGTTGTACTTGGTGTGGTAGGGAGTTATGAGATGATTTTGGGAAGAGCTCGTTCCAGCGACATCAGAAGAAGGATTATTGGCTAAGGTTGAATTCCCGCCAGTTGAAGTTGAAGCGCCGGAGGCTCCAAAGTTGGACATCTCGCCTGAATTAGAAGAAGAGAGAACTTGTTTATAAAGATTCCTATTAGCTAAAGATCTCGTGGCGGGAAAGTTAATGTCAGAATCAATGGGGGGGCATAGAAGCGGCAATGATGGTCGCAAAGTTCGCGAGAATCAAAAAACATTTTAGACATGGGGGCTGAGGAGTGGAGAAAGCATCTACCCCTAACTTCAATGGCGGCAATAATGGCATGATCTACCTTATGAACACTTAAATAGTTAACTAAGTCATCTCGTTGGATTCTCGCCTAAATCCCCTAGTTAAGTAGTATATACCCCCAGATTTCTGACACTGACCATACCTGATTTGCCTAACACAGTTCTTATATCTAGCCATGGCGACAAACAGAAATTTGAAGGATACAAGAAAAATTAAAGATCAAATAGATTACCTGGAAAGTATGTAGGATCGTTGAGAAAGTTTAGCAGGGGTTGAAGGTTAGCCGGAATATTCAACGGACGGCTGAAGTGGTTGGTTTCCAGGTTGTATAAACGGGGAATCAGGCTAACAAGTAGGTATTTATGGTCAGATCTGGAGGAGGGTCAAAGAAATGAAGGATATTTGAACGAAAAATGAAGGGAATGGTTGGAAACAGGTTCGCCGGAAAATCGCAGAGGCCGCCGGAGTTTGCTAAGGGGTCTAGGATAACAAGGGAACTGAAAAAGTATAAGTAGTGGGGGGGGGGGAAAGTATTTATATGATGGGAATATCAAGGGGTTTTTCTAAAATTAATTGGCTCCAAACATTTAATTCCCCCCATTTAATGATTTCAAATTTCAAAGTGTCTTTTCATATGTCCCATCACAGCCGTCAAACAGTTGAAGGGATTTTGGGCATGACACGTGTATTACAGGTGTCATCGTAAGCCATCATCTCGCTTGACTAATGTAATTGTGCGAGAACTGACTAGCAATTCAAATTTCTTGCGTGGAACATGAATGATCCTAGTCTCGAAATTTGGGGCTACTGATGTGATTGTGAAATATAGGTTTGGGCCTGAACAGTATTACATGCCTAGTGGGCCCAGTTGGCTAAGATGGGCCATGTATGTTAAGGGTGGCAAGGGCATATAAAATGAATGATAAAGGTAACCCCTCTTTAATTGGCGAGAATTATAGTTGGGGACAAGAATAAGTCGAAGCGTGAGAATAAGCAATATGCGGGAAGCACCCGTGGCGGGAAGTGACGTGACGAGCATAACCATTAGGCGACAAGTATAGGGGATGGACTAGGCGACAATACTAGCATGGTTCCCTTAGTAGGATTGTCGCCTGACGACAATCATGACTGGTGATTGATACGTGATTATGATGCTGCCACGTGTACACCCACTACTCTTGTCAGAGTAAGGTGATGTGACGAGGTGAGTAAGGTGATGTGACGAGGTGAGCAGTAATTTTCCACTAACTTTGAGGTGGTTGGCTTGATGTCATGGATGATTGATACGTGTCCCCCATGTGCAAGGCACATGATTGCATGGTAGTATATAAGCATTAGAGGAAACACTATTTGTAACTTTTTACTCTATCCCTCTCTAAGCTCTCTCTCTCTCAAGTTTCCATTGTTATTCATCCTTCTCACAAACAGTCACTTATTCTCACGCCGGAGGGGTTTTACTGGAGCCACCCCCGGTTTAGTTCCCTTTATTTGTTTGTGTGTAGGAGACGCAGTTGACCATGCCAAAAAATATCAGCCGAAGTATCCTTCATTGCAGCTGTGGGTTCAGTTCCTGTGCATCAATTTTTTTCATGTAGTATCAGAAGTAAGCTCAATAACAGTCCTCTAAATTTTTTGGTGATCAAAACTAATAAAATGTAGTGCTCAAAGGGTGGGGGAGATCAAAACTCATTCATACCAATTAAACTACATATCGGAACAAGTATAGTAACAAAGCAATCAACTTACTTATGCATAATAAATTAAATCTATCACGTACAAATGCCAAATCTCACAACCAGACTCGTACAAAAAATTTTCTTTTCCTAAAAAACAAAAAATTAAAATAATAAAATTAAAATTGCATCAAACGTGATCATCACAATGCAAATACCAAAATATACTTACATACCCCTCTTTAAAATTTCATCAAACGTGTTGCGCGCTACCCAATTTACAAAATATTGAGGCACTTAAAACAATGATAATTGATAACCCACGGCAAGATGGTAGATGCTGGAATTTAATTTTTGAAAAAAAAAATGGTGTTTGACCAACTTTTGACCAAAAATTTCATTAGGTTCCATTTTCAAATAGAAATTAATTTCATATTTGTAATTTCTATTTGTAGTAGATTAATTTGTTATATTTATTTTCTATAAACATATTTGGGGTGAATGAACAATTAATATTAAAAGTATGGAAAATGAAACGGGTATATAAAGAGTTCAGAGGATATGAAGTGCATATCTCATATTGCTTTAAGAAAGAAAGTAATGAATGTATTTAAGTGGATCCATCCAAGGAGAATTCATCAAGTTGTTCACTCCTTGAGTCAACCTAGTGGCCCATTAGGCTAACATTTAGCTAACTCAATCAAAGCTGTAAGGATGATGTGAAGCACCATCCGCACTGCATCCGCGTAGCCTGTGTAGCACACTAAGGGTGCATTGCGTATTTTAGGGCGCACTTTTCACTTCGCATGTACGCATCAGTCACCTGGAGATGTTGAGCTTTAATCTTTTGACAAAGTCAACATTGGTTCGGTCCGGGTATAGGTATATCAGGTTCGGTTTAACCAGTTTGACTGAAGAGTGGTGGGGAAGTTCATTTCAGTGGGCTTGTGGCGGTTTGGCGTGGCTTGGGCAGATGGGGCTAGGCATGTCTAGACGGATCCAGCAGTTGTGGGGTGGATGACGTGCGTCTGTGTTGATACCCACACCTTATTATACACCAAGCTATAATAAGTGCACCCCACACTTAGTAAAAATCCCTTCTGCACACCCCCTTTTGTACAACCACTAGCATTTGAATGATACGTGGGGGAGGAACATAAAATCACATGAAAAGCAGTCATAACCGGCCTGCTACCCTTGCCAGCCAGATGACTATAATCGCCTTAACGGTGCCATAGTTGATTTCCACACATTTTTTTATATTGGGTTATCAAAAACCCTAAAGTAATCCCGAATTCATACAAAGAAGGTGGCATCAACTTCCCTTAAAGTTAGCTAACCACTTAGCTCCCTTTACCTATAAAGGGAACCCTTCACCTCCTTTAGAGAACACAACGTCTTTTGCAACCAAATGTTATAGTAAGCATAACTCTTCACCTACAATGTGCTAACTCCCAAGAAGGTCTCACATTTCCTCAAGGAAAACATCATATGCCGATACGGCATCCTGAACGAGGTCATATTAGACAACGGATCTCACTTCGAAGGAGAATGCTACAGACTACTGGCCGAATTCAAGATCACACGCCACAAGTCCTCTCCTTACAGGCCGCAAACTAACGGCGCAGTAGAAGCAGCAAACAAAACCCTTGAAAGGATCATCAGAAAAATGACCACACGAGGATGAGATTGGCCTGAGAAGTTGCACCTGGCACTTTGGGGCTACCGGACAATAGTAAGAACAGCCATGGGAGAAACTCCATTCGCCCTAACCTATGGGACGGAGGCAGTACTGCCCGTTGAATTGGTAATTCCATCACTCCGAGTGTTGCTGGAAAACGAGATCAACGAAGTTGAATGGCTCCGAAGCCGACACGATGAATTGGCCCTGCTAGACGAGCGCCGACTAAAAGCCATGGAGCACATTCGAGCCTACCAAAGCAGAATAGCTAGGGCTTTCGACAAGAAAGTCAAGTCCCGAGACATCAGGGAAGGCGATCTGGTACTCAAAGAAAAGCCTCCCACCCGAACTAACCCACTTGGAAAATGGGAACCAACATGGATCGGCCCGTTCGTGGTCCAAAAGATCTTCTCCGGAGGTGCCATGAAGCTGACAGACCTAGACGGCAATCCCTTCATCAATCCAGTCAACGGAAGCAAACTTCGCCGATACTTCGCCTGAAGAAAATTGACTTTACTGTCTCCCCGTCACTTCAAAAAAGTGTCAAACTACGGAGACCTGAGCCCCTCACTCCGGGGGGAACGTAGGCAACCTTAATTGGTTAGGTCTAAAAACACACAATAAAGCAAAAAATTTGGATGCCAATCAAGGCTCAGATCTATCCAAACACAAAATCCAAAAAATGGATGCCACCAAGGCTCAGACTGGTTTCGGTCTACAAACACAAAAGTCCAAAGATGGACGCCGCCAGGGCTTAGATAAAAAGCAAGCAAGAGATCTTACATCTCGACAAAGATTTAAAAGTAAATCACAAATCACTAACGATTAAAACACTTCTTGATGAGTTCAAGCACGATCTACTCTCAAGCTCACAACATGCTAACAGACAGCTTAATACATTTAACAAATAATGTGTCTGCAACGCAATGAATGGATACTTAGGAGGTCATTCCGCGCCACCCACGCTTGTCCCCTTGCCATTCTACCCTTTCTTCCCTCGTCCCCGGCTTGTCTTCTTTCGCTCTACTTGAGCCAACTCTGTCTCTCTCATCCCAAGATCAGGGGTCCTCCCCGTCGAGTCAAATAATCCAGAAGCTCGCAGAGCTTCATTCGCCAGTGTCTCGGCTCGGATCTCCTCCCTGTGAGTCTACAAAAGGGGACCTCTCTACGTCAGTCGGTCAACTCTGGTCTCGTAGTCAAACTAAGCGTCTCCCATAACCTTCCGAGTGAGGGTCAAACCAGGCTTCTGCACTTCTAAGGCTATAGCTAAGGCGACAACCTTGCCCCAGAATTGCTTCACGTCTGCTCCCCAAAATCACTTAGGTCTGCCCGACATGCTGCTCGTACCAATCCAGGTACTCGATGGTGAACACGAAACTCTCCCGACGTCGAAGGTGCACCACATGAGGGAAATCGGAATACTTCCATACCCTTAGAAAATACAGAAAGGCATCTGAATCTATCATAGAGAAAGAAGCTACCTCCATGGTGGCGATGTCGTTCCAATGCATCAAAGGCTCCTGCCTCATCCTAAACTATCGAGCAACGAGGGATGGGACATAGAAAGAGGACCAAGATAAACCCGAAACTCTGACAACATAAGAACCTTCCTGAAAGGCCCTCGTAGTCTCAATCCCCAGTGAGGAACCCACCAATGGATCTGATGTGAACCAAGCTGTGCCATCCATCTCTCCCAGGCGGAGTGATCCATATCCAATACAAGAGGCCGCTGAGCAAACTTCCATGGACTAAAGGATGCCGGAGACTCAGGCATGGCTTGAAGTCTCTCTCACAACCACAAGGTGAGCAAAATGGGGCTTCCCCCTCGCATGAACCTATCCCCCGTTGCCAAGCGATCAATGCCGTTAAGGTTTCCCCTAGGACCAATGGAGCAATATCCTCACCGGCTCGACAATGCCCCACCACATCCAGCAAGGCACTTTCATATACCCCAAGGGAGTTGACCATGAAAAGCGTTGCTATCACGCACAAAGCAAACACGTTCCTAGGGACATCACTCTCGTCATCACCCATAAACCGCTCAGGCAACGCAGAACTGTCAATATGACGAGAATCAAAAGTCATACCTTGTGCTTCTTCCAACGAAGTCCGAAGAAAGCATGCGAGTTTCACGCTCACGGTCGCACCTCCGATCAAAGGAAGCGAGATGGCCTCCACCACCGGTCCTCCAAGCAAAGCCCGAAAATCCTCAAAGGTGGGCGTAATTTCATTGTAAGAGAAGCTATACACGTGCCTCCTTACATCCCAGAACCTTGCAGCAGCCCACAACAATTCTCAAACAGGAACTAACTCCTTAAGGGACCGAATCGAGCAGAGTCGAAATCTCACCTCGAAAGCCCATTTATTGTGCTTCAGGTGGTGTCTCATCCACGTCTTGAGCCGCTCAATATAGTGTGCTTGCCTCTCCTTTTAAAGCCTCGGTGAAATTCTCGGAACAAGCAAAGAATCCATGCCAAAAATGGAAGTTTTTTGAGAAAATGAGGAAGAAGGCTCGAAATGACTGCAAATGGGAGTGGGGAGATAAGGGAAATCCAGATTTTCACTAAATCTTATCCCCTCTCCAGAAGCAACAAACGTCCGCGCAGACCTCTTTTCATGCATGAAGCGTCCGTGCGGACCATTTTGCAGCCTGGCTAAATTTTCAACAAACTGCAAAACAATTGCTGCCCGTGGCAGGACCTTGCCCCTGACTGCTCGAAAGCCTTACCAAAGTCATTTTCGGCCACCATATACTAACCACAAATACACTCCCAGCTCATGTGGCATGCAAAAAAATAATAATAAGCTAGAAACAATTCCTAGGCCAGTCCCCGAAATCACAAATAAATCAACACATCACAAATAAAATACCTTGTTATGCCAAATACAAGTTCTTTATTACATATACAAATGTCTGCTATAATACAAAAAAAAACACAACAACAAAAATAGGGGGAAGCAAAAGGAGTCCTACTCCAAATCCTCAACATCATCGCCCTCGCCTGCCGAGAACTCCTGCATCCCGGAAAACCTAGCGGCCACCTCCTCGTCATCGGAGACCTCGGCTCCCTCCTCAGCCGAGTACTCGAAGAAGTCCTGAATGTGCGCTCGCCGAAAAAATAAAATGAAGGGAGTCGCCACGCCGTTTTTAGAGGAAACATTGAAAACCTTTTTGAAAGAGAGAAAAATGGGTTCGGGGGTCAGGTTACATGTTGGGAAGAACCGAGAGTTCACACAACATGCCTCGTCCGTAGACGAGTCTTTCTATGTTCAACATTCAAGACATCCAAACGTGTGTGCAAAGTGTGTATGACAAGATATGTATTAAAATGCATAAGAGTGCTTTATTTTATTGCTCAACAAAGGGGAATACAACTTGTGAACCATTGACTCTGGGAGGCCACATCCCACTTTACATCAAGGACTGAATATGGATTACAACTGAAAGTAGCTTCTGCAGAGGGCACATTATGTCGCGTGACACAGGACCTGAGGGTTCAATTGTGTCGCATGACACAACGATGCATTTTGCAGAGACTTTACAAACTTCAACCAGAATAAATCAGAGAACAATTCAAATACCAACACAATACCAATTTAACTCAGAAACAATGAATTCACAATGGATTGACCAAGGGTATGTGGATATAGGGAGATCCACACTCCCTTGGCCAATAAACAACAAATACCACGAAATCACATCACGAATATCAATTGCATCCAACCAGGCTAAATAAACAGAGAGATGGCAGTTGGGACTTGATAATTGAAGGCGGATGGAGCCTAATTATCATGTCCGGGAACAGATTGTAATAAAACAACACAATAACAAATATGAGATAGAGGTGAGGGAATTCGTTACCCTCGTAGTGTCCACGCTCCTTCTACCACGTTAGGTAGATGGATCTTCAAATCGGCTTTGGAATGAACTCAGATTACAGACCAAATAGCTTTGCAATTTCCCAGTACGTGCGGACTGTATGAGAAAAACAGAGAGAATTGAGGGAGGCTTGAACGCTTGTTTCCACTTTGGTGTAAATTGGTCAGAGAGAGAGGCTAAGGTTTAGAACAGGGCCGGGGCTGATAGGTGGTGGCCGGAAATTGGAGGTAGAGTGGTTGTGGTTAACGGCTTAGGGCTAGAACAGAGGAGCGTCGGTGGTTAGCGGCTTGGGACTGGGATTGGCGTTGTTGAGGAATGGTAGTGGTGCACGACTTAGGGGCTATGACTGGCGTTGTTGGCAAGGCTGCGACGGTGGTGGTAAGCGGTGTTAGATCTAGAAACAGGGGAAGAAGGTGATTATGGTTTGGAGAGAATGAGGACGAGGGAAATGGTTGTTTTGGGGTAGCTGGAGAAGATGGGGAAAGGTCGCCGGTGAATTGGAGAGAAGAAGCTCGGTGATGGCGATTGGAATTGGAGAGATTGGCTTCGTGGTTTGGGTACAGAGAGAGTTAGTGAGGAAGTGATTTGGTTGAAGGAGAGAGCGGTGAAGAGAATTTAAGGGGGATTGGTTATCGGCGAATGGATTTGGTGAGGGAGGCTTGGTGAGGACGAAGACGGCGTTTAGAGAGAGAGAGAGGAGAGAGAGAGGGAGGGAGGTTTTCCGGATAGAGAGAGATAGGGAGTGTAGAGAGAGAAACTGAGTGTGTATATTCTGTGTGTTGTTATCCTTGGCCAATGAACAAAATTGGTATTTAAAGCTAAATTGGGAAAACACCTTAAAATGTCGTACGAACCTCTGTATCCGATTTCCATGATTCAAGTTGTCGCACGACTGGTTATGTCCATAACCGTTTCTGGCGCCAAAACCTGCTTCTAGAACATTTCGAGTTAATTCTTTAAAAGCCCAAAGCAGTTAATTCCCTTTAGGTCCTATTGTCCGGAAAAATGCTAAAAAATACTTCCTTCGCGAGAAACTCATAAAATGTTTCCGGAAGTCTCGGAACGGACCGGAAATTTACCAAAACGCCCCTTAGTGCGATTTTATCACATTAAAATGCACCTAAGAAAGGTCGCAAATTGGATTGGCGTACTCACAGAGCCCCTCGGCAACGTCACTTATGGAAGAAGTGAGGTTGTCGATAAAAAGGACCCAATCTCAATGAGCAGCAGGGGGATAAGACGGAGGGATGGACGATGACTGGTGAGATCGGATGGCTGGACCTTTTGAAAAAGGATTCCTACGTATCCCATGTGGGAATCAAGCTGGTCGTAGTTCGAAGGACACTGATTGAAAGAGTCTGAACGTGAACATAGGGAAAGCTATTTGAAGGTCTCTTGACCTAAAAGGATCATTTGAAGGTCTCTTGACCTAAAAGGAACTATTTGAAGTTCTCTTGAACTAGAAGGAACTATTTGAACGTCTTTTGACCTAGAAGGGATCATTTGAAGGTCTCTTGACCTAAACGAGATTATTTGAAGGCATCATAACCTGAAAGGGATTATTTGAAGGTCTTTTGACCTAAAAGGGATCATTTGAAGGTCTCTTGACCTAAACGAGGGATCATTTGAAGGCATACTACCTACAACGGGATTATTTGAAGGTCTCTTGACCTAAACGAGATCATTTGAAGGCATCACTACCTAGAACGGGATTATTTGAAGGCATCCAACCTGGAACGGGATTATTTGAAGGCATCCAACCTGGAACAGGATTATTTGAATGTCTCTTGACCTAAAAGGGGAACTATTTAAAGGTCTCTTGACCTAAAAAGGGATCATTTGAAGGTATCACTACCTAGAACGGGATTATTTGAAGGCATACTACCTAGAACGGGATTATTTGAAGGTCTCTTGACCTGAACGAGATCATTTGAAGGTATCACTACCTAGAACGGGATTATTTGAAGGCATCCAACCTGGAATGGGATTATTTGAAGGCATCCAACCTGGTAGAGATTATTTGAAGGCATTCAACCTAAAAAGGGATCATTTGAAGGCATCCAACCAGGAAGGGATTATTTGAAGGTCTTTTGACCTAAAAAGGGATTATTTGAATGCATCCAACCTGGAAGGGATTATTTGAAGGTCTTTTGACCTAAAAGGGGTTATTTGAAGGTCTTTTGACCTAGAAGGGATTATTTTAAGGTCTCTTGACGTAAAAGGAACTATTTGAAGGTCTCTTGACCTAAAAGGAACTATTTGAAGGTCTCTTGACCTAGAAGGGATCATTTGAAGGTATCCCTACCTAGAACGGGATTATTTGAAGGCATCCAACCTGGAACGGGATTATTTGAAGGCATCCAACCTGGCAGAGATTATTTGAAGGCATTCAACCTAAAAAGGGATCATTTGAAGGCATCCAACCTGGAAGGGATTATTTGAAGGTCTTTTGACCTAAAAAGGGATCATTTGAAGGCATCCAACCTGGAAGGGATTATTTGAAGGTCTTTTGACCTAAAAAGGGATCATTTGAAGGCATCCAACCTGGAAGGGATTATTTGAAGGTCTTTTGACCTAAAAGGGGATTATTTGAAGGCATCCAACCTGGAACGGATTATTTGAAGGTCTTTTGACCTAAAAAGGGATCATTTGAAGGCATCCAACCTGGAAGGGATTATTTGAAGGTCTTTTGACCTAAAAAGGGATCATTTGAAGGCATCCAACTTGGAAGGGATTATTTGAAGGTCTTTTGACCTAAAATGGGATTATTTGAAGGTATCCAACCTGGAAGGGATTATTTGAAGGTCTTTTGACCTAAAAAGGGATTATTTGAAGGCATCCAACCTGGAAGGGATTATTTGAAGGTCTTTTGACCTAAAAAGGGATTATTTGAAGGCATCCAACCTGGGAATGAGATTAATGCTTCTAGCAAAGTAATTGACTGAGATATGCTTTCATACCTGTGCTGTGCTCACCTGTAGCTGCCGGAGAGTCTTAGACTACCGCTGCTTCTGCTGGGGATAAGTGTAGCTACCGGGGGACTCACGCTACTTGTTTTTGTTGGTAGTTCAATGGTCTTGCCAAATGCTGGACGGTTTTGTTGACGGTTGCCTTTTGCGTCCTGAGCTTTGCTTGATAAGCCGGGGACTTTGCTTGCTAGGGAGCGGGTTCTTGTTTGTGCTTTGGGGCCATTGGTCTCGTTGCGCACTGCTGGGGAGACTAACATAGGTATGGCTTCTTGTCTCGGTTTATCATGGAAAATAGGCTTTTGAAGTTGCCGAGACTGGTGAGCATTATTGTCTGGATTCTGGGGAAGGTGGGGCTCTTTTCTTGACAGGCATTGCTTGGAGACTGGGCCTGATGAAGATAATAAAGGTGGGGTTTGCTACCTGCAGGATTTGGAATCCTTGTCCAAAATTGTGATTCGAGGGGCAGTCCTCACGATCAAATTACGATCACTTGATTATTGTACCCTGCGGGGGGAAAACACAACACTCTAGGCACCTAGCACTTTATTTGACTCTTGCTTATGCATTATTAATCTTTTGTTGCACAAGTCCATCTCAGCTGGGGATGGAAGGGAATCTGGTTCTGTGAGAACAACATAGCAAAGCCCCAGTTCGAAGAGATTCAATGAAGCCTTATTACAGACAGAGTCATCTTGTGACCGAGGAGGCGACCCATCGTTTCAAACCGCAGTCAATCAGTCGCTGGACAAAGACTCGGAAATGTTTACGTGCAGGGACACATCTTTCGAGGGTGGGGATAGATCCCGAATTCGTGTATGACACTCTCGCTTTTGGGTTTAACTCTTTTGGGAGAGCATAAGCATCACAAGGTATGGAGAGGTGTATGGAAGCCCCTGCTGACCGACACAGTGTTTAGCTCTATCTTCCTATGATGTAGAAAGAGAAGACTTGCCGAGACACTTGAAAACTTGTCTTATTCACGATGATCACAAAGCTGCTTAAAACCCTTTATTGACGTTCGGGTTAGTCAACCACCAAAGCCGATATGAGCAAATATTTTTTATCAATCCTGAGGAGAAGGCCCACTGATATCAAGAATCAAACTCGGTAAGATGAACAGTGTATGCATGGTCCTTGAGGAGACCGGATTTTCTGAGATCTGTTTGTGATTTCGACCGGACCAGTTATGGTTGCCTACGTTCCCCTCCTTGGGAGGAGCTCAGGTCGCCGTAGTTCGGGCTTATCCCGAATGAAGAGAATGAACGTTGGAATTCGAGGATCTGAGGACCTTTGAGGATTTTGGGAATTTAAGAACATGTCCTCTTGGAGTGTCGATGGGAGACACGGATGTGAAGCCCCAGTGGGACGTCCACGGCAAGTGTTTGCGGAGGAGGAATGAAATATGTTCACATAAAACGTCGAATGAATGGATGGAATTTGCACAATCTTCGCTTGACGATCCTTTGAGCCGGGATGGATTTGGCTCCGCTTTAAGCAATAATCTGTTTTAGATCTTGACGATATTGGAATGAAACTGCTATCTGGTAGGAACTGCGACTGGGTCTCGGGGTTTTGATCGGCCCTCGGGTGATTTAGGATATCATGACCTCTTAAGACGAGAGGTCGGCTAGGCTTTTTGCTGACTGGACCTCTAAAGATGAGAGGTTGGCTCGCAGGGATGTGCTTGGGATTTCTAAGGTGAGGGAATTGATTTGCCTCTAAGAATGAGAGGTCAGTCTTTTGGCTTTGGCTTAAGGCAAAGGTAAGGGTAATGGGAATGTCCTCTAAAATCGAGAGGACGGCTTGGGATTGGCTTTGGAAGGGAATATCCTCTAAAATCGAGAGGATGGTTTGGAATTGGTCAAGGTAGTGGTGAGGGACATCCATGCTGTCTCTTTATTCACTCTGAGACTCCCCTTGAGTAACGACCGGATCCTTTGACTTTTGCTTTTGAGAGAATCTCTGGGACTAGGCTCTCTTTCTTTTCTTCTTCTTTCTTTTTTTTTTCTTCTTCCTTTTTTTGGTATTTTGCTTTATATATATATATATATATATATATACATATTTTTTTTTTTTTTGAGAGGAGCATTTCAACTAGTCCCCAGGATGGATCATTACTTTCTGCAGCTCTTGTACTTGGACCAGGTCGATCTTCTTTTGAATCACGGGAGCCTCAAGGATAGTCCCTCTTCTTCTTGAGATGGTTAAACGGGTTTCAAATATGCCGATCTTGAAATGAAGGGATATTATTTGGTGAGGGTGAGGTGATGGCTTCCTATAGGTGAAAGGTTTCAACCGCAGTCCCTACTGGATGATCCGAACGAGATTGAGTCTTCATTTGCTTTCTTAAGCTTACTCTGAGAAAGATCCATGCAAATTCATCGAATAACGAGATAGTGAGGACGAAGGAAGATATGAGAGCACAGGGGATGCGAGATGGGGAGTTGGTAAGCCCCACTTTGGGAAGGATATCAGTCGATTTTCTCACTCTGAACAATTAAAATATTAGCCATTTCAAAGCGTTAGTCGGTGAGCAGCACAAGTGATCATTTGGAATAAGACCATTTCAATTGAATGTAACGCAGGTATGCAAGTAATGTCTCGAGTCTAGCAAGAAGAGAATCAAAGATTTTTATCACTGCAAAGAAAAAACTGGTCCAACTTGGACTTTAACAGACTCATGTCCGACAGCGGACATTCTAGACCCTACGAGGACTGATCGACTGCATCAACTTCGGATGGGAGGAAGAGCATTGTTACCATCGGTGGGATGAGGACCCTTCTCGATCTCTTTTCATTCACAAGACGTCCTCCTTAGCTTTAACAATCTGAGCAAGCACCCGGGCCTCCTGCTTGTGAGGAAAAACAACTTCGAGGGTAGCCCACTACTTTTTGATGGACGTACCATTTGCACTCTGCTGACCCATGGGATATGAACTTCCAGATTGATGGGCCATAATCTTCTCTGAATCGAGCATTTTGGATTCCGAATCATATGAACGATCACTCGGGCACTTGAACTGCTTCCGCCTCGGGAACATGGACTTATGAGTGTCGGGAACGAGAGCGCACACCCAACTTTCCGTAGCCTTGTAGAGGTGAAGAGGTGAGAGAGTGTATAAGGCGGGGGATAGAGAACTTTGAGAAGGTATGGGAGAGGGAGGAGATGGACTCATGCAACACTTTATTAATCTTCAAAAAGAAATCGGTGGCTTTTAAGTCCTAGGAACGGTTGGGAAAGGATAACCCTTTATTCACATAATCTAGACATCGGGGGAACCTAAGGACACATCATCCAAAAATACACCAAACGTATTGGTTCGAAATTAATAACAGGCAATAATACCTAAAAAAAACCAAAGCATTTATGGGACGGACGAGTAGCCCCAGTTTTTGGAGAAATTTGGGCAGCATAACGGGTATTCCTGAAGAATTTCAAGGAAAAATCTGGCATGACCTCTCGTCGGTGCACGTTGACAAAGTGACATGATCTCTCGTTAGAACATGCCGTGGGAACGACATGTCCTCTCGTGAAACCATGTTGCGATGGCAACATGCCCACACGTGCTAGGTTTTGGGAAAGGTAAGAACGTCCATTAGAAATTTTTGAAACAATTCATTTTAGTGTATTTGAAAATGTCGTGTCAAAACCAACCGTTTTGGGTGAGGTTTAAATGTGTGGCGCCACCTATAACGCACTAGGGGGATGGGTTTGACATTAGGCGCTCAAGCGTAGGCGAATTTCATGGCCGTCCTTGATGCCGTCAATCGCACCCGAGGGTTCTAGATCTACGTGATGTAGTGTGCGGGATGGCTAGATTCCTTTACTTTGAAAAAATGATTTTTTTTATATTTTTTTTATTCGAAAAGGGGGATAAAGGGAAAAAACAACACACACACACCCCACAGAGATATAATAATCAAGGATCAATAGTTGATCATGGGGGACTGCCCCACAATCATAACCTACACCAGAATCCAACTCCTGCAAAATGACCACTTATGTCGCGTGACACAGGAATGATGAGGTCAAATGTGTCACGTGACATAAGGAGTCCCATATCCAGAATCTGAACAAAAACCAAATCAGTTCACCCAACACGCATTGTCCGTAGACGAGTCTTTCTATGTTCAACATTCAAACCATCCAAACGTGTGTGCAAAGTGTGTATGACAAGATATGTATGAAATGAATAAGAGTGCTTTATTTTATTGCTCAATAAAGGGGAAAACAACTTGTGAACCATTGACTCTGGGAGGCCACATCCCACTTTACATCAAGGACTGAATATGGATTACAACTGAAAGTAGCTTCTATAGAGGGCACATTATGTCGCGTGACACAGGACCTGAGGGTTCAATTGTGTCACGTGACACAACGATGCACTTTGCAGAGACTTTACAAACTTCAACCAGAATCAATCAGAGAACAATTCAAATCCCAACACAATACCAATTTAACTCAGAAACAATGAATTCACAATGGATTGACCAAGGGGAAGTGGATATAGGGAGATCCACACTCCCTTGGCCAATAAACAAAAAATACCACGGAATCACATCACGAATATCAATTGCATCCAACCAGGCTAATTAAACAGAGAGATGGCAGTTGGGACTTGATAATTGAAGGCGGATGCAGCCTAATTATCAAGTCCGGGAACAGATTGTAATAAAACAACACAATAACAAATATGAAATAGAGGTGAGGGAAGTCCTTACCCTCGTAGTGTCCACGCTCCTTCTACCACGTTAGGTAGAAGGGTCTTCAAATCGGCTTTGGAATGAACTCAGATTACAGACCAAATAGCTTTGCAATTTCCCAGTACGTGCGGACTGTATGAGAAAAACAGAGAGAATTGAGGGAGGCTTGAACGCTTGTTTCCACTTTGGTGTAAATTGGACAGAGAGAGGCTAAGGTTTAGAACAGGGCCGGGGCTGATAGGTGGTGGCCGGAAATTGGAGGTAGAGTGGTTGTGGTTAACGGCTTAGGGCTAGAATAGAGGAGCGTCCGTGGTTAACGGCTTGGGACTGGGATTGGCGTTGTTGAGGAATTGCAGTGGTGCACGGCTTAGGGGCTGTGACTAGCGTTGTTGGCGAGGCTGCGACGGTGGTGGTAAGCGGTGTTAGATCTAGAAACAGGGGAAGAAGGTGATTATGGTTTGGAGAGAATGAGGACGAGGGAAATAGTTGTTTTGGGGTAGCTGGAGAAGATGGGAAAGGTCGCCGGTGAAATGGAGAGTAGAAGCTCGGTGATGGCGATTGGAATTGGAGAGATTGGTTTCATGGTTTGGGTACAGAGAGAGTTAGTGAGGAAGTGATTTGGTTGAAGGAGAGAGCGGTAAAGAGAATTGAAGGGGGATTGGTTGCCGGCGAATGGATTTGGTGAGGGAGGCTTGGTGAGGTCGAAGATGGCATTTAGAGAGAGAGAGAGGGAGTTTTCCGGATAGAGAGAGATATGGAGTGTAGAGAGAGAAACTGAGTGTGTGTATTCTGTGTGTTGTTATCCTTTGCCAATGAACAAAATTGGTATTTAAAGCTAAATTGGGAAAACACCTTAAAATGTCGTACGACCCTCTGTATCCGATTTCCATGCTTCAAGTTTTCGCACGACTGGCTATGTCCATAACCGTTTCTGGCGCCAAAACCTGCTTCTAGAAAATTCCGAGTTAATTCTTTAAAAGCCCAAAGCAGTTAATTCCCTTTAGGTCCTTTTGTCCGGAAAAATACTTCTTTCGCGAGAAACTCATAAAATGTTTCCGGAAGTCTCGGAACGGGTCGGAAATTTACCAAAACGCCCCTTAGTGCGATTTTATCACATTAAAATGCACCTAAGAAAGGTCGCGAATTGGATTGGCGTACTCACAAGTCCGAAGGATCAAGCCCAGCAAAATGGTTGAAGAAGGCTCCCGAGGACGAACCCTCACCCTGCGCACCCGATGGGGGAAGGAACTAGTGGAAGGTCTGCGGCCTCCAAACCCCAGAAGAAGTCCCCACATCAAAGCTGCGCCATTCCCAGACCAGCATCTCAGGCTGTGGCTCTGGCTCAGCCCTCAAAGAAGGAGTATCTACAGACCTCCTCGAAGGCATCGGCTCGAACGCCGCCGCACTCCACGAAGACCCGCAGGACATCTTCCTTAGAAACTTCTTCATAAAGACCCTCAACCCCACATACCAGGGGGTAAGCACGTTCAAGGATCACACCGATACCTGCACAACAAACAACAAAATAAATGCTCATCAAAAGAGATACAAAATACTCGACAAAAGAGAAAAATACAGAAAAGATGCCAAGATGGAAAAGAGTAAACACACCCAATGCAGCATCCGGGTCAACCCGATAGGCGGCAGTACCATGCTCTGGGATGGGCACCGACACCCTCCTCCTCGAAGAGTCCCCGCGAACATAAGTAAAGTCCGGCCCTGGCACCGGAACATCTGGAGGACGCGACTAGCCAGTCCGCCTCTCCCTCGCCAACACCTGTGGCGTCCTCAACTTCCACCTGACAAACGCTGCATACTCCTCGCCCTCCAGGATGAACTCCTCAGCACTCACACCAGCCCGGTACCTCTCGTACTCCAGCACGTCCATATCAAGAGGACTCATCTTGCGGAATGGCGGATCCCTCGGAGCCATAGGGGGAACACCTGCGCCATGCTGCCAGAAAACCCTCTCCCCCAAAAATATGAAGTCGCAAGTGAGGCCCCACAAAAACTTCCTCTGCCGCGTCACCAAGTGGGCACCCTCCAGCTCATCCTCGCTATACCGCGTCCAAGGGTACAGATGACACCCCTCCGGGCTGTCCCTCTCCAGGAATCGCCGCACATCCTTATATGTGACAGTGATCCTCCCCCGACTTGTCTTCCTCTTCCTCAAAGAGCGAGCCCAGCATAACATGGTGTGATACCCAAGCATGGCTTCGTCCTCCCAGTCCCACGACTGGCACCGAAAAACCTCATAGCACCACACCTGCAACAAAAATGCATATAGTGCTTAGAACAAGAAAAAGATAATGGAGAAGTGATGAAGTACTAAACTATAAAGAGCATGTAAACTCATACCTCTAGTGCAAAGTGAAAGCATCCCAGGGAGTTGACCGCACCCTAGCTGAATTGGTCCAAAGCAAAATAAAGCTCGGCCAAGCCCGCCTCGCCCCAAGTCAAAGACCCTCTCCAAGTCCACCAGACTCTCCAGCAGAGGGAAAAGAACAGAAGAGGCATGATTCGAGAACAAATTCTCGAAAAGCGCAAACCATAAGAACGAGCGCGCCAGCTGCTCCGCCGTCACTACCCCGGTGTCCCGGCTATACTTCCCGATGTTGGCGGTTATCTTCGCCTCCACATCGTGGTACACCATACCCAAGCCCTTACGGGACCAAGGCGCAAAGCCAAGCAGCTCAGTCAGCACCTCATCGGACATCTTGTCCCGCCACTTCACTGACTCCTCCTTGAAGGAAAGCTCGGTGATGGCAGCAAAGTCTGTGGGAGTCACCGTCATCTCTTCCCAACTAAAGTGGAAGGTGTGCGTGGTGTCCCACCAATACTCAGACAAGGCCAAGAAGATGCCCTTGTTCTTCAGCGTCTCCGCTATC
Organism: Adenophora triphylla var. japonica; assembly: GCA_022495995.1. Taxonomy (NCBI): domain Eukaryota; kingdom Viridiplantae; phylum Streptophyta; class Magnoliopsida; order Asterales; family Campanulaceae; genus Adenophora; species Adenophora triphylla. Next base: position 230,648 of record JAFEMH010002597.1, read on the forward strand.
CCGACCTGGTTCTCCACGAACACATTCAGTCCCAGAGCAATAACCAGCCTACGAGGGCTAGGACTCCCATCCCGGGAGATATCAAACATGCTCCTCCACAACTCAACCACGTCCTCTAGGGACCCTCGTGACTTCATCCTCTTCGCCTTCCCAGACAAAGGCACCTCCTCCTGCAGGTAAACACAGCAAAGGTACGTCAATAAACGATACTTAAAAAATATACGAAAAAAAAAACAATGACACATATCATTCTAAATAACAAAATTCCGTCCCAACACGGCAATCTCACAAATAACCAAAAAGTCCGTCCCAATACGGCAATCTCACAAATAACAAAAGTTTGTCCCAACACGATAATCTCACAATAACAAAAAAAAATGTCCATCCCAACACGACAATCTCACAATTTTCAAACACAATTTTCAACAAAAACACAAGGGATCCGTCCCTACACGACACATTTTCAAGCAAAAGCCAATCACAAAAACACGACGCACAAAAATTTTCCACACAAAGTTCATCGCTACACGGCAATTTTTTCCAACAAAAGGCCAAGTACATACAAAAATAGCATCAAAGTACAAGACACAAAAGAATGCATTTCAAGGAGAGGCACTTTATTTTCACAAATAAGAGCTAAACTCCACATTTGTGAACAAAAATCATATACCCACAATCCATATACACCCAATTTCACTAATCCATCATCAATTTCACAAAATAAGCATGACAACAAAAAAAGCACCAAATATGCAAAAACTAAAACCCTCGTTCTAGCATACACCCAATTTCACTAATCCATTCGAATTCATTGTTGAAGGTGAGAAGGAAGAAAAATTCCTTTGGAGGTCCAGCCTCCTCTCTATGGCCTCTCGGCCCCATTGACGACGCCCTCGCCCCAATTTTCTGCCATGATAGCAAATCTAGCGACTTGGAAGGATTTTTCTCAAGGAAATTTGGCTCAAAATCAAGTTTTCTTCTCTCTTTTTCTCCTTCTCCCTCGACTGAGTTTGAGAAATGAAGTGGAATGGCGTCGCTACAATCTGATTATGATTAAGAAAATCAGATTTACAGATGAATCCGCACGGATCACTTTGCATGCAAGGTGTATCTGCGCGGACACCTTTGCAGCCCAGGTGAAATCCCCCTTTTGCCCTTATAATCTTTGCCCCCTGGCCGTCCAAAGGCCATTTCCAGCAAAATCAATGCAGTTTGGTCCCTAAACCAGCAAAAATAACGCCCGACCATCATCGTAAGTCCGCAACCCAAGGCACAAATGCCTTCAAACACAAATCCCAAGGCACAAACGTCTTTGAACACAAATCTCAAGGCCCAAATGCCTTCAAAATGCAAAGCAAAGATAACACCGGCCATCAATGTAAGCCCGAACCCCCTTTACCCAGCGGACAAAAGTCAAACAGCCATCCTTACAAACCCGTATGAAAATACATATCCCCAGCAAAAATAACACCGGCCGTCATCGTATGTTCGGACCACAAGGCACAAATGCTTCCAAACACAAAACCCGAAGCATAAACGCCTTCAAAACACAAATCCCAATGCACAAACGCCTTCAAAACACAAATCCCAAGGCACAAACGCCTCCAAACCCAAATCCCAAGGCACAAATGCCTTCACATCAAACAAGTCATTTTCCCAGCAGTCATCGTAGGCCCGAACCTTTCCCCAACGGACAAAACACAAGGCAAACACGCCTCCCAAAGCACTGGGAAAGCACGCCTCAAAAAATCAAAGCACAAGTCAAGCACGCCTCCCAAAATCAAAGCACGAGGCAATCACGCCTCCCACAAATCAAATATAAGGCAAGCACGCCTCCCAAAATCAAAGCAAAAGGCAAACATGACTCCCAAAGAACAAGGCAAGCATGCCTCCCAAAATCAAAGCACAAGGCAAGCACGCCTCCCAAAGCATAAGGCAAGCATGCCTTCCAAAATCAAAGCGCAAGGCGAACACGCCTCCCAAAATCAAAACACTTAAGCACGAATGCTTTCCTCTCAAAACGCAAACACTTTCATCCCCTGTCCCAGGACACCACCACATCCTCTCAAAACTTCACTCTCAGGACACTACCACGTCCTCCTATACCACAAACCATCTTTTAGTGAGATTACCTATCTTTTAGTAAGATTGCCCATCTTCTAGTAAGATTACACACCTCTTTGAAAGATTACAAAATCTTCAGAACTACGATCAGGCTTGATTCCCATTTGAAATACGTAGGAATCCTACTAAAGGGTCCAGCCAGCCGACCCAAGCGGTCACCCCATAGGACATCACCACGTCCGCAGCCAGTTGACCTTAGCGGCCATATCACATCATGGGACACCACCACGTCCTCACAAAATCTCAGTCAGAGGACACCACCATGTCCTCATACACGAGAAACTCACATCACACACGAACTACGATCAGGCTTGATTCCCACATGGGATACGTAGGAATCCAGTTAAAGGGTCAAGCCACCTGACCTAAACGGTCACCTTAGGACACCGACACGTCCGCCTCACTTTAGTACACCGACACATCCACCTCACATCAGGACAATGACACTGTAAGTACCCAAATCTGGCTCATGCCTTCCGGTTAAGTTTCTCGGCAATTCCCCGGACTTTCCTAAAATTCAGGGGCAATTTGGGAACTTTTTCAAACCTTCCGAGGGGCAAAGGACTTGCTAGGAATTAAAATTCCACGTATTCCTTCACTGGAAAACACCTTCTAGAATGCCACCTTACATGGTTCTAGAAATAAGCTGAGTCATTAAGGGATAAGACCACACGGCCTCATTAGCCTTGGGGTTACAGCCGTACGGCTTCATTAGCCACCACCAGAGTGCCTATAAATAGAGGCCTCCTCTATTCGTTTTGATATACAGTTTTTAGCATTTTTACTCTGCCAAAATACCTACACGAATTTCCAGAGAGCTGAGAGCAACCAAATTCACCTCCCCCCTCTTCAAAACCCTTCAAAAGTTGGTCCTTCCCTAGGCAAACTTCAAGGAGATAGAGGAACACCACCATTGGTAACCTCTCCTCCCCTTTTCCCTAAAATATACTTGTCATTACTTGATATATTGCTCCTTGCTTTATATATTGCAATTTATTTGTTTGGTATTTGATATATTGTCATTAAAGATCACATCTTTTGGCATGTAGATCATATATACCCCCATTCCCCTTTATCACAAAGGATCCATGGAAGATCCAACCCAAGGATGAACAATAAGACCTCAAAAGTCTTGTTCTAGGGTGGATCTCTCACATGGTGATGTGAAAATAGCATCCTTTGCATCTAAAAATAACATCTTTACATATAAAATGTCATCTTTGCATATAAAATGTCATCTTTGCATATAAAAATGCCATCTTTTCCATAAAAATGACATCTTTATGCATGAATGTCATTCCCCCTCCCATAGACCTTGCTTCCAAGGATTGTCCACCTAAAAGGTTCATAAAGGGCATAGGAAAGCCATAAAGGTCCTTCCTTTTTCATTCCTAGTTTTAGCTTGCATCATGTTCATTACATATGTTAGCATAAAAATGTCATCTTTAGCTTAAAATGCATTCCCCATGTCCCTCATGGTTGGATCACTCTTCAAGGATTGCCTAGTGACCTTCATAAGGCACAAAAAGGCATAGGATGAGTATAAAGATCCAATCTTTATACCCCTCCCTTAGTCCCCTTTGGTACTTGAGGCATCTCTTGGAGTGTAATGGTGTAAAGGTCCTATATTTACATCATTTCCTCCTCATAAAGATGCCATAGCCGGATATTCCTTTAGAAAAGGATGAACTTGAGCCCCTACATCTCCGATCATCACTTGAGACGAGCATAAATGTCCCAACTAAGCTCAAATCGTCTCAAGATGTAGGATTGATGAGCATAGGTCCTTCCTTTCTAAAGAGTCTCACTCTTGGACTATAAAAATAGGTGTCCCTATCTTGATCACATGTGACCCAAGGTCTCATAATGATGATCATAAGTCCAAGATGAGAACGGGTTCAAAGTCCCGAACATATAAAAATCCAAGGAATCCCGAGCGATAACCAACTCATGGTTTATACGTCCGGAAGACTACTTGGCACATTCCCCCCTTTTTTATCAAAACACATCCCACACACGAAAACACAAAGGCAAGCATGAAAATCGGATCTTGGAAGACTTGCTTCGGCAGGGCTCCTTGGGTGAATGGCGATCCGTTCTTCCCAAGGGGTAACTTAACCTCGGGACCCAAATCCTTTTTTTCAAAGTTTTGAGGAAATCAAAATGGTGTGGCGACTCCATTTTTTCAATTTAAACCAGATATTTCCAAACCGATGTGAGGCGGTGATCCCCTTACACGAGAAAGCGGTTTCAAAACAAAAAATAAAATAGAGAGCCGCGATCTTGTGCACCACATTCACAGTTTGGCGACTCCGCTGGGGAATAAATAAAAAAAGCTTTCATTTTTAAAATAAAAAAAAAATATGATACTTGGTATATAGGTGAAAACCATTAAGGTTCCCGTTATCGCCTCCTAACACGAGTCTGGGATAAACTATGGTCTAACAATCCCACGTGCCGGTATCTCTTTTCGAAGAACAGAAAAAGCTTTTTTTGAGTGGGTTAGCCTTCCGCCGCGGATCCAATTTTCATGCTTGCCCTCTTTTCTTGCATTGCATTGCATGCATCATTGGTTCTTGGGAATTGTGCACATTCTGATTGCTGAACAGGAAGCTTGCTGGAAGCTGAAAAGGTGCCAAAAAGGCCGGGGAAACAACCTGCAGATGAAATTAATTGGAACCTGGAAAATTGATTGATGCAGCCGTACGGCTTGATTCTCCTTGAATCCTAGCCGGGCGGCTTCATTGGCAATTCCACCAGGACAAAAATTGAGGTTAATCTGGAAGCCTTGGCAGCTTGGAGCTATTCAGTTCCAAGCCTGACCGGGGCTCCCAGAAAATTTACGTGCTTATTTGCTGCATTTCCCCCGTCCCGAAAATCATTCCTTTAAAACACATTTCTGAAAATTTATGTTTTAACTCAAAAAGGAATATTTTTAGGAGACCGCACACTACGCGCACCTTATATATCCTGTACACTTTGCACGCACGTCCCTTTAACTCGGGGTGGTTGTTCAGTTGCAGTCACGGACAGTATTACGATGCTCCCGGGCGCGCACAAAATCATCCCAAACTCCCCATGGCAGCCAGTGTCGAGCAATGCACAGTCCGTGTCACACATTTGAAAACAGTGACTTTTGGTTGGTTTTTGGTCTAGTCCGTGTCATATAGCTCAGTTGCATACCCCCGTAAAGGTCAATCCTTAGCCCATGACGGAAGTCGAGATCCTTCGCGCAAGCGGAACTCTGCCGAAATTCCTCCAAGGAAAATTGGCAGAATCTTGACTCCGGCATTTGACTTTGACTTTGACCCGCGCGGGATACGTAAGAGTCGAGCCCGAGTCCGTGCCAAAAATCCAAAGATATTTCGCGCAAGCGGAGCTCTGCCGAAATTCCGACAAGGAAAAAATTGGCAAGATCTTGACCCGGCATTGACTGTGACTTTTACTCACGCAACGTATGCAATGAAGTTCAATGTGACATTTTGTCATCCGGCTTTTACCGCCCGACCCATGCCTATTATCTTCTCGGACAATGCCGAAAAGTCAAAACGTCAGTCCCGCAAGCAAAACTTTGCCGAAAATTCCGTTAAGGCTGAAAGATGAGACTTTCCCGGCATTGCCTTGACCATAATCCGCATCGCTCGTGCGTTAAAAATTTCTATGACCCACTAGACCCGTTAGGAGCGTTCTTCTCTCTCGGTTGGTGGGATCCGCGTGCCCTATAGGACCCTCACCCGGGGTTGTCCACCCTGGGAGGTTGAAATACAGGTGGAATACGAGGGGCTTATAGACGTAGTGACGGAGCCCACTGATCCAGGATCTAGAGTAGTTGCGAAAAAGAAGGGCAACCCCTTTTCCAACCATATAGAAATTAATAAAAGACATCGTTCTAAGTAAGCTGGAAGATTCTTAATTTTCATATTGCCTTAGCCTTCAGCCTAAACACCTACCCCAGAGTCTAAACCTCTCCTATCCCTTTCCCGCAGCGAGAAAGAAGTGGGTGAGAATACCGGGTCAGCGGCTTGTTAGCGCAGAATTCTAAGATAGCTCGTCAGAGTCCTCAGTTTTGTCAGTCTCAACATCCCAGTGTCAAGAATGGCCAATGTGATAATCAACAATGGTAATAACCAAGTAGTTGGAGGGGTCATCCCAGCTCAACCCAGGCCCCACATCTGGTATGACGTGTGTGATTGTGATGGCTGCTTGGAAGATGCTTATCAAGATTGGATTCACGAGGATGCTCCCTCAAGAAAAAAGAAGAAGAGGAAGTCCATGCAACAGAGATTGAAAGAAAGGTATGAAGCAGGAGACAAAAGTGTGGGAACCCTAGGAGAACCCTCTGTCAAATTCGACTATTACGTCAGTTATGCCAAGGAGCCTGTTAAGGAACCGATCACCCAAAATACAGTCCAGCCTGACACTCCTGTCGTCATTGACCCTCTTGAAGCGGAGAACTCTGAGTTTGTTGCCATTGTGAAGTTCAATGAAAAGCTAGCAGATTTGGAAGCAGAATATAAGACTCCTATAGAATACATGGTTAATCAAGGTAGAATCAAAGTTTCTCCCGAAGAAGACTTCATCAGCATTATCCAGGCCAATCCTCCTGTTGGCAACACCGACAAGGTTGTGATATCAAAGATCAATAAAGAGAAGATGACTTATCAGCAGTGTATTGACAAGATGAGTCAGACCCTCCAGTCAATGAGTACGGTTGTTACGGACGAGCTTGCCGAGACATTGCATCAGGCTTCTCTGAATCCCCGCACCATCTTTCCAAGGTACCGGCCTACGAATGATTTTCAACAAGTTTTCGATCAGTTCGAAGTTTCCACCTTTCTGAGGAATGCTGACAAGACTGCTACTCCCCAGGGCAACAACAGGAAAGAGTAAATCCCAGTCCTATCCGTGTCAAACACTTCGAGTCAATAAGTATTGTAGGGTCCAGAGTCGTTACTGTCAAGAGTAATGTGAGTTAGGAATCATTGAATTCCAGTCCTCAGAGTCATCCGAAGGCCTCACGCCTGAGGATTATGAATATGTAGCCAATGTCATCTTTCCTTTCGCTTTGAATGAAATGATAGATCTTTCTGAGTATCCCCTTATTGCTAACTTAACAAATGATAAATTAACTAAAAACTTAACAACAGTTAATAATGAATCATTTGAACAAGATGCAAACACACTAAACGAACAATACATTAAAGAAATCTTTAAGCAGGTTACAGATAAAGAGGAAAATCGGGCCCAAGCTACCGAGGAGGTTTTGACAAGTGTTAACTTGGGTACTATCGAGGAACCTAAAGAGACACAGATTGGGAACTTCTTCCAGGGGGTTAAACGGGACAGACTGGTCAATCTGCTCAGAGAATACATGGACGTGTTTGCATGGTCATATAAGGATATGCCGGGGCTAGACAGTTCAGTTGTGGAGCACATAATCCCTCTAGCACCAGATGCCAAGCAGTAAAGCAGAAACTGAGAAAAATCAAGCCAGAATGGTCTCTACAGGTCAAAGAAGAGATTGAGAAGCTACTGCGGGTAGGATTCATCCGAGTCATCGAATATCCGACATGGCTATCCAACATCGTGACTGTGACTAAGGCCAATGGGAAGGTGCACTGCTGTGTAGATTTCCAGGATCTGAACAAGGCTAGCCCCAAAGACGACTATCCCTTGCCAAACATAGACTTTCTGGTGGACGCCACTGCTAACTACGAAGTCAAATCCTTCGTTGATGGCTTTGCTGGCTACAACCAGATCAAGATGGCCCAGGAGGACCAAGAAAAGACATCCTTCACCATGTCGTGGGGAACGTACTGCTATACAGTGATGCCTTTTGGGCTTAAAAATGCCGGGGCTACTTATTAGAGGGCAGCGACCGCACTCTTTCACCACATGATCCACAAAGAAATTGAGGTCTATGTCGATGACATGATAATCCACTCTAAAGGCGAGGATGGACAACACTTTGTCGACCTGCGAAAGTTCTTTGAGAGGCTGAGACAGCATTCCCTGAGACTGAACCCTACCAAATGCTCCTTTGGAGTGACAAGGGGAAAAGTGCTTGGGTATATGGCCACGGAGCGAGGCATTGAAGTCGATACCCAAGAGATCAAGGCCATAATGGAAATGAGGCCACCTCGAACTCAGACAGAGGTCAAAAGCTTTATGGGTAAACTGCAGTACATCAGCCGTTTTGTCAACCAGTTGACTACCATGTGTGAGCCCATCTTTAAGCTCATGAAGAAGAATGTAGACATGGAATGGACCGAGGAATGCCAAGATGCCTTTGACCAAATCAAGGCATACTTAGTACATCCTCCGGTGCTATGCCCCCCACATAGACAGAAACCTCTTCTGCTCTATCGCACTGTCACTGATACGGCAGTTGGGGCTATACTTGTTCAGGAGAAGAAAGTCTCTCGGGTAGAAAATGCCATTTACTTTGTCAGCCGGAAGCTGTAGGGAAGTGAGCTCAATTACTCATCATGTGAAAAGACTTGTGTAGGACTGGTCTGGGTAGTCGGCAAACTGAAGCATTACATGCAAGCCCACTCTGTGAACTTGGTCTCAAAAATGGACCCCGTCAAGTATATCTTCGACAAGCCTTCCCTCTCGATCCGTCTAGCAAAGTGGTCGTTCTTCTTAGCTGAGTATCCCATCAAGTATGTGATGAGAAAGGCCATCAAGGGTCAAGCGTTGTCAGACCATCTGGCAAACTTCCCTAGTAATGAGGACCGAGGGCCTGAGCCCCAATTCCCCGATGAAGGGATCTTCGTAGTTGAGCCTGAGAACCGATGGCAGCTTTTCTTTGACGGAGCTGCTAACAAGAGAGGAAACGGCGTAGGAATGCTACTGGTCGATCCGAAAGATGAGTACATGCCAATAGCTATCAAGTTGGATTTCCCTGCCACGAATAATGTTGCCAAGTATGAAGCTTGCATTGCTGGTCTGGAAGCTGCCTTAGAAAGGAATGTCAAGGCGCTCGAGGTTTATGGAGACTCAGCCCTGATCATCAACCAGGTCTCCAACAAGTGGAAGATTGTGGACCCTAACCTTTAGAGGTATCATGCCTACATGGAAGAATTGACTGAGCAGTTCAGAGAAGTGACTTTCCATTACCTGCCGAGGGATAAGAACAGATTTGCAGATGCCTTAGCTACTCTAGCCTCACTGGTAGAGATCCCTGAGGGAAAGGCCATAAAACCATTCAGAGTGGGTAGAAGAGAAGCCCCAACTTTCTGTTGCGAAATAGACTTGGGACCCAAGCCTGTCAAGGAACCCTGGTACAGTCAGATTTACTAGTTCCTCAAAGATGGAGAGTCAGCTTTCAGAGATGAAGAAGGTAGACCAAGGGAAGGTATCAAGGCCAAGAGCTTGCAAGCCCTGAAACGGTTGGCCTCCCATTATGTCATCCTAGGGGGCGACCTGTACAAGAAATGGTACCAGGGACCACTCCTCCTGTGTGTCACCCAAGAAAGGGCCAGAGAGTTAATGACCGAAGTCCACAATGGTCCTTGCGGTCCTTATATGATTGCGAGAGCATTGATGCAAGTGATCCTCAGAATGGGTTACTACTGGATTTCCATGGAAACAGACTGTGTCCAGCATGTCTGAGCATGTGACAAATGCCAAAGGTTTGCCAACCTCAACCATCTTTCGCCTCATAACTTGTACTTCATGACGACTCCTTGGCCGTTTACAACTTGGGGTATTGACGTGATAGGGAAGATAGCCCTGGCAGGAAGCAATGGGCATGAATTCGTGTTAGTGGCTGTCGACTACTTCACAAAGTGGGTAGAGGCCAAGTCCTACAAGGTTCTCACTTCCAGAAAAGTAGCCCGGTTCATCAAAGAAAACATTATGTGCAGATATGGAGTGCCCAATGAGGTCATTTCTGATAATGGGTCGCACTTCGAAGGGGACTGCGATAGATTACTGTCAGAATTCAGAATCACTCTCCACAAGTCGTCCCCATACAGACCTCAGACCAATGGAGCCGTAGAAGCCGCCAATAAGATGCTCGAGCGGATTATCCGAAAAATGGCCACCCGTGGTCGTGACTGGCCTGAAAAGCTGCACTTGGCACTCTAGGGCTACAGAACGTCTGTCAGAACAGCTACTAAAGAAACTCCCTTTGCCCTAACTTACGGAATGAAAGCAGTGTTGCCAGTGGAGTTGGAAATCCCGTCACTAAGGGTCCTCCTGGAAAACAGTGTCAACGAAGTAGAGTGGTTGCGTAGCCGGCACGATGAATTGGCCCTGCTCGATGAAAGAAGGCTAAAAGCCATGGAGCACACCCGAGCCTACCAGAGGCGAATGGCCAGGGCATTCGACAAAAAAGTCAAAGCCAGGGACATCAAAGAGGGTGATCTAGTGCTGAAAGTGAAGCCCCCCACCAGAGACAACCCCCTGGGAAAGTGGGAACCCGTTTGGATCGGCCCGTATGTGGTGCAGAAGATACTATCGGGAGGAGCAATGAAGATTGCGGACCTGGACGGCAATCCTTTTGTCCACCCAGTCAACGGTGATAAGCTCCGCAAGTACTATGTCTAAAAAAAATAATAAAAAAAAGAAGAAAAGAAAAAGAAAAGAAAAATTTTAGTGCAAAAAGAGTAATGCCCAGCTAGGCTAAAAACCCAAAAAGGGCGGTCTAAGCAAAAGACAGGGTTGCGCATAAAAAAAATAAAAAATCTTAGTGCAAAAAGAGTAATGTCCAGCTAGGCTGAAAACCCAAAAAGGGTGGTCTAGACAAAAAACATGGTTGTACATAAAAAAAAAAATCTTAGTGCAAAAAGTGTAATGCCCAGCTAGGCTGAAAACCCAAAAAGGGCACTCTAGGCAAAAGACAGGGTTGCACATAAAAAAAAAAAAAAAAAAAGCAAAAATCACGATAGTTCACCAGAATGAACTACGAAGACCTGAGCCCCTTAGTCTTTTTGTAAAAGGGGAACGTAGGCAGCCAACAATGGTTCGGTCTAAACAATAAATAAGACAAATAAATTTTCCATGAATCGTGTATTGAATAATTTCTAAGATAAATATCTCTTGTTAATTACAAGTTAAAAACTTCTTGATGAGTTCAAGCACGGTCTACTCTTGACTCTGCTAACCTGCTACAAAGATCTAAGATACAATAAAATGCCTAATAAACTATTGTGTTTGCAAAATGGCAATAAGGGAATCCTAAAGAAAAGACCTATCAGTCGTCATTCACTGAGTCTTCTTTGGTCTTCTTCCCTTTACCTCGACCCCGTCGAGTGTTCTTCCTCTTCTTCCCAATGATGTCGGTCTCCCTCATCCCAATTTTTGGTATCCTCACTGGAGCCTCCATCAAACCCGTGTCAATAAGTGCTTTCTCAACCCGGTCACTAGTCCGTACTTCCTCCCTCTGAGCCTCAGTCAAGGGAGGGACTTCCGAAAGCCTCTCATATCGAGCCTCCATATCCCTGATAAGGTCACCTGATTGGTTATGGCGACTAGCCTTAGCCTCGGCTTCCCTCAGAGTCCTGCTCGAGTCATAGTCAGCTCCCAATAAAGTCTGACGTCTCTCTCCCAAAAAGACCTGAGTCGCTCCCGTCTCCCTCTCATACCAGTCCAAGTAGGTCGTGGTCAAGATGGTACTCTTCCTGTTCTTGAGAATGGCCCTGGGTGGGAAAGCATCATAGGTTCAAGCCCTCGAAAAAAATGAGAAGCTAGCTGGATCCCTGATGTCAAAAGGCACCGCCTCCATGGTAGGGATGTCCTTCCAGTCTTCCAATGGCTCCTGCAATGTCCCAAACTGCCTGGAGACTAAGCAAGGGATGTAAAAGGATGACCAAGAGAGCCCTGAAACCCTCACTATATAGGACTCCTGAAACGTCCTTCAGGTCTGCAACCTCCGATGAGGCACCCACCAGTGAATATCCGAAGTGGACAACCTAGCTATCATCAGCTCCCAGCTACCCTGGTCCTGTTGCCTAGGTGCACCCCTCTGAGAAATCACCCATGGGCACTGAGTAGGCAAAGCCCCTGGCAAAGCCCCAAGCCTCTCCTGTAACCACAAAGTCAACACAGCCGGGCTCCCAGACCCCATGAAATGGTCTCACCTCACATCAGGACACCGACACGTCCACCTGAATGTACGCTCGCCGTTGCCGGGGACACGTTTATTTTAAAGTTGATTTAATTCTAGAATTAAAGTTGATTTAATTCTAGATCATTACAAAATAATATTCACAGTGGCTGGCGCTTTCCCCCAGTCCCTCTTGCGACTCGGGCCCGCCTCCTCAGTAGCCATGAATATCTCGGGCTCGGAATCGTCATCCTCGTCTCCAGAGAGAGGCTCGCCTGGATCAACCGGTACGCCACGATAAGGAAACCCGAGAAGGAATCTCACAGGGAGATGGCGAGATGCGGAATCTCACATCAGGATATCGACACGTCCACCTCACCTCACATCAGGACACCGACACGTCCACCTGAATGTACGCTCGCCGAAATTATTTTTACGATGATGATAAAAAATAGGAGTCGCCACGCCATATTTTAAGGTACACTTTGAAAAATCTTTGAAAGAGAAAATGGGTCCGAGGGTCGGGTTACGTGTTGGGAAGAACCGAGAGTTCACCCAACACGCCTCATCCGGAGACGAGTCTTTCTAATTAAACATCCAAATAATTTAAGGTGTGTGCAAACAATGATAACGAACAAATGTGTTAAATATGAATTTTATTGATTGAACTGAGATCTTACAACTTGTGAGCCATTTGGTTAGGGAGGCCACATCCCAATTACAAAAAGGTCAGAACAGATTACAAAGGAAAGTGATCTCTGCAAACAGACAAAGTGTGTCGCGGGACACAGATCATGCATGGCTGGATGTGTCACGTGACACAGGATCCACCCAGGCATGATGTGTCGCGTGACACAAGGTGTCCATCTGCAGAGATCTAACAAGCTGCACCCAGAAGAACCAGAAGCCACACAGATCTAATTAAATAAGCAATTAAGCTTCAAAATGAACAAATTAACAACAATTCAACAAAGGGGGTGTGGATATGGATAGATCCACACTCCCTTGGGAATCAAATACCAATTTCAACAATGATCAAACCATAAGCATGCAATTATACAAAACCAGATGTTTAAACAGAGAGATTGCGATTGGATTTCAGTAATCACGACAGATGGAGTCGAATTACTGAAATCAGATGGATATATGACAATTGAATTATGAAATGATAAAATAAAGGATAGAGAGAGATTAGGAGTGTTACCCTTGTAGTATCCACGAATTCGATACCAAGTTTGGTATAGAATCCTTCAACAACTGCTTCTGAGATGGACTGTGTTGAGGAGGATTAATGGAAGGAGGATCCAAGTGTTGATGGGTGAATTGAGGTAAATTGGAGGGAGAATTGGGTGAATTTGGGTAGGAGAGGGAGGTGTGTGTGTTTGCAGTGTGTGGGGCATGTTTCTAAACTGGCAGAGTAACAGTAGGCAAAAAGTGGATCCAGATATGAGAGGGGTAGGGTCTTATTTATAGGCTGCAGATGATGGTCACATGGTGTCGCACGACCTTCTGTAACCACTTTCCAAGGCTTCGAGTTGTCGCGTGACACAAGGTGTCACCAACCATTTCTGGCGCCAAAACCAGGTTCTGGAACATTCTGAGTTAATACCCAAAAGGTCCAAAACAGGTTTATTCCTTGTAGGTCCTTTAGCATGAGCAAAGTACTGAAAAGTACTTCCTTCGCAAGAAACTTATGGGATGTTTTCGGAAGTCTCGAAATAGACCGGGAATTTACCAAAATGCCCCTGAATGCAATTTTATTATCTTAAAATGCATCTAAAAGGGTAGCAAATTGGATTGGCATACTTACAGAACCCCTAGGCAACTTCACTTTTGGAAGAAGTGAGGTTGTCGATAAAAGAAGACCCAATCCCAATGAGCGATTGGGGATAAGGCGGATGGCTGGGCTATGATCTGGTGAGATCGGATGGTTAGACGATGATCTGGTGAGATCGGATGGCTGGACGATGATCTGGTGAGATCAGATGGCTGGACGATGATCTGGTGAGATCGGATGGCTGGACCTTTGGAGAAAGGATTCCTACGTATCCCTAGGAGGGAATCAAGCCGGTCGTAGTTCGAAAATGAAACCGACAAGGAGCAAGAAATGGTAGAGATATGCTCTCATTCCTTTGCTATGCTTACATGTAGCTGCTGGAGGGACTGATGCTACGGTTGATGGAGAGTTGTAGCAACCGGAGGGTCGTAGGCTGCAACTTGCTTGATGATGAAAGGTTGTAGCTTCCGGAGGGTCTCATGCTACTATTGATGATGATCGTGGCTACCAGAGGGACTTAGGCCACTGCTTGATGGGAGGTAGTTGCCGGAGGGACTTAAACCACTGGATGATGGTTGTGGCTGTCGGAGGGACTTAGACCACTGGATGATGATGGTTGTGGCTGCCGAAGGGACTTAGACCACTGGATGATGATGGTTTTGGCTGCCGGAGGGACTTAGACCACTTGATGATGATGGTTGTGGCTGCTGAAGGGACTTAGACCACTGTCGCTGATGAAGAGTAGCTGCCAAGGGACTCACGCTACTGTTGATGATGATCGTGGCTGCCGGAGGGACTTAGACCACTGTTTGATGATGATCGTGGCTGCCGGAGGGACTTAGACCACTTCTTGTTGGTGCAGAACGGTAGCTGCCAAGGGACTCATGCTACTGTTGATGATGATTATGGCTGCCGGAGGGACTTAGACCACTGTTTGATGATGATCGTGGCTGCCAGAGGGACTTAGACCACTGCTTGTTGGTGCGGAACGATAGCTGCCAAGGGACTCATGCTACTGTTGATGATGATCGTGGTTGTGGGAGGGACTTAGACCACTGTTCGATGAGGAGATTTAGCTTGCCGTGCGGGGGACGACTTTTGTTGAAGATTGGCTGACTTTGGACTCATGAATTTTTCTTGATAGGGCATGAATTTTGCTTGCTAGATTGTCATGAAAAATGGATTTTCTGATGCTTTGGCGGCAGGGCCGATGATCTTTGAGGAATATTGCTGGGGGAGACTGCTAAATTTGGAATCTTTGTCTCGATTTTGCTTTGAGGGACAGTCCTCAAGATTTGATGATGTTCAGTTGGTTGTTGTACCTGCGGGGGAAATTACAAAATATGGCCACAGGGGTTAAAGTGCAAAACACGAAACAACAGGGGGTGGTTTTGAAAAATTGGCCAAGGGGGAACGTTATGTCGCAGGACGTCTTAAAGCCTTTGGACAGTCCTTTTAAACGCTGAACAGTCGCCATTTGAATATTATATCTTAGAGGGAGACGAACGGAGCTTTGAGAGAAAGAGAACCATTCGCACAAATTGCTTGGAAAATCATGAGATTTAAGGGTTTGAATCGGATTTGACTTGTCACAATGCCTCCTCGATCACGCCCCACGAAGAAAGGACCTCAACAAGCCGAGTTGGCCGCTCATCAGAAGGGAGTCCAATGAAATCAATGCCTATTCATCCCTCTAGCTGTGAGGGGAGAGTTCTATCCGCAGCTCAAGAAGCATACGTCTGCGCCCGAGAAGAAAAACACGGTACTTCTGTAACCCTTGTTTGAAATCGATATGAAATTTGGTTTTATGCCAAAAGATTCGAACTTTGCCTGTGAAATTATGAATTTGCTGCATGAATCTGGACTAGGAAAGATTGTGAATGCCTGTCGTAGGGTTTTAACCTAATTTTGCTTGAAAAAGGTATAAATCAAATTCAAAGTATGAAAAAGGACTGCTTTTTATTTAAATTGGACAGGTAAGAATATTGATTGACTTGATTTTCAACGAGATAATGGGATATTCATACCTACGCTGTGTTTACCTGCAGGAATTGTGCACCCGGGGCTCGCCGGAAGTTATTGGTAGGCTGTGGGACAACTTGCCTGGTAGCCAGGAGGTAGTTCATTCGCCAAAGGGCATAGTGTATACTGCTAGATTTGGTTGATTCTTCGAGATGGCAAAAGCCATTAGAGATACACAGCGGAGCGTCGTGCTGGTGAAGGCCTTTCAGAAGTTCTGGTGGGAGACTACCCACTCCTTTCATTTTTCCTGGGGAGAGGCGACGGTTACGCCTTATGACTTAGCGGTTATCACGAGGCTGCCCTTCACTACTGAGCCCTTCTATCTGCATGAGCCTGCACCTGTTGCTAACCCTCAGCCTCCTACTGATCCAGACTTTATGGAGTTGATTGGCTTTGTTCCCCAGGATAAGAAGGGGAACGGGTACGAGCTGGGGGAGCTCCATAGTCATGTTGCCATGCAGTGTAGGGATTATCCAGCAGACTTGGATGATTCCGAGGAGAGCCAGCTAAGGGCTGAGAGGTTGGCAAGAGATTTTGTGTGGGTTGGTTTTTCTGACATTCTCTTCATCAATGGCACTTCAACTGCTCTGGTTTCTTTGTTGGAGATTTTGAGGATTTGGGACGCTGTCGGGACCCAATCTTGGGGATTAGGTGTGAGTACGCCAATCCAATTCGCGGCCCCTTTTAGGTGCATTTTAATATGATAAAATTGCACTAGGGGAGTTTTGGTAAATTCTCGGTCCATTCCAAGACTTTTGGGAGCTTTTTATGACATTCTCGCTAAGAAAAGACCTACAAGGAATTATTGGCTTTGGACCTTTAAAGAATTAGCCAGGAATGTTCCAGAACCAGCTGCTGATGACAGAAACGGTTATTGACACGTTATGTCACGCGACAACTTGAGCCATGGAAAAGTGGAGCAGGAGGTCGTATGACATATTAAAGCATTTCACAAATCAGTGTTAAATAACAATATCTCTCATTTGTCAAAGAGGACGCTCACTACTCTCTCTCTCTCTCTAAACGGCCTACTCTCTCTCTAAATGCAAAACCACTCATCTCTCTCTCTAAAACCAATCGCCGGTGACCCAATTGTCTTCCTCACCTTCACCACCGTTCTCCCTCTCCGGCCAAGCCCATCACCGAGCTCTCACTCTCTACCCAAATTGCCAATCCCTATCTCTCCAATTACAATCGCTTTCCTCATCGTTACCTCTCTCTCTCCACCCAAAACAGTAACCGTCTTCCTCACCAACTCATTCATCGGTAAGCTCAAGTCTAACCCCAATCTCCCTCACCGTTCCATATCTCTCAACCTCCAATCTCAATTTCCCTTACCTTTCTCTACTCGCTACCCCCAAATCCATCGACGCCGTTTCCCCTATTCCGGCCCCTAAGCCCGTTCACCATCATCAACAACACCAAATTAAGAGACCGTCTGCTATTCCATTGCGAGTTTATCCGAATCTAGCTACGTTTTGGTCATTTCCGGAAGCTCCTCCTCCTGCGATTTCTTTGGTCTTCTCCATTTCCCAGTCATCGTTCTGAAGCCGATCTGAAGACTCTATATACCGACATAGTATAGAGAGTGTGGACTACAAAGGGTAACAAATCCTAACCTTCTCTCTCTCTGTTTTCTACGTAGTGCAATTGCTGTGATTCAATAATGCTGTAGTGTAAAATCTGAATATATTGATTTGGTTATCATCTCAGTAAGCATGTAGTATGCTCTGATTCATTTAGATGTTCTGATTGTTGCATTTATCGTGGTGATGGTGTTTGTCTTGTTTAGTGATTATATGCGTTGTGCGTGATTTGCTAAGGTAAGTGTGGATCATTCTATGTCCACATTCATCTAAGCTTGGATCTCTCTGAGGTCGTTAGGACCGGTTTCATACATTTATCTTAGTGATTATGCGTGCTCTTGTATTGATGTCATGCGTTGGGCATGAATTGCTAAGGTGAGTGTGGATTATTCCATATCCACACTCATCTGCAAATTGATCTCTCTGAGGTCGTTGGGACCTGGTTTCTATCTTCGTTAATCTCGGATTGTCTTTTTTCTGTCTCTGTAATCCATCATTTGTAAAACCTCCGCAGATGGTGGAGTATGTCCCGCGACACAACTGGCCATTCATGGTCCTGCGTCGTGCGACATACTTGGCCTATCTGCAGCTGGTTATTTTTCAGATGTAAGCTGTTTCATTACAATGTAATTAGGTGGTGGTCTCCTGAATTAAATGACATACAAGTTGTAACTCTGTCAATTT
Source organism: Adenophora triphylla var. japonica (assembly GCA_022495995.1). Taxonomy (NCBI): domain Eukaryota; kingdom Viridiplantae; phylum Streptophyta; class Magnoliopsida; order Asterales; family Campanulaceae; genus Adenophora; species Adenophora triphylla. The sequence goes on from JAFEMH010002597.1 coordinate 248,895, forward strand.
CATTAATAAAACAAAGCATTAATATGCATTTCATTACATACCTGACCCCGAACCCATTTTCTCATTTTAAAAGGTTTTCAATGCTTCCTTAAAAACGGCATGGCGACTCCTAAAAATTTCATTATTTTTTCGGCGAGCGTTCATTCAGTGGCGACTCCGCTGGGGACATTTGAAACTTGGTTTTCAAAAGTGGGTCAAACTTTCACTCTTGTTCAACATTCCCTTCATTCACTTGTGTGTGCTTTATTTGTGACATTATATGTGTGTAAATGCATTTAGTGCTTTGCTTTATTCCCTCCCCTTCCTTGGTTCATGTTTGTTGTGATTGGAGGTTGAGCCTTTGCATTGAGCTTGGAGACTGGGGCTGGCTCTGGTTATTGATTCAGATTTTGGAAATTTGATTCCTTCTGTCACGCGACATAATATGCCCTCCATGTCCTGTGTCCCGCGACAGAAGTCGCCATTCTGCAGGACTTGAATCTCCGATACAGGTTGTGATTGTGGGGCAGTCCCCCATGATCAATATTATTGATCTTTGATTATTGTGCTCTGTGGGGTGTGTGTGTGTTATTTTCCTTTGATCACCCCTTTACAAAAAAAAAAATGAAAAATAAAAAAAAAATCATTTTTCGCAAAATAAAGGAAGATAGTCATCCGCACACTACTTCACGTAGATCTAGAACCCTCGGGTGCGATTGACGGCATCGCGGACGGTGATGTATGTCGCCTACGCTTGAGTGCCTAATATCAAACCTATCCCCTAGCACGTTATTGGTGGTGCCACACTTTTAAACCTCACCCAAAACGGTTGGTTTTGACACGACATTTTCAAATACACTAAAATGAATTATTTCAAAAATTCTTAAAAGGCTTTCGTACCTATCCCAAAAACCTAGCACGTGTGGGCATGTTGCCAACGCAACATGGTTTCACGTAAGGACATGTCGTTCCCACGGCATGTTCTAACGAGAGATCATGTAGCATTGTCAACATGCACCGACGAAAGGTCATGCCAGATTTTTCCTTGAAATTCTTCATGAATACCCGTTATGCTGCCCAAATTTCTCCAGAAATTGGGGCTGCTCGTCCGTCCCGTAAATGCTACGGTTTTATTTAGGTATTATTGCCTATTATTAATTTTTAATCAATACATTTGGTGTGTTTTTGGATGATGTGTCCTAGGTTCCCCCGAGGTCTAGATTGCGTGAATAAAGGCTTATCCTTTCCCAACTGTTTCTAGGACTTAAAAGACATTGTTTTCTACTTGAACACTAATAAGATGTCGCATGAGTCCATCTCCTTCCGTACTCCTCCCTCTCCCATACCATCTCAAAGTTCTCTATCCTCTGCCTTATACCCGCTCTCTCCTCTCCAGTTATGGTAAGTTGGGTGCGCGCTCCAATTCTCGGTGTTCATTTAGTTCGTGTCTTTGAGGCAGTTGGAGTTTCAGCAGAACTTGCACCCGAGTCAATTTCAGAGATGTCTAGTGGAGAGAAGAGTATGACCACTCAATATGGGGATTCATCTGCTGCAGGTCAACAAGGCATGCATGAACTGTCCATGGAATAGATGAGGGCTAATTTGGAAGCCGCTCTAGTTAGAGAGCGTGAGGCTCGATTACTCGCTCAAGCCAGAGAAGAGGAAATACATTCTAAGTTCATAGAAGCAACGAGAAGCCATGGTATTTCCGTGATCCGATGTGCTGATGGGACTTATGAGGAGATTACCGATGCCAATGAGTTTGATGTTGAGACCAGAAATGTCTCCCTTCCGACCCTTGCTCCAACATTTCAACCAACTCAAGTTCCGAGCCATGGTGTGTAGTCAAGCCCTCAGGAAAGTTTTGGATTAGGTGGAGGACCACAACCTATATTCTATGATTTGACCTCCTCACCAATTCCCAACGTTTCTATGCCCCTAAACCAATTTGTGTTCCAGCTTCCGAACAGTCAGGGCGGGTTGTTTCCATGTCCTCAGTATCAACAGGGTCAGTTTCCGGATCCTCACTTCCGGGGTAATGCCCCGTATCAGAACCAGCACCCTTTCTCCCAGAATCAGTTAAGCCAAGATGGATTTATGCAATTTCCTGCTAGATAGCCTCAGTCTCAAGGATACATGTCTCAGCCCTCAATGGATTCAGCTTATGGGTTTAGCTCATCACCTATGCAACATCCGGGGTCAACTCCCTACTTGCCTGTTAATGCTTCTCTGTCGAATCAGAATTCTCCAACTGGTTGGGTTAATCATTTGTCAGCTTCAGCGTCTTGGCCAGTTCAGCCATCCCTCTTCCAATCAACCAGCTCTGTGCCTTCTTCAACTACTGCTCCCGCTCTTCCTCAGTTTCTCGGGATGACTCCGGAAGTAGCTGCGCTAGTGAAACAGATGCAGCAGCAGATTGATAGGTTGACTGTAGGATTAAGTGGACTCAAAGTTGTTGATCCAGGACAAGTGAAGCCTCTTCATTATAAGTTCAAGATGCCCAAGATACAATTTGATGGCTCAGCATGCCCGAAAACTCATGTAGACACATATGTGATGACTATGGGGGCAATGGGTTGTACTCCCGAGTTTATGTCTCAACATTTTCATCTCATACTCAAAGGACCTGCCTTGACATGGTTTCTAAGTCTTAAGCCGGAAGCTCGATCTACTTGGAGTCATACCACTGAAGCCTTTCTTGAAAAGTACCGTGGGAACCTTGAATGGCGTACAACTAGAGACAACTTGGTCGGTACAATTCAGAAGCAGGATGAGTCAATCACCGAGTTCTACAAGAGGTGGAATGCTAAGCTTAATGAGCTTTCTGAACCAATCCCATTGCAGGATCAAAAAGACATCTTTTTGTCATGTGTGAAGCCAGTTCTCCGTGAAGCTATTGGGAGTGGTTGGTATCCCGACTTGCGAGAAATGGTGGGAATGGGAGCTCGCAGTGAAAATAGACTCTTTAACACTGCCTCAAACACCAATGCTGGTAATGGTGGTGATTATCGCTACAGGTCAGCAAATCCAGTTTACATGGCCCCGAAACGGAAAGAGGTAGCCAAGGACAACAGTGTCAACAGCCTTCAGGGAGGAAGATTTGGTCAAAGCCTCGGGAGATTTCCACATCGCCAAAAGATGAAGTATGACGATCTTGGTACGACTACTGAAGAGGCATTTAATGGTTTGGTTAAGGCCGGGATGATCAAACCCCTCGAGAATTACAACCCTGTCAAACCCAATCCATATCTGGATCATAGTAAGTACTGCCAATACCACCAGTATCCCGGCCATGACACCAATGATTGCACTCCCCTGAAAGTGCTCATTCAGAAGCTCATCGATGAGGGTAAGATTCAGAAGGCTCGCCCCAATGTGGTTACCAATCCTCTTCCGTGATTTCAAAGGCATCCCATCTAAAGAAGTCAGTCAATCAGTTTCGTAGGGTCTAGATTGACTGTCATTAATGAAGTTCCCTTTTGGGATTTGAGTCTGTTGGGTCTGTTTTATTTCAATATTAAAAGTCTTTGTTTCTCTTCCTGCCAGACTCGAGACATCACTTGCACACCCACGTTACACTCAATTGAAATGGTTTTATCCTAGATGATCACTTGTGCTGCTCAATTACTAATGCTTTGAAATGATTAATGTTTAAATTGATCGGAGTGAGAAAATCGGCTGACATCTTTCTCAAGTTGGGACTTACTAACTCCCCATCTCGCATCTCCTGTGCTCACATATCTTCCTTCGCCTTCACCATCTCGTTGCTCGATGAATTTGCATGAATCCTTCTCAGAGTAAACTTAAACAAGCAAATGAAGACTCAATCTCGTTCGGATCATCTGGTAGGGACTGCGGTTGAAACCTTCACCCTTAGGAAAACCATTACCTCACCCCCACTAAATAATATCCCTTTATTTCAAGATCGGCATGTTTTGAAACCCATCTAGCCATCTCCAGAAGAAGAGGGACTATCCTTGGGGCTCCCATGATTCAAAAGAAGATCGACCATTTCCAAGCTCAAGAACGACAGAAAGCAATGATCCATCCTGGGGACTAGCTGAAATTCTCCTCTAAAAAAAATTGAAAAAAGAGAGAGAGAGACAAAAATACAAAAAAAGGAATAAAAAAAAAAAAGAAAAAAAAAGAGCCTAGTCCCTAGCGATCCTCTCGAAAACAAAAGTCAAAGGATCCGGTCGTTACTCAAAAGGAGTCTCAGAGTGAATAAAGAGACAACATGGATTTCCCCTAACCATTACCTCTAACTGATCCCAAGCCATCCTCTCATTTTTAGAGGATATTCCCATTCGCATTACCTTTGACCTCGGCAAAGCCAATCTGGACCTCTCATCCTCAGAGGCAATCAATTCCCTCACCTTAGAAATCCCAAACACATCCCTGCAAGCCAACCTCTCATCTTTAGAGGTTCAGCCAGCAAAAGGCCTAGCCAACCTCTCGTCTTAAGAGGTCATGATATCCCGAATCATCCAAGGGTCGATCGTAACCCTGAAACCCAGTCGCAGTTCCTACCGGATAACAATTTCAGACCATCAATCGAAGATTGTGCAAATTCCATCCGTTCATTCGACGTTTCATGTGAGCATATTTCATTTCTCCTCCGCAAACACTTGCCGTGGACGTCCCACTGGGGCTTCACATCCGTGTCTCCCATTGATACTCCAAGAGGACATGTTTTTCAATTCTCCAAATCCTCAAAATCCTCAAAGGGCCTCAGATCCTCAAATTCCAATGTTCATTCTCTTCATTCGGGATAAGCCCGAACTACGGCAACCTGAGATCCTCCCAAGGAGGGGAACGTAGGCAACCATAACTAGTCCGGTCGAAATCACAAAAAAATCTCAGAAAATCCGGTCTCAGCAAGGGCTGTCCCTATACACCTTCCATCCTTCCGAGTTTGATTCTCGATATCGCTGGTTTTATCCTCGGATTAATTGAAATATTTGTTCATATCAGGATTGGTGATTGAATAACCCGAACATCAATAAAGGGTTTTAAGCAGCTTTGTGATCATCACGAATAAGACAAGTTTTCAAGTGTCTCGACAAGTCTTCTCTTTCTACATCATAGGAAGATAGAGTCAAACACTGTTTTCGGTCAGCAGGGGCTTCCATACACTTTCCACACCTTGTGACGCTTATACTCTCCCAAAAGAGTCAAACCCAAAAGCGAGTGTGTCACAAAATCGGGAGCTATTCGCACCTTCGAAAGATGTGCCCCTGCACGTATACATTTTCGAGTCTTGTCCAGCGACTGATTGACTGTGGTTTGAAATGATGAGTTGCCTCTTTGGCCACAAGATGACTCTATCTGCAATAAGGCTACATTGAATTTCTTCAAACTAGGGCTTTGCTATGTTGTTCTCTCAGGACCTGATTTCCCCCGGGTTTGTTTTGCATTATAAACTGGGGCTTCACCAATCCGAGATCATTCTCTGCTGCTTGCTGTCTCAGGCGCGCGATGCACTTTGTTCTCATCAGTAACAACCAACCTACTGCAACCAGTACTCCTGGGAGCATCCCCGACTTGCCTAAACTACATCACATCATCTATCACTCATACATTTCCCCACCTCATGGGAGAGGGTCCAACCCATACATCATCATATATACACATTCGTTCTATACACAATCCATCATAGCACAACTGCTACATACATATCCGCTCGTCAAGCCATGCAAAATCCTCACTTCTTTTCCATCCCTAGCCGAGATGGACTTGTGCAACAAATGATTAATAATGCATAAGCAAAAATTGTGTTCAATAAATGTAAATTGCCTAGAGTGTTATGTTCCCCCCGCAGGGTACACTAATCAAAGTGATCATAATCTGATTATGGGAGTTGTTCCTCAATCACAATCTGGACAAAGATTCCAAATCCTGCAGGTGGCGGACCCCGCCTTTACCATCGTCATCACTCTCGTCATCTTCGGATTCACCAACATTGTTCAAAAGAGCCTCAGCTGCCCCAGTCTCCAAGCATTGCTCGTCAAAAGGAGTTTCAGGTGCCTCAATCTTCAAGCAATAATGCCTATCGCCTTCAGAGTTATAATCTATAGCCCGTGTTGGACGAAGGATTAGCATTGCCCGTGTTGGACGGAGGATTATCATAAATTGCCCGTGTTGGATGGAAGATTATCATCATTTCTCGTGTCGGACGGAAGGTTTATCAAAATTCCCGTGTAGGACGAAAGGTTCACCAAATTCCCGTGTCGGACGAAAGGTGCATTTTAAATTGCCCGTGTTGGATGGAGGATTATCATAAATTGCCCGTGTTGGATGGAGGATCACCAATTGCCCGTGTTGGACGGAAAATCATCATCAAAATTCCCGTGTTGGACGAATGCAAACTGCCAAATTCCCGTGTTGGATGGAAGCTTATTATCAGATTCCCGTGTCGGACGGAAGGTTCATCAGTTCCCATGTTGGACGGAGATTCTTCATCAATATCCCGTGTCGGACGGAGGTTCTTCATCAAATCCCATGTTAGACGGAGGCTCCCCATCAAACTCCCATGTTGGACGGAAGCTTATCACCAATTACCCGTGTCGGACGGAAGGTGCATTTTACATTGCCCGTGTTGGATGGAGGAGTATCATAAACTGCCCGTGTTGGACGGAGGATTATCATAAATTGCCCGTGTTGGACGGAGGTTTCATTACCATTCCCCATGTTGGACGGAAAATCATCGTCAAAATTCCCGTGTTAGAAGGATTCCAACCACCAAATTCCCATGTTGGATGGAAGCTTATTATCAGATTCCCGTACTGGACGGAAGATTATCACCAATTCCCGTGTTGGACGGAGGCTTATCATCATGTTGGACGGAAGATGATTGTTGATGCTTGTGTTGGACGAAAGTCTCACCATCAATATCCCGTGTTGGACGGAGGTTTCATCATAAATGTCCCGGAAATTCATCATAAGTTCCCGCGTCGGACGGAAGAGCATTACCAAATGCCCGTGTTGGACAGAAAATCAACAAAAGCCCGTGTTGGATGGAGACTAATCATCAGCAAATGCCCTTATCAGACAGCTGTAACATCAGTCCCTCCGGCAGCTACATGTAAACACAGCAAAGGTATGAAAGCATATCTCTACTATTTCTTGTTCCTTGTCAGTTTCGTTTCCGAACTACGATTTGGCTTGATTCCCTCCAGGGATACGTAGGAATCCTTTCTCCAAAGGTCCAGCCATTCGATCCACCAGATCATTGTCTAGCCATCCGCCATATCCCCCAGCCGCTCATTGGGATTGGATCCTTTTTATCGACAACCTCACTTCTTCCATAAGTGACGTTGGCGAGGGGCTCTGTGAGTACGCCAATCCAATTCAAGACCCCTTTTAGGTGCATTTTAATATGATAAAATTGCACTAGGGGCATTTTGGTAAATTCCCGATCCATTCCGAGACTTTCGGGAGCTTTTTATGAGTTTATCGCTAAGAAAGGCCCTATAAGGAATTATTGGCTTTGGACCTTTAAAGAATTAGCCCGGAATATTCTAGAAAAAGTTGGTGGCGCCACAAATGGTTATTGACACGTTATGTCACGCGACAACTTGAGCCATGGAAAAGCGGAGCAGGAGGTCGTACGACATATTAAAGCATTTCCCAAATCAGTGTTAAATAACAATATCTCTCATTTTGTCAAGGAGGCTCACTACTCTCTCTCTCTCTCTAAATGACCTACTCTCTCTCTAAATGCAAAACCAATCATCTCTCTCTCTAAAACCAATCGTCGGCGACCCAATCGTCTTCCTCACCTACACCACCGTTCTCCCTCTCCGGCCAAGCCCATCACCGAGCTCTCCCTCTCTACCCAAATCGCTAATCCCTATCTCTCCAATTACAATCGCTTTCCTCGTCGTTACCTCTCTCTCTCCACCCAAAACAGCAACCGTCTTCCTCACTAACCCATTCGCCGGCAAGCTCAAGTCCAACCCCAATCTCCCTCACTGTTCCATATCTCTCAACCTCCAATCTCAATTTCCCTTACCTTTCTATGCTCGCTACCCCCAAATACATCAACGCCGTTTCCCCTGTTCCAGCCCCTAAGCCCGTTCACCATCATCAACAACACCAAATTAAGAGACCGTCTGCTATTCCATTGCGAGTTCATCTGAATCTAGCTACATTTTTGTCATATTCGGAAGCTCCTCCTCCTGCGATTTCTTTGGTCTTCTCTGTTTCCCAGTCACCGTTTTGAAGCCGATCTGAAGACTCTATATACCTACATGGTATAGAGACTGTGGACTACAAAGGGTAACGAATCCTAACCTTCTCTCTCACTGTTTTCTGCGTAGTGCAATTGCTGTGATTCAATATTGCTGTGGTGTTAAATATGAATATATTGATTTGGTTATCATCTCAGTAAGCATGTAGTATGCTCTGATTCATTTAGATGTTCTGATCGTTGCATTTATCATGCTGATGGTGTTTGTCTTGTTTAGTGATTATATGCGTTATGCGTGATTTGCTAAGGTGAGTGTGGATCATTCTATGTCCACATTCATCTAAGCTTGGATCTCTCTGAGGTCGTTGGGACCTGTTTCATACATTTATCTTAGTGATTATGCGTGCTCTTGTATTGATGTCGTGCGTTGGGCATGAATTGCTAAGGTGAGTGTGGATTATTCCATATCCACACTCATCTGCAAATTGATCTCACTGAGGTCGTTAGGACCTAGTTTCTATCTTCGTTAATCTCGGATTGCCTTTTTTCTGTCTCTGTAATCCATCATTTGTAAAACATCTACAGATGGCGGAGTATGTCCCGCGACACAACTGGCCATTCATGGTCCTGCGTCGTGCGACATACTTAGCCTATTTGCAGCTGGTTATTTTTCAGTTGTAAGCTGTTTCATTCCAATGTAATCAGGTGGTGGTCTCCTGAATTAAATGACTCACAAGTTGTAACTCTCTCAATTTCATTAATAAAACAAAGCATTAATATGCATTTCATTACATATCTTGCCACACATATTTTGCACACATGTTTGGATGTTTTGAATGTTGAACATAGAAAGACTCGTCTACGGACGAGGCGTGTTGGGTGAACTCTTGGTTCTTCCCAACACGTAACCTGACCCTCGAACCAATTTTCTCATTTTAAAAGGTTTTCAATGTTTCCTTAAAAACGGGGTGGCAACTCTTAAAAATTTCATTATTTTTTCGGCGAGCGTTCATTCATGAGGCAGGATTGGCTGAGATGTATCTAGCCTTGGATGATATCAGTAGAGGGGAGGCGAAGACCTTTAACTGCTGCCATTTGGCTTTTGAGGTATTTCTCTTTTTATGCTCTCACTTTGACATACTGCTTTATGTTATTCATTACTGTCTTTCTCACTTGTTTTGGTCTTTTCCTTTCAGGCTTGGGCTTATGAGGTCTTTGGCTGCTATGCCTGGCAGATCCAGGATGAGTACCCAGCTGCTATGTTTCCCGCCTTGAGGCGCTGGGTAAAGGATGCGCGGAAAAAGGTCAGGATGGCTGATTCTAGAGGACGGGTGACAGCCTCTTATCCAGACACGATGATATGCTTGAGAGGGATTCCCGGGAACCTGAATCTTTTCCCTTGGGCCGGACAGTATGATGAGCTTGATTTGGGTCATGCTTTGCACTTTACCGAGTGTCGCAAGCTCCTTATAGGCCTATCTGGAGATGCCTTGTATCTGGGAGAGAGAGTTTGCAGGCAGCATGGTCTAGGCAGTATTGCTCGGGTCCCTGTCGATCCTCCGGTGGATATGCGGTTTCCTCGGCAGTTGGATGATCTGGTTGTTTTGATCCAGGGGGATAGTGCATTCAACCACACTGAGGAGGGAGATTATGGAGCGTATGTGTAAGTACCCAAATCCGGATCGTCCAAATCCGTCAGAAAGTTAACCGAAATCCGTTAACTGGCCCGCTCCAGGTTAACCGGAACTCGTTAAACTCCCCGTTGCCGTGCCAACAAGACGTCCCGGGACTGCCCCGTGCATCCCGACGTCGAACCGTACTTAGCACGTGACATCTCACGTAAAAGTATGGCTTTCCCTGAAAAATGCATTTTCCGGCACTTTCCGGGGGCATTTCGAACATTTCCCGGACTGTTATTTTAAAAAACGGACAAAACCGGGACCGGGGAACAATCTTCCACCTCAGCTGGTGACTCAGAGGGCACGTGGCAGCCATGCCACCTCCCTCTAGTCACCCTTCAATCAATTTCAAAGGGAAAAGACCAAAATGCCCCTGGTTTGCAAGCCAAGTCCGGCCGGACTCACTGTGCACATTTTCTGAAATTGCCAGCAAGTCCTTCAAATTCCCAAAATACCACAAAACCCCCTGGATTCAGGCCAAGTTCGTCCGGACTCCTACTGTAAATTTCACCTATAAATAGAAATGGCTGTCAAAGCCAAATGAAAAGGATTTTTACACCAAAATTTCACCACCCCCACGGTCCAAACTGATTTTCACCCCACCCGAGCTCCCGTTCTGTCTCGATTCGCGTGAAACCTTCGTATTTCGATCAAATACGCACCCTACAACTTTGAAACAACCTTTCAAATCACTTTCCGTGTCCCGTACACACCTCCCGAGCCAAAGGAGTCGACCCTAGCCATAGGTATAACTCCCTCTCTCTAAATCTCCCGTTCCGTCTCGGTTTACGTGCCAGTCGCTATAACCATTTTGAACGTCGTTATCAAAATGTAGACGCCTCCGTCTAACGGGGTCCGATACGTTTTAGCCCCTCGATCCTCTTCTCTTTCCGTAAGAGAAGTAATCACGGGTTAAAACGGCGTTCCGACCCCGTTCCGTTTACTTTTATGTCATTTACCATTCCGGATCGATCGATCCGTTGATCGTCATTTACAATTCCGAGCCGTTTGGCCTCGTTGATCGTCATTTACAATTCCGAGTCGTTTGGCCTCGTCGATCGTCATTTACGAATCCGGATCGTTTGATTCCGTTGACACCGCTTTAAATACTGTCATTTACAAGTCCGATCCGTTTGGATTGTGATAGTATTTACTTTTCAAAGTCCGAGTCGCAACCCGATTCATTGATCGCATGTCATTTAATACGCATTTTTCCCGTAAAAATCGTTAACAATGTAATGCCCGGTTCAAAACCGGAGTTCGTCCGTCGAACTCTCTTTCAAAACGCGCGAAATGACGTTCGGCCTCCGAACGCTCATCTTCAAACTCAAAGCCGCCATTTGACACTTAAAATCATTTAATACGCATTTTTCCCGTAAAAATCGTTAACAATGACTCGTACGGCTCAAAATTGACGTTTGCCACGCAAACGCTCATTTCGAACTCAAAACCGACGTTTGCCACGCAAACGCTCATTTCAAACTCAAACCGACGTTTGTCTTTCAGACGCTCGTCTTTTCAAAAATCACCTAATCAACGTTTGTCATTCAAACCAAGATTAAGCTTGTCATCCAAGCCCCCATTTCAAAAGACACACATACACACACACACGATTTCGAGAAAGGTAGAAAGACTCGTCATGCGAGGCGTTTCGGGCGATCTCGTAATACTCTACCCGAAACGTAACCTGACCTCCGAACCTAACAATCTCTGGTACAAAAAAAGCTTTTTACTCGTTTTTGCTACCAATAAAAATGATCCCTTTTTTCAAAGCCTTTTCCTAAGTTTTTGCTACCAATAAAAACGACACCTTTTCACAATAGCCGTTTCTCAACGTTTGGGCTCAAAATACAAAAACCGCGTGGCGACTCCTCATTTTGTTCCTTCCCATGAAGCGAGGTCTCAGACACCAACACCTCCGCGAAAGACAACCGCCTTTTCCGCGCCCCCCGCCCGCGCGCGAAAAAGATCGGGTAATTTCAGTTGGCGACTCCGCTGGGGTCAAAGATTCTTTTTTCAAAACTACCGTTGTTTTCTAAAAAGCCTTCCGTGGGTCAAACTTTCGTTTACCCTTCCTCGTTTTCGTGTGTGTGTTACTTTAAACCTCGAACGGTTTTTTTCAAAAGGCATTACATTGTCAACTTTTCAAAATCATACCATGTTTGTGCATCCCCATTCATGTTTGATTTTCATGCTGTCTTTTGAACTATGCATCATAAATTCTTTAAGACACATTCTGAAAAATCTCTATTTTTCCCAGAAAAGGAATTTTAGTGACCGCACACTACGCGCACTTGCTGCCTCGGAACACCGCACTTCACGTGCACTTGCTGCCTCGGTACACTGCACACTACAACCCCTAACCCGGGATGGCCTTATCAGTTGCACCCCGATTGGCCTGCCAGATGCCTTTTGGGGGCGCACGGGGTCGTCCCAAACATCCCATCCTAGCCCGTGTAAGCCATGCACTCTTTGTGTCACACTTTGTCCAAGACCCCGGTTGGTTTTTGGCTTAGCTCGTGTCATAAGCCTAAGTGTATGTTTTTCACGCCGGGCCCCGCTCCGAGTCAAGCTCGAGAGTTTGAGACCAAAGGTCGTTCCCGACCCGAAGTCTTGAGCTTTTCAGCCTTGACTTTGACGCGGAGCTCTGCCGAAAAATATACCCGAAGGTTCAATGTGACGCCGTGTCACCAAACCTCGTCGTATGTACCGTGCCAGCCACAACTTGGCCAACGCTAAAAAGCTAAGGTCTCTCGCACAAGCGAGTCAGGAGGTCATGCCCAAATTTTGGCACGATCCCCGCCTTAACTTAAGGACGTTGACTTCGGCCAGGTGGCCCGTACGTCACACACGTTGAAAGTTTGCGTGATCAGCTAGCCTTAAGTTCACTTTTTCCTTTGTCGGTGGAACTCGCTTGCCTTATCAGACCTCGATTGGGATAGTCCGTCCTGAGAAAGATGATCTACAATGGAAACGAGGGGCTTATAAGCGTAGTGACGAGATCCACTGATTAGAGCTCTAGGATTAGTTGCGAAAAAGAAGACACGCTCTTTTCCAACCAATTAGGACTCTGAGAAAACGCGCTTTAAGTAAACATTAATCGGTAACTGCACATTGCACAAGCCCGAAAACCTTGAGCCAAATACCCTTTTCCGAAGCCTAAACCCTTCCTTTTCGTTCCCTGCAGCGAGCGTAAAGTGGTTCAGATTTCCGGGCCGCCGCCTTGCCGGGATCACGTAACGGCGGCGTCGAGCCTTCTTGTTCCTCGGTTCCCTCGGCCTGTAATTTCCGACATGTCTAGCCCACCGAGAAATCGTGACGGGGAAGGACCCCCGCCACCGGTAATGATATGACATTGGAAGAAGCCATCCGGGCTTGTGAGGTTCACAAGAGGCGAAGAAGATCGCCGGAATTTCGTGGTACGGCCTTTCCGAATGAGCGTGGTATAGCGCCTATCCCCCGTCGAGACGGTACTTTTGTCCCGGTCGAGGATGACGATTCCCCGAAACCAGTTCACCAAACCTTCAATCAGGTTCCTCCCCCGCCAACTTACGGGATGCCTTCCAACCCAGGAAACAGCCGACCTAGGCTCCATGTTGCCACCTCTCGTGGCAACCCCGTCAATTTTGGTCGACCCGGTGCTACGCCCATCACTCAATATCACCAGCGCACCACTGGACCATCTCAGGATGCCAATATCCCTCAATACCCTCCCGGTTCGTCCCTGCCTATACACGAATCCCTAAACACCGGGGACAAACCCCGATACAGCTTCGTAAAAGGCTCCCGTATATTCTCATATACCAAGCCTTCCACCTCCAATCACTACCGCTCACGTGGTAGCACCCGGCGCCGAGCCTCACAGCCCACCACTGGACCCAACCTTAGCCTGGATGGTCGAGCGGATGAAAGACACCGAAAGCCACCATGAGCAGCTCAAAGCAGGAAACGCTCAAATCCACAGATCCGGGAATGGTCACGCCTCTCCCGCCAAGTTCGGAATGCCGGAGATGGACCGATTCGATGGAACCGAATGTCCTCAAACGCACGTCGACAAATACGTTCTCGGCATGAGAGCAAAAGGAGCAACCTCCAAAGAAATGGCCGACCACTTCCAAAGCATACGCTCAAAAGTTCGGCGTTACGATGGTTTCGAGGGTCAAGCTCGCGGATCGCCACACTGGGAACAGATCGCAACATCTTCCCGGAACAAGGCAGATCCAACTTAGAGTGGGAAACAAGTCGCGAGGACTTAATCACCACCGAGCGTAAAGCGGATGAAAGTTTTGGGGAATTCTACAAGAGATGGAGCTGGAAACTCTCCGAGATCATGGAGCCACTCTCCAAAGACGAACAGATGCGGATCTTCAAGTCCCGCTTAAGACCGTCCATCGAATCTCTCATCGGCCACAATTTCTTCCTGCATCTCCGGCCATGGTCAATGCCGGCTCACGCCCGAGAAGGATCTCAAGGAAAAGTTGGCTACCGCACAGCCCATACAGTATACCGCTTCAACAGTTGCATTCAATCCCGCACCGGCCCCGCAAAGGGAAAGATACGTCTGTCAACTACGTCCATCGTGGACAACAATGGGTAACGTAAAACCCGGGCCCCACAAAGCAACAGTTCTACTCAAAAGCGGCTGTCGTACACTTCGACAAGTTGGACATGCCACCGAGCAAGATGCCGGAAGGGTTAATCAAGGAGGGTCTCCTTAAGCCCGTTGCCAATTACAAACCCAAAGTTCCCGTAGCCAATGCGGACAAGAGCAAATATCGCGCCTTCCATCGCATTCACGGCCATACCACTCGACAATTGTTTGGGGTTACGATACGAAATCCGTAACTTGATAGAAGAAGGCAAGTTAGAGCGCCCCCGGGCCCAATACAGCTGGGAATCCCTTTCCGAATAATAACATCGTGAATTCCATTGAGTGGGTGCCCAAGAAGAGTGCCACGAGAACCAGTTTCTCCGCCTCTTTCAGCTGAATCCTCCTCTAATGTCCATATCGCCTACGATGTTTGCGATCGCTCCGCCGCTCGGGAGTACGAGTCTCGAGAAACCGTCCGAGCAATCCTCCGAGAAAACAAAAGAAGAAATCCTCTCAACAAAGAATCGAGAGAAAGATACGAAGCCGAGATACCAAAGTGTAGGTACACTTGGAGAAACCCTCCGGGAGGTTCGACTACTACGCATCGTACTCCGGCCAATCCTCTTTGCCTCCAGGCCATGCAGCCTTTAGAGCAAACAGGGTGGGAAAGCCGAAAAGTCCCGCTCAAACCGTAATCTGCCCTGGGACACCGGAATACCTCGCATCTTGGTAATCTTATCACAAATAAGCCTAACCCTCCGCAGATCAACCAAGATTCAATTTGTCCAGCCTTCCGAGCTCGGACCGCAGAAAAAAGGAAGATCAAGGTCGCCTTGGCAATCGCACTCGATCAATGTGCTAACCAAGGGCGGCAACCGCCACAGTGCGGCCTCAACACACTCCCGAGGTTCCTCCAAAGGCTTTACCTCGCAAGAGGAAGACAGAAACGGATGGCTAGATGACTCTCCTTCTACGGATAGAGACGCAGATCTACGACTCCCGCCTATATGGCAAAGCATGATCACGTTACGTGACGAAGACTTACCGAGAGACGCCTCGGGGCATAACGAAGCTCGTACATCACTCTCAAACTCAACACCATATCACTCCCGAGTATTGGTAGATAACGGGTCAGCCGTTAATGTCCTCCCTCTCAAAGCATGATGCGAGCTCTCCGCATCCATGAAAGCCATCTCGATCCGTCGGCTCGGACTATCAAGGCCTACGACAACTCATCTCGTCCCATCCCTGGGACAAGACTGGGAACTCGTTCGAAACCCAAATGGTGCCGGAAATTCCACGTGATGGACATTCCATCCGAGTTCACAGCCTCTTTTGGGACGCCCTTGGCTACACCACATGAAAGCCATAGCTTCCACTCTCCATCACCGGCCAAGTTCATTAACCGGCAGGAGATCTTGAAGTCATCCGAGGGGATAGTTTCCTCATAGGAAACGAAGCCGAGACAAGAGCCAAGCGTGTCCGCACTCGTGCACCGGGTTACCTCCTTCGAATCAACCAAGGGACTACCGGGCAAATCTCATCGTAATCCCTCGTAGTCCTGGAGATGCCAACTATGTAAACGTACTCGAGCGAAGTGCACTCCCGAAGCGTCCGATACATCAAGTTCAACCTGTCGTTTCCAACATTTGGAGTGCGTATTGGAAGGAAACACCGAACATCGCCATGATGCGGGCACGTAAACCCCTAGTCTCCAATCGGAGATTCGTCGCATTCTCCAAACATTCTCTCTGCCCCGCTGTGCGAAGAGATCTTTGTGATAAAGGTCAACAAGCACCGTCATACTCATCTCGATGAATGCATGGAAGTCGTATGGGATGTCCTCCACGAGGAACTACCCCTAAGCCTTTCTCTCAACGAAGAGCATGATGATTTTCCTAGCCGCTTCCAACAACGCAACCGACGCAATACGTCCCTACGTTTGGATTGAGCGATCGATGACGATGAATCTGGACTCTCCGAGTCGAAGATGCGCGCACCCGCAAGCGCACCTCCGCATTCACATGCTCGGCTTGAGGACGGAACTCCTTTCGATCGTGTCACCTACGACCAAGGTTCCAATACCATGGAAATTGTCAAGCTCAACGTCCAAGACATGCATGCCTATCCGACAATTGGAAGCACGTGGTTGACGCAACGAGGAGTCCTCCGATCAAGTGAATGACGACGACTTCGTCAATATCATCTATTCCGTATATCCCGATGAAGCCAAGGATCCGGTCCTTGTTATCGCATTCTCGCAACACCAAGGTCACCCTCGATGACCGCCCGCTCACGGTAAACGAGGCCCGGCCAAGCGAGCTCGTGAGCTCATCCCTACTTCCGAGTACCAGCCCAAAGTGGCAACCGGCCCCGTGCCGTCGGCCAAGCTTATACCCTCAAACGCCGCCAAGGCCAAGGGCAACAGCCGAAGGAGACCAAGCTCCTCACCCCGCTACAAGTCGAACAACCTCGGGAACGCTTCCCGGCAGCCCACCCCGAAAACATCTCGTGAAAGTTTTCCCGCAAGGCGTAGCCGCCTTCCGACACAGAAATGACCACCTCAAGCATCAACATGCTTCGCCGATTCTACTCCTGGCCGTCACGGCCCCGATTCGTACATCCCGCGCCGATCGCTAGCTGATAGACTTGGCGATCGAACGAGATCACGAGACCGTCAACATTGCATTCAATACCCCCCTGGGTCAATCAAGCGTATATGGGCAAACTTCTTGGTGATCGAGATTAAGGAAGGACGCATGGAATGTCCTGGCCCGACTTCCTTCGTCAATATAATCCAAGTGTTCCCGCCATTCGGCGATTTGAATGTAATCACGGTTTCGGGACACTAGCCGACGATGCGCACCTACGGAGATCGCCTAGGTCTCGCAAGGAAAGCTCTCATGGAACTAGCCGCTCAAGAAAGTCGTCTTTGGGACGAAGACCAAGCTCGAAAGACCTACAGGACCAAGCCCTTAAAGTGTCACAGTGCCTTCTGTACGTAAAGCTAGAGGCCACTCTAGACCGGCCTCGACCTCAAGAGTTTTGCCCATGGCAACTTCCCCGACTACCGTCTGTTCTCATCCAACCCCTCTCGCCGAGTAAGGGTGGTCAACGGTCCCAATGACCTAGGAGATGGAACGACACGGCGTGATGAATCCCGGCGCTTACCTTCCCGAGGAAAGCAAGTTCTCTGTGAAA
The DNA here is from genome assembly GCA_022495995.1 of Adenophora triphylla var. japonica. NCBI lineage: Eukaryota > Viridiplantae > Streptophyta > Magnoliopsida > Asterales > Campanulaceae > Adenophora > Adenophora triphylla. The sequence continues at coordinate 266,536 of JAFEMH010002597.1, forward strand.
GCGACGACGAAGATGATGAAACCATTCTCTTCCAAGCCGGCATGAAGTCAACAAAACCGGACTCCCAAGTGGTCCCGGGGAGGATGGGAACGGATCATTACCGCACTCAAATTGAAAGGCCAACTCGTGGAGGAAGGTCTATTTAAAAACAGGAGGAGGATGGAAATTCATCTCGAGCAACTACTCGGGGAAATTCCACACGTACACCTTCATTTACGTAAACGATCAAGCTGGGACGGCAACCAGTCACATGGGCCGATGTTCGGGAAGCCGTGTACTCACCTTCCGACATACCCGCCACTCGATAAAGCGAGAGAAGAAACTCTCCCCGATGGAGGTTTACCTAGATTGCCGCACGCAGCTCAAAGAAGCACCGGCTATTCTCACATGGGAAGAAACGCAGCGCTTAACTCTCGACGCAGCTCCGCCGCAAGAAGGTTGATCCGGGGCCGAGCGGAGGAAAACTAGCAAACCACGAGTATTGCTGCACCCAACTCCGTAATGCCCCGAGTATGCTCAAGAAGAAGGAAAGGAACGCGATATACCGTAAAGAGATCAAGGAGACCGTTCGCTTGAGCCGAGAACTCTCCAACCTCCCCCTGTGAGGGTCGGCAACGCACGCCCGCCTGTGCAATCACCGTTGTGCACTTACATCTCGAACAATACGTCAAACCGTAGGCTACCTCCCGCAGAGGCACCTAAGCCCGTATCCCCGGGACAGTGATCCGCTGCCGCCGAAGCTCCCGGAATTCATCCACTATCAATGAGTTGAGGGAAGACATATGGCTCCCATGCTACGAGGAATCCTCCTCTAACTATGGCTCAACTCGTAGCACTGCTCGAAGGGACCAAACCCGATGTCGCTGTTCTAACCCGATCGGGTCAAATCCATGCATTACCACCTAAGGCCACCAAAAGCCGATGGAGCCGTAATTGCAATCCGGCCAGCCCGAAGACACAAGTTCCTTGAAAGAGGACCCGATCCTCACTCGGCTCAAGCTTGCACTGTGCAAACATTTCCCTTTCGTCTCGCTCACCTCCTCTTATCCTCACAAGCTCAAGCTAGAGGAAAGCTCCTCGGCCCGTACCATGGTCCCCGTGGACGCAACCCCGCATGAAGTCATTCGGTATGATTGGTAACATCCACTATGGCAACATAATCACCTTCACACTGCATTTGGACCTTCCAAAATTTGGGGCCGATCTCAATGAGCCGCTCTACATCACGGTCCCACCTGGGACGAGCGTCGCCTTCCCCGCGTGTTGGTAGACGGAGGTTCCGGAATGAATGTCTTGCCCGCCAAGATGATGGACTCCGCTTGACATCAAGCCCACGTATCTTAAGCCTTCACCCACACCGTCAAGGCCTACGACTCTACTTCCCCGTACAGCTTCTCTGGGTTGCTACTCTCAACATCTGGTTCGGCAAGCGGGTGATCCCCACCGAATTCCAAGTGTTGGACATTCCAATCACTTTCACAGCCATCCTGGGGCATCCCTGGCTGCATCAAATCAATGGCGTGGCATCCACCCTTCACCAGTTGAAGTAGCCCGGATCCGAGAAGGCCTCGCGGCCCCGGCATCTGGCATTCTTTCGCGTTGGAGGTGTCTCGCCGTTTCGCTTTCGCGTTTTTGTAGAGTCGCCACGCCTGCTTTTATTAAGCCCAAAACATTGAAAAAGGGCATCGCCTTAAAGATAAATTTTAAAAACTCATTTTTTGTGTGATGAGATTTTGAGTTCGGAGGTCGATGACTCCTCGGGAAGAGAATATTAGAATATTAGAGCTCACCCGAGTAGCCTCGTAAACGAGTCTTTCTGATACCCCTAATATCCTTTAAATGTCAGTGTGTGTGTGTGTGTGCTTTTTAAAAATGCATGTCAGATCGGATGTCTACATTGTATTGAAATGTATTGAAATAGAATAGGAAGGAAGCCTTACCAATGTTGGTTCGTGCTGCCTTCCCGCAGGGAATAGTGTTTGAGGTCGGAGTAGCGTTCGGGGCAGATCGGGATTGCTTCGGAGATGCCGGTTGTACGCGGACGTAGTTTCGGCGTGAGTTGAGGTTGTAGGCTGCGTTCGGGCAGAGGTTCGGCGTGCGTGGGGATCGTCGGGATCACTCGGGCAGAGGTTCTACAAGTAAGCATGCGTTGGAATCGTTGGTTGGATTCGGGCCGAGAGGTTCGGCAAGGTTTGGGATCGCGGTTTGACTCGAAAGAGCCGGACACCGTGGAAAGACTGTGCAAGGCCTCTGAGTACCACGAGGGGCCTCAGAGTACCTCGAGAGTGCCTCTAAGGCAGCGCGGAGCGTCTCGGGAGCGCTCGGAGAGGCTTCTGAGCACCTCTGAGGGCTCGGAAGGCCTCGGAAGGATCCGAAGGGCCGGAATGCCTCGAAAGGTCTTAGAGGGGAGCCGAAGGCTTAGGGAGGAAGAGAGAAGTGGGAGGTGTGAAAAATGAGGAGGGGGAGCCCTCTATTTATAGTCTCGTATTTGGTGCAAAGAGGTCCGTACGGACCTCCTTGGTTATCCAGGATTTTGGTTTTCCTCGATTTGAGGAATATGCAATGATGGTGAATATTCTGAAATGATGGTGTCCCTGCAAAGAGGTCCGTACGGACCATCTTGCATGCAAAGAGGTCCGTACGGACCAAGTCTCGTATGGAAACCATCATTTCTCCCGGGATTTGAGGGAATATTGTGGACTTTAAGGGGATTCAGTAATTATGGAAACAAAGAGGTCCGTACGGACCTATATTGCTTTTCCAGCTTTCCCTGAAAATTCCCGAAAGGTCCTTTTGTCCCTTTTTATCCTGCAAGAAGGCTCCTCCACTTGGTTTGGTTGGGGGTTTGAGAGGGTTTTGAGAGGGTTTTGAGTGAGAGAGGTCTTCGAGACCGCGTGGATGAGTCTCTGCGGTGTTTCCCGTGTGTTTGAAAGTGGAGTGATCCGCATTGGGGTACTTACAGAAGCCCTCGACGACGTCACTTATGAAAGAAGTGGGGTCGCCGATAAGATAAGGGTCCTAACTGGATCGCGTGCCGGGAGAGGAAGTGACCGTGAGGGTCAGCCGAGGACGTGGTGGCGTCCTTTTCGGGTGACCGTTTAGGTCAATAGCCGGACCCCGCGATAGGATTTCCTACGTATCCCCGGCGGGAATCAAGCCCGGTCGTAGTTCGGGTGTGGGGTGAGTGTTGTGAATGCGGGCGCGGCGGTGCCTCGGAGTGTTGTGTGACCGCCGAGGTCGGTGGTGATAAGGACGTGGAGGCGTCCCGGGTGACCGTATAGGTCGGTGATAAGGACGCGTGGTGGCGTCCTGCGATCAGATAGGTCGGTGATAAGGACGTGGTGGCGTCAGGGGTGGCCGTATAGGTCGGTGATAAGGACGTGGTGGCGTCCGGGGTGACCGGTATAGGTCGGTGATAAGGACGTGGTGGCGTCCCGGGGTGACCGTATAGGTCGGTGATAAGGACGTGCGTGGCGTCCGGGGTGGCGCACTATAGTCGGTGATAAGGACGCGTGGTGGCGTCGGCGACCGTATAGGTCGGTGATAAGGACGTGGTGGCGTCCGGGGTGACCGTGATAGGTCGGTGATAAGGACGTGGGCGGCGTCCGGCGACCGTATAGGTCGGTGATAAGGACGTGGTGGCGTCGGGGTGGCCGTGATAGTCGGTGATAAGGACGCGCGGCGTCCGGGTGACCGATAGGTCGGTGATAAGGACGCGTGGCGTCCCGGGTGACCGATAAGTCGGTGATAAGGACGTGGTGGCGTCCGGGTGACCGTATAGGTCGGGTGATAAGGACGCGCGGCGCCCCGGCGATCAGATAGGTCGGTGATAAGGACGTGGTGGCGTCCGGTGGACCGTGATAAGTCGGGTGATAAGGACGTGGTGGCGTCCGGGTGACCGTATAGGTCGGTGATAAGGACGTGGTGGCGTCTGAAATGTGGTGACCGCCGAGGTCAAATGTGAGGACGTGGTGGCGTCCTGGGATGGAAATTTTACGATTTTCCTAATCGGGTGGTTTAAGGCCTTCCGGCCGGAGATAGTCATGAGGACTTCAATCGTCTTCGATTGCCGGTTGGTGCCACGCCGGGAGGACTTTGAATCGTCTTCTAGCCGCAGGTGGAGGCGTGGCCGCCTGTGATTCGAGAGGCGTAGATGCCATTCAGGTTTTTGCATGTTGATGTAGTAAGGTCGGACTTACGATGACCGCCGGTGCTTGTCTTGCCGTTGAAGTGAAGGGCAAGGATGACGGCCGATGATTGCTTCATCATTTGGCGTTTTGGGAGGCGCTTCGTGCCTTGGGACTCAGACGGAGGTGTCGGCTCCTTCACGTGCTTGTTTTGCCGTTGAGTGGGCAAGGATGATGGCCGGTCCGAGGATATGCCTTGTATGACTTCCCTTTGACTTGTTGGGGAGGAGCTCGGGCTTACTTTGATGGCCGGTGCTTGCGTTGCCGTTGAGGCGGGCGAAGTTCGGGCTTACATCCGATCGCCGGTGCTTGAATTGTCGGGGATGCATGACCCCGTATGGGCCCTCTTCCTGCTTGGGAAGATGAATTCGGACCTTCAGTGGTTGAGTTGTCGTTGAGCGTTTGGGGGCGTCTTGTGCCTTGGGATTCGTGCTGGGAGGTGTTGGCTCCTTCTTGAATTGCCGTTGAGCGGGCGTTGATTGAATTGCCGTTGGAGTGGGCGAGGACCGGTCTTACGCTTGACGGCCGGTGGTTGAATTGCCGTTGAAGTGGGCGAGGTCCGGTCTTACGCTGACGGCCGGGGATTGAATTGCCGTTGAAGTGGGCGAGGACCGGTCTTACGCTGACAGCCGGTGGTTGAATTGCCGTTGAAGTGGGCGAGGTCCGGTCTTACGCTGACGGCCGGGGATTGAATTGCCGTTGAAGTGGGCGAGGTCCGGTCTTACGCTGACGGCCGGGGATTGAATTGAAGGGTTAGGGACCATTCTGCACTTGGATTTGCTGAAAAAGGCCTTAGGACAGCCAGGGGCAAAGTTTGTAAGGGCAGAAAAGTCATTTGGGCACCCCTTGCAAAGAGGTCCGTACGGACCAACCTGGGTTGCAAAGAGGTCCGTACGGACCATGTTGATTTTTACAGCCTCCTGTGATTTTGACCAGGCGTTAAAACCGAGGCTCCTTCACTTCTTCTTCTTCAGTTTACGAAACAGCCGAGAGAGAGAAGGAGAAAACCTCCATTTTTGCACCAAAATCTTCCATTTTTCCTTTGATTTGCTCGCAATGGCGGAGGGATCTCGAAGGAGCCGTAGACAACGCAGTCAGGAAGTGGTTGAGCAAATAATGGAGCTTCAAAGGAATTGACCTCGTTCGCTCCATCTTCTTCGAAGAACCCGGATGTTTTGTATCCGAATCCGAGGTGCATAATCGTCGCTCCATGAACGTTGGGGAGGTAAGAAATCTGTTCCGCTTTTGATTCCTCGTCGAATTTTTGAATGCTAGAACTAGGTTTTAGTTTTTCGCATTTTTGAATTTTTTTTTTTTTTTTTTTTTTTGTTATTATTTTATGCCTTTTTTGTGAAATTCTTGATGAATTGTTGAAAATGGACATGTAAAAATTGTGGGTATGTGTATTTTGTGCGTAAATGTGTAGATTAGCTCTTATTTGTGAACATAAAGTGCCTATCTAGTGAATTGCATGCTTTGGTGTTTTGTACCGTATGCTATTTATGTATGTACATTATGAGAAAATTATCGTGTAGTGATAATTTTTGTGAAAAAATGTGACATGTGCCGTGTTTTGTGACGGGTTATATGTGAAAGTGCGTGCCGTGTTGGGACGGATTTTCTTTTGAGAATGTGCTGTATAGTGTGTGCCGTGTTTTTGGGTGACGGACTTTGTGGGGAAAATATGTGCGATATGTGCCGTGTAGGGACGGATTTTCTTGAAAATGTGTCGTGGTAGGGTTTAATCCTCCCTTTTTTTTTCTTTTGAGAAAATGTGTACAGTGTGTGCCGTGTTTTGTGACGGACTGCATGAAAAATTATATGTATAATGTATGTGAAAATTAGGTGCATTGTGTGCCGTGTTTTGTGACGGGTTACATGAAAAATTAAATGTATAATGTATGTGAAAATTAGGTGCAATATGTGCCGTGTTTTGTGACGGGTTATATTTGCCTTTATATTAAGTACTGTGATTGACGTACCTTGTCGTGTTTACCCGCAGGATGCCGGGCTTACGGCCAGGAAGGCCAAGAGGATGAAGACTCTGGGGTCGCCTTGAGGTCAAGCCAGGAGCTACGGCAATGATGCCCGATATTTCCGTGGGCGGTAGGCCGAGTCCCCTGAGGTTGGTTTATGCTTCCGGCCTAGGTGTGTTTGTCGAGAACCCGGGCCGGAGTGTTCGACACGAGGAAGAACAAGAGTGTCTTCCCGGGCCTTTCTCGAGTATCGGTGGGATACCACCCACACCTTCCACCCGAGCCGGGCGAGGTGACAAAGTGGACGCCCACCGATTTTGCCGCTATTACACGGCTCTCCTTCAAAGGGGAGCCTCGTGAGGTGGAGAGACATGATCTCGGATGATGTGGCCGACCGAGCCGCCGGGCTTTGAGCCTCGTCCTCGCAGGCTCCTGGGATGCTGCAGACGACGTAGAGATGAGGATCACGGCGCATTGGGCCTACATCCGGGTACCTGGCCAGTGACAATGGAGCAGCTGGCGCGCTCCTTCTTGTGGTATGCACCGTCCGAGACTTTGTTCTCGAACCACGCGACCGCAGCCTCCCTTTGCTCTGCTTGGAGAGCTTCGACCGATCTGGATAGGGTCTCGCGACATTGCTTGGGGCGAGGCGTGCTTGGCCGAGCCTCTACTTTTCTCCTTGGACCGGTTTAGCTGGGTGGCCAATTCTTTCGTCTCGCTTTGATTTTGCTCGGGAGGTATGAGTTTATTGTCAGTTTTGATTTAGCAACTTGTCGTTTCTCCATTTTTTTTTTTTTTTTTTTTTCGAGCTCTTCTCTCGCTTTGTCGCAGTGTGGTTTCTACGAGGTCTTTCGCTTCCCGTGGGATAGAGATCCCGGGGGCCGTTGGCCGCGTATCCCGCTATGCCCTACCGGGCTCGTACGGCCAGAGGAGGAGGACCAAATAGGTAAGCTCACCATTGCCTACGGAGGTGCAGGAGCGTTTGGAGCGAGATAGCCGTGAGGGTTTCGTCTTGTTCCCACGGGCTCCTGCATGAGGGTGATGAGTTTGAGGGAGCTCCCGAGGTGACGGCGCAGCCGAAGATGCCGCGGGGCTTGACTTGCGACGCCATGTATCCGGGGAGCGAGTCTTCCGGGCAAGATGGCCCGGGTGTGCTTCCCGTGGCTCCGAGGGATCCTCCGTTTGGGATGTTTGACTCCCGGGATATGGACGTGCTGGACTTCGAGAGGTACCTTGACGGTGTTGGTGCCGAGGAGTTTATTTTGTTTGGTGAGGAGTACGAGACCTTCGTTAGGAGGAAGCCGAGGACGCCCTGTGCACCGGCGCGGAGAGAGAGGCCGGCCCGCAGCTCCCCTGCAGGTTCCGATGCCTGGGCCGGATTTCACTTATGTCCGTGGGGACGGATCGCGGAGGAGGGTGTTCAGACTGCTCCGAGCAGTGCTCCCGCCGCCTACAGAGCGGACCCCGACAGATCGGTGAGTGTGCCGACTCTTTTCCATCTTGGCATCTTTTCTCGTATTTTTCTCTTTTTGTTGTTGAGTATACCGTATCGATGAGCGTTTCTTTGGTCAGTTTGCTTGCAGTCCCTGGGAGAGCCTATGATGCGCCGACTCGCCGTTATGTGGCGATGAGATCCTTTCGCTAAGAAGATGGCGTCGAAGATGTCCCGCCGGTCTTCGCGTCGTATGCCGCCGTATGAGCCGATGCCTTCGAGGCATTCGGGATGTTCCTCCACCGAGGGCCGAGCCGGAGCCGCAGCTAGAGGGACCTTCGAGAGGGCGGCATAGCATGGATGCCGGGACGTCTTCCGGAGCCGCAGGCCTTCGAGGGAGCAGCCCTTTATCGCTCATGCCTCCGCATGCCGCTCAGGGCGAGGGATTCTCGTGAGCCTTCTTTCTTCGACCCTTTCGCCGGATTTGATCCTTCGATTATTTTGAGTGGCAGCCTCTGAGGGGGCTCAGCACTCGATGATGAGGGCGTGACGGCGAGTTCACCGGGATGCCCGATTTTTCTTTGGAGGATCTTGGCGAGGATGATGATGACGAGGGCTCGATTAGTATTCATTTGCTTTCCCTCTTTTCATATCCCTCTCCTTTTTTTTTTTTTTGTTTAGCAACAGACATTTTGTACCCGTAATAAAACACATGTATTTGCATGGCAAACAAAAGATTTTATTTTAAGATGTAATGTCATTTATTTTTGTGATTCCCGGGAATTGTCCTAGAAATTGTTGCTATTATTATTTTTATTTTTTTTGTACATGCCACGCGAGCTGAGAGTGCGTTTGTGGGTAGTGTTGGTTTGCCGGAAATGGCTTTGGCCAGTGTTTGGACTGTTTGGAGCAAGGTTTTGCTGAGGACAGTGGTTTTTGTACTGTTTGCTGGGGAAATGGGCTCTGATTGCAAAGAGGTCCGTACGGACAGACCTACATTGCAAAGAGGTCCGTACGGACCAACCTTGCTTTTCAGGAGGACTTAAATGTTTTCCAAGAACCGGACTTTCTCCCATTCCCCATTTGCAGCCATTTTCGAGCTTTCTTCCCCATTTTCTCTAGGAACCTCCATTTTTGCCATGGATTCTTCGTATGTCCCTAGAATTTTGCCGAGGCTTTCGCAGGAGAGGCAAGCACACTTCCTTGAGCAGTTGAAAACGTGGATGCGGCGCCGTATGAGGCATCAGAGACGGGCTTTCGAGGTAAGGTTTCGTCTTTGCTCGGTTTGGTCTTTTAAGGAGTCGGGTTCCCGATTGGGATTTGTTGCGGGCCGCCGCGAAGTTTCGTGGGATGTTATGAGTCACGTGGACAGTTTCTCCTATAATGAAATGGTGCCCACTTTTGAAGATTTTCGGGCTTTGATCGGAGGACCGGAGGTGGAGGCCATCTCGCTTCCTTTGGTTGGTGGTGCCGCGCGAGCGTGAAGCTTGCAGACTTTCTTCGTACTTCGTTGGAAGAAGTGCAGGGCATGATCCTTGATTGGGTCATATCGATATTTCCGAGCCGCCGGAGCGGTTCATGGTTGATGATGAGAGTGACGTCTCTTGGGATGTATTTGCCTCGCGTACGATAGCGACGCTTTTCTCGGTCCGCCTCCTCGCATTTGTGATGGCGCTTTGCTAGATGTGGTAGGGCACCGCAGAGCCGGGAGAGGATATTGTCCCGTTGGTGCGCTGGGGAGACTCTTCATGGTATCGACCGTCCGGCGACCGGGGATCGTTTTATGAGAGGGGGAAGCCCCGCTTTGCTCACCTTGTGGCTGCGAGAGAGACTCTGTGCCATGCCCGAGGCTCCGACGTCGTTTAGCCCGTGGTCATTTGCTCGCCGACCTCAGTGTTGGATATGGATCACCCGCCCGGGAGAGATGGATGGCACAGCCTTGGTACGCATCGATCCGCCGGTGGGTTTCGCACCGGAGGATCGAGACCGTGAGGATCTTGCAGAAGGGTCCTACGTTGTCGAGTTCCAGGTTTGTCTTGGTCCTCCTTCTATATTCCGTCGCTTGTTTCCTGCAGCTTGGGATGAAGCAGAGCCTTTGTTGGCCGGGATGACCTTGCTACCGCGGAGATAGCTCCTCTTTGTATGGCACTCCGGGTGCCTTCTTGTATTGTCCGAGGGTATGGAAGTATTCCGCTTCCCTCCCGCGGTACTTCTTAGACGTCTGGGAGAGTGTCGTGTCGACGACTCAAGCATCCGGCCCGGTATGAGCAAAGATGTCAAGGGCCCCAAGTGGTCTTGGAGAGCGTGCGTGCAGCGATTCTGGGACCCGCTGCCGTAGCGCCTATTGCCTTAGGAGTGCCGAAGCCCGGTCCGACCCTTCGATGTGACGGGAGACGCTTTGTTTGACTACGAGACTAGAGTTGACCGACCGACAGGAGAGGTCCTCTTTACTGTACTCGCAGGGAGGAGATCCGAGCCGAAGCACGGGCGAATGAAGCCCCGAGAGCTACCGGATTATTTGACTCTACGGGAGGACCCCGCATCTCTGACCGAGAGACGCAGAGTTGGTTCACGTGGAGCGAAAGAAGACTCGCCTGGGACGAGGGAAGAAAGGAAAGAATGGCGAGGGGACAAGCGCAGATGGCGCGGAATGACCTCCTAGGTATCCATTCATTGCATTGCAAACACATTATTAGTTAAATGTATTAAGCCGTCTTTTAGCATGTTGTGAACTCGAGAGTAGACCGTGCTTGAACTCATCAAGAAATGTTGTAACCGTTAGTGATTTGTGATTTACTTTTAAAGCTTTGTCGAGACGCAAGATCTCTTGTTTGCCTTTGCTTTGTTGTGCACTTTGTCGGCGTCCATCTTTGACTTTTCTCGTTGCATATGCGGACCGAAGCGCCTGAGCCCCGACGGCAATCCCCTTTTGCCGAGGCTTTGTATTTGGCCGAGAGGTTGAATGCTCCCTTGACAAGTCGTTCGACGGTCTTTTTCGTAGCTTCCTTGCCGCTTGTTGGCGTCGGGCTCGACCTCAATTTCGCAGCCTTCGCTTGAGCTTCTTTTTTTTTTTTTTTTTTGTGAGCCCTTGCTCGAGCTCTTTTTTTTTTGTGAGCCCTCGCTCGAGCTCTTTTTTTTTTTTTTTTTTGAAGCGCGTGAGGGCGAAGACAAGCCCCTGGCTTGGAAGCGTACATGAGTCGCCGTTTGATGCCGAGTGACCCTCGGATGTCCTTTGATGTTGCCGCCGTCGTTTGACTTGGTCAAGGTGACCGCTGGGCGTGTTCTTGAAAAGTGCGGAGCTTGATGGAGGTCTTGATTGACATTCAAACTTTTGACTTTTTTGTGTATTTTTAGACCGGACCAATTAAGGTTGCCTACGTTCTCCTGACTAGAGGGCTCAGTGTCTCGCGTAGTTCGACACTACATGGAGTGCCAAGAGATGCACAGCTTGTTCTTCTTTAGGCGAAGTATCTCGCGAAGTTTGCTTCCGTTGACCGGATTCATGAAGGGATTGCCGTCTAGGTCTCGTTAGCTTCATGGCGCCTCCGGAGAAGATCTTTTGAACCACGAAAGGGCCGATCCATGTGGGTTCCCATTTTCCCAAAGTGGGTTGGTTCGAGTGGGAGGCTTTTCTTTCGAGTACAAGGTCACCTTCCCCGATGTCTCGGGATTTGACTTTCTTGTCGAAAGCTCTAGCCATCCCGCTTTGATAGGCTCGGACGTGTTCCATGGCCTTTAGTCGTCGCTCGTCTAGCAGAGCCAATTCATCATGCTCGGCCGAGCCATTCGACTTCGTTGATGTCATTTTCCAAAGAAGACTCTGAGTGAGCGAGGGAATTTCTAGCTCGATGGGAAGGACTGCTTCCATCCCGTATGTCGTGGCAAATGGGGTTTCTCCCGTGGTCGTTTCCGACCGATGTGCGGTAGCCCCAAAGTGCAAGGTGCAGCCGGGCCAATCTCGTCCTCGGGTGGTCATTTTTCGGATGATCCGTTCGAGGGTTTTGTTTGCCGCTTCCACGGCGCCGTTTGTTTGTGGCCGGTAGGGAGAAGATTTGTGGCGTGTGATCTTGAATTCAACAAAGCTCTGTCGAATTCTCCTTCAAGTGTGAGCCGTTGTCCGATATGACCTCATTTGGGATGCCGTATCGGCATATGATGCTTTCCTTGAGGAAATGTGCGACCTTCTTGGAGGTGAGTACCTTGTAGGACTTGGCTTCGACCCATTTGGTGAAGTAGTCGATGGCTACTAAGATGAACTCGCGACCGTCGCCTTTTCGGCGGAGCGATTTTCCCGATGACGTCAATTCCCAAGTGGCAAAGGGCCAAGGTGTAGTCATGCAAAGAGAGATCGTGGGGCGGCAGATGATTGAGGTTGGAGAACCGTTGGCACTTGTCGCAGCCTTCGGACAAAGTGGATGCAATCCGCCTCCATGGAGATCCAAGAGTAGCCCATCCCGAGAATGATTTGCATCGTGGCTCAAGGGCGTTCATGTGGGACCGCAAGCCCCATTGTGGACTTCGTTCATGAACTTGTTCGCTTCTTCTTGGCCGACGCAGTCAGTAGAGTGGCCCATGGTAGCGTTTCTTGTATAACATGTACCCTGAGGATGACGAAGTGAGAGGCAAGGCGTTTTAGGGCCATGATGCTCTTGGTTTTGACCCCTTCTGTGTGTTGACCTTCCTTGTTCATGAAGGCAGTTTCCGTTCTTGAGGTATTGGAAGATCCGGTTTGTGCCGGAAATGGCGTCGGACTTGCGTCTCTTTCGCTCTTCAAAGAATCTTGCAAATCGTTGTGATTAAAACCTTCTCGGCAGCTTGGGCCCGGTTTTTCTCTCGTTTGACAACATGCTTAAATGTTTGCTTGATGCATTTATTTAATTAATGTGTTTTGCCTTTTGTATAGATGAATTTAACTGTTTTGATTAGTTAATGTCATCATTTGTTAAAGATGCAATGAAATGGTTCTTTAGGAAGGTCGGACCTTTTATTGAAAGCGTGAAGGCTGTACATTGTTGATCAAAGATTCACAATCGTTGGGCGTAAAGCCGTCAAAAGACACAAAAGATGTGAATACACGTACAACAAGACTCGAAGCTAGACTATAGGCGACGAGGATTGGACCAGGCTTCATTACTCTCGGATGGCCGTAGCTCTAGAGGGAGTGGTGCCGGGTTCAGTGGCCAATCTTCCCTTGGCGTGAGTCCCGAGGAAAGTAAGCTTGCATGCGGTTCGATTTCAAACCGTATCGCGGAGGTTTTTGGCCGCTCCCGATGATGTCCCTCCATTAGTGTTGCCACCACCCTGGGGTTTTTGATGATAGAAGTCGCCGAGGGCTACTTCTAGGAGGGCGAAGCATTCGCCGATTCGGAGTGGATTCTTGCCGATGTTGATCACTTTCATAGAATCTGCTTCTTTATCTCGGGATTTTTGCTTGGACGACGTTTACAATGTCCGATTCGAGCGGACATGATATATCACCTTCCCTGATTAAGCCTTGGAGGAGGTTGCGCCACTGCTCGTCCGTGCCGGACACCGGAATGTTGAATTGAACTAAGCCGTGATGGCCGTCCCCGTAGGATCCGAGAGTGTCGGCCGTAGGGTTGTCTCAGAGGGATCGGTGATGAGCCGCTTGCAAGAGGGTTTTCGGCGAAGTAAGGGTCTACTCCTCGATCAATCTCCATTAGGGCATCCATCTCTTGATCCTCTCTCAAGCATTCTTCATGCCGCATATATCGAGTTGTCATCCCGACCCATGAAGTTCTTCAATTTCCACTCGTCGCGGCTTAGAGCGTGGATGTAAGGATCCACTTCGTAGCGGGACAGGTAGGAGAATCATCTCGAGAAGAGTACTCGGTCATGTCGGGACCTTCTTCCGGGTCATAGCTTGCCGGCCAAGCACTTGCCATTGCACCGCTTCCGCGGATCACTTCGATCGCTCCGTTGGCATTGATGAATTTCACGCATTGGTGAAGAGTAGATGATACCGCTTTCATCCGATGTATCCAAGGCCGTCCCAACAAAGCGTAGAAGGTTGGTTTGATTTCCACGACTTGGAACTCTACCGACTCTAGTTGTACGTCGAATTGGATCCTCAAATTGATGATTCCTACGATTGGTCGTGCAAGGAGTCGTAGGCTCTGATTACCCGAGGTGAAGGCCTTATCGAGAGAACGGTCGATGTGGAGTCGTTTCAAGGTGCTCAAAGCGATGATGTTGATCGCGGAGCCGTTATCAATCAAGACGTTCGGGAGGAAGAACCTCTCTATCTTTATGAGGATGAGGAGAGCTTCATTGTGCCGATTCTCACATATTGGCAAGTCATCGTCTGAAGGCTAAACCGCTTCCCGTGCTACCGTTGGACTCGTCTCGTCCTGGGGGAACGTTCGATCCAACCATTTGTATGCCTTGGCCGGGGCAAAGATCGTAGGGAGACAGTGGCCCTCGGGCGTTCTTGTCGGAATTCCTGGTCACGAGACCTTTTGACTCTTGTTTCACGCTCCTAGTCATGGCGAGACAAAGATGCCGACGGTCTCGGAAATTGCAGTGGAGTCCGCTTCGCTGGGATTTCGTCAATGGTTATTGAGTTTACCCTGTCGTTACGGGAATGGATTTCCAATGGTATTGGGACCACGGGGGCGTTCCAATTTTCCTCCTCAATGAGCCCCCGAATCACCCGCTTGAGTACGAAGCAATTGTCGGTGGTGTGGCGGGGTAGTTATGGAAGGCGCAAAGTGCTTGCTCATATCCATGTTGGGCCTGAGGGTCTTTGGTTGGAAATTCTCGAGTGGTTTGAGAAGATTTCGCTTCACCAAAGCTTCAAATACTTGACTCCAAGGGCATTTCCGGGTTATCAAAATCGGAACCGTGGGAAGCGAGGGGGTTGCTATTCTTTGGGGCCGCCCGATCGCGGTTTACTTGAGCTCCGTTCCGAATGTAGTGCACTGCTCCGCCGCTTCCTTTCCTTTCGTCAGCAGGAGTTGAAGTTGCTGTGTTTGTTCGATAGCGGTAAGATGAGGCAGGGTTGCTGTTGCCTTTTGAAGACTCGTGGTCTTTTCAAACTTTGTCCGGCGTTGACCATGGCACGGAGATCCGGATAGAAATGGTGGCTGATCAAGGTCCTCAAAGATGGTTTGAGGCAGAATGGAAGATGTCCATCGCTCTTCTTTGGAAAGTGGATCCATTATCTCGCTTAGCTTCCAGCTCCATCTTTTGTAGAATTCGCCCACCGGTTCGTCATCCTTTTGTTCTAAGTGGCTTGCAGGTCATGGCGGTTTGTTTCCCATTCAAGATTGGCGCGGTACTTCTCCGGAAGATTTCACTAATCGATCCCACGTAGAGCGGTTTTACGCCTTCACATTGAGGAACCACCTTAGTGCTGTGGATTTGAGGGAATGCCGAAAATGATCTCGCCATCTGTTGAGGGGTTGCCCCTTTGGCTCTCATACCCGGGACGTAGGTGTCAATGTGGGTTTTTGGGCATTCTGCTCCGTCAAACTTTTCCATTTCCGGCATCCCGAACTTTGGAGGGAGAGGGACCACTTTGTTCGGATCGGTAGGCGGGAGGGAGTCCTTCCGAGAACTAGCTAGCTTGCCTTGCATGTCTTTCATCTGTTCGATCAACCAAGCCATGTGAGGGTCGGTACATGCGAGGTGGGTTACCGTTTTCGGGGACGGAAATTGAAGATGGAGGTGGATTGGGCGATGGGATCGCCATTCGGAGTCTTGGGGAGGTAGTTGAGTGTATACCAACCCATACCCCAGGGTGTTGAAGTTGAGGGCGTGATTGCCGGAGTCCGCTAAGGGTTGTGTTTGGGAAGCTGGGGAAACGATTCGTTAGCCCCAATTGGCGTACTAGCGGTGTGGCAAACTTGAGATGTCGGGATATCCGCTCGGGATGCCCGTCCTCGGTAAAAATGGGGACTTTTGATTGTGGTTGCGAGGCTCGTATAGAGGCAAAGGATTGAATCCTGGGATACCGAGATGCACTGGGATCTCGGAGCGAGCACGTATGTGTCTTGGTGCGAGCTTGATGTGCGAGCCGGAAACCGACTGATCTCGAGGCGGGCATGTCGGGCCGCTGGCCCGACGCTGAGGGGAGCTTTGAGCGAGAGCGCTGCGTTCTTTGGGATCTCGTAGCTTGGCGGAGGCGGGACTGCGATAGCTTTGAGAAACCGGGGAGCCGGTATATCTTCGTCCTCTATGAGAACAAAGGTTCCGTCGGGTTGGGAAGCTGCAACTGTTCCTCGAAGACGCAAGGTGTCGACGATCCGAGCTTGCTGTTCTTCTTGGCGCTTCTTGATGGCTTCGAAGGCTCGCGGCACCTCCTCCATTGTCCAGAGATTCCTTAGTGGCGGGGTTCCGTTTCCCTGGTTATCTGTGGATCCCGTCATGGGGAGTATTGGGACGGTGCGGACCGTTGAAGCTGGAAGGGCTATCGGACCTTGTGACCTCGATGCGAAAAGGCGGCTTCCGGGGATTCTCAACCACTCTCGGTTCACCGGAGGGTGATGGGCAAGGTTTAGACACGGGAATGGCCTAACGGGATAAAAGGGGAAAGCTCACGTGGCATGCGGTTTCCGTTTCTTTTATTTTTCGATTTTTTTTTTGTTGTTTTAATTTACTTAAAGCAGTATTTTCTCGAGAATCCTAGGTAGGTTGGAAAAGATTGCTCTTCTTTTTCGCAACTATGCTAGATCCTGGGTCGATGGAGACCATACGTGCGGCTATAAGCCCCTCGTTTTGCACCCGTATTTCGACATCCCGGGGTGGACGGCCCCGGGCGAGGGTCCTATAGTGCAAGCGGTTTCCACCGGCCTAAAGAAAAATCGAACCTAAGGACCGAGCTGTCATGTTCGTTTTGATGCGTTAGCCATGTGAATAGTGAACCGAGCCGGCCACCGAGTCAAGATCGGAGTCGAGTTCGGCATGACCTCTCTTTACCTTGCTTGCGCGCAAGGGATCTACGCGTGACGTTAGGCGTTGGTGGGTCATATTGTCATGGGCGACGTATCAAAGGCGTGATGACATGGTGTCATGCGAGCATGGATGTATATCCGGACGGAACATCGTGCAGGTGTAGCTTCGGAAATCAAGATCGGAGTCAAGATTTTAGCATGACCTTTTCATCGCTTTGCTTGCGCAAGGGATCTTGAGTTCCGAGCCTTGACTCGAGAAAATGGCCGGCATGGTATATGTATCCAGTTTGTATGACACGGACCGGGTAAAAACCAACCGAGTACGGGACAGAGTGTGACTCAAGACTCAAACGTGCGGGGTTGACGCTTGGCTAGGATGGGATGTTTGGAATGATCCCGTGCGCGCCCAAGAGGCCTAGGAAGACCAAACGGGATCGCAACCGAGACCACTCCGGGTTAAGGGTTGTAGTGTGCGGTGTATCCGAGCGGCCGGTGCGCATAGTGTGCGGTGTAACCGAAGCGACGGTGTGAGTAGAGTGCGGTGTAACCGAGGCAGCAGTGCGCGTAGTGTGCGGTCTCTAAAATTCTTTTTCTGAGTAAAATAGAAATTTTTGAAGAATTTTAAATGTATGCACAGATGTATATTGATGCATTTTTTTTGTATTTTTATTTTTTTTTGTAAAATAAAAACGAAGCACGTGCACACACACACAACAGTTAAAGGAAGGGGTAAAATGAAAGTTTGACCCTCATCATTGTTTTAAAATTCTTTTGTTTTGTTTAAAAGTTTTTAAAACAAAAAAAATCCCCAGCGGAGTCGCCAACTGAAGTAGCCCGGATCCGAGAAGGCCTCGCGGCCCCGGCATCTGGCATCTTTCGCGTTGGAGGTGTCTCGCCGTTTCGCTTGCGCGTTTTTGTAGAGTCGCCACGCCGTTTTTATTAAGCCCAAAACATTGAAAAAGGGCATCAGTTTAAAGATAAATTTTAAACTGTTTTTGTGTGATGAGATTTTGAGTTCGGAGGTCAGATGACTCCTCGGGAAGAGAATATTAGAATATTAGAGCTCACCCGAGTAGCCTCGTAAAACGAGTCTTTCGGATACCCCTAATATCCTTTAAATGTTGTGTGTGTGTGTGTGCTTTTAAAAATGCATCTTTGTATCGGATGTCTACATTGTATTGAAATGTATTGAAATAGAATAGGAAGGAAGCCTTACCAATGTTGGTTCGTGTCCTGTCTTCCGCGGGGAATAGTGTTTGAGGTCGGAGTAGCGTTAGGGCGGATCGGGATTGCTTCGGGAGATGCCGGTTGTCATACGGACGAGTTTCGGCGTGAGTTGAGGTTGTAGGCTGCGTTCGGGCAGAGGTTCGGCGTGCGTGGGGATCGTCGGGATCAGTCGGGCAGAGGTTCGGCGTGCGTTGGAATCGTTGGTTGGATTCGGGCAGAGGTTCGGCAAGGTTTGGGATCGCCGGTTTGACTCGGAAAGAGCCGGGACACCGTGGAAAGACCAGGCAAGGCCTCGGAGTACCACGAGGGGCCTCAGAGTACCTCGAGAGTGCCTCGGGCAGCGCGGGAGCGTCTCGGGAGCGCTCGGAGAGGCTTCGGAGCACCTCTAGGGGGCTCGGAAGGCCTCGGAAGGATCCGAAGGGGCCGGGAATGCCTCGAAAGGTCTTAGAAGGGGAGCCAGAAGGCTTAGGGAGGAAGAGAGAAGTGGGAGGTGTGAAAAAATGAGGAGGGGGAGCCCTCTATTTATAGTCTCAGATTTGGTGCAAAGAGGTCCGTACGGACCTCCTTGGTTATCCAGGATTTTGGTTTTCCTCGATTTGAGGGAATATGCAATGATGGTGAATATTCTGGAAATGATGGTGTCCCTTTGCAAAGAGGTCCGTACGGACCATCTTGCATGCAAAGAGGTCCGTACGGACCAAGTCTGCATGGAAACCATCATTTCTCCCGGGATTTGAGGGAATATTGTGGACTTTAAGGGGATTCAGTAATTATGGAAACAAAGAGGTCCGTACGGACCTATATTGCTTTTCGGTTTCACGAAAATTCCCGAAAGGTCCTTTTGTCCCTTTTATCCCGGAAGGCTCCTCCCTTGGTTTGGTTGGGGGTTTGAGAGGGTTTTGAGAGGGTTTTGAGTGAGAGAGGTCTTCGAGACTGCGTGGATGAGTCTGCGGTGTTTCCCGTGTGTTTGAAAGGGAGTGATCCAGATTGGGGTACTTACACCAGTGCCTCAAGTTCATGCAAGGCAACGAGCTAACCACAGTCTACGGCGACAGTGTCACCACCGAGGGGACAAGCACCAACGACATTCCAGTATTGGAAATCAAGCATAATGATGACATGCCATTAAGCTTGGATTCACTACGGAGACCTCCAAGATCCAAATATGCAACGTGGACCTTCCACTTTGTCTCACGATCAGATTCCTCCCGCCATGAGGATGATGAAACTCATGAACTTCATCCCGGGGCGGGGCTCGGCAAAAGGCTGCAAGGCCGGCACCAAGTTATTGAAGTCAAGGACCACACCACGGTCCGGGGGCTTGGCTACGTGCCAACACCGGGTGACATCAAGGAAGACAAAAGGCTCGCCCGTACCAAGGCGGCGGCCCGCAAAAGGGAACCTCCGACGGCACACCCAATCTCCGACCTTACAACTTTGACCTCGCTCATTACTTCACCAAGGGAACCGACAGCAGAACTGAGGGGACCGACAAGGGAACCGACAGCAGAATGAGGGGACCGACAGTGGAACTGATGAAGATGAAAAAGAAGCAGGGATAGTCAACGCAAGACTACAGAAAGAATGGAACAGCTAGCACGGGACCTCAGCGTTTCGGAGGACTCAAAGCTAATCCGATAAGGAGCGTTCCTCGACATCACGGCTCTACCTGGACCAACTGCCACCACGGTTCGGCATGAGTACACATTCAAGGGAATCCCGAGACTTGGAGGAGCAACTCAAGGTACTCTCCATGGGAAACAAGTTGTTCGGATCAGCCGCCGAGGCCACATTCGAGACGGTAAATCCAAAGCGGAAGGAACCGGGAATTCATAGAAAACGCTCTCGGTGGACCGGCTTTACGAGTCTGTTTGAAGAAGTCATGGAGTTGCCCAATTTGATCGGCTGGGGCTCCAGACAACGGCATGATCGCCATGATAGGGACAGCAGGAGCCAAGCCTCTCGATCCCCGCACCCTCCTCAAGCATCCAGCAATGCCACTGAAGAATTGGGTAACTTTTACCGGACGAGGGCAAGCCAGGTAGAATTGGAAGACAAGCTGGGCCCGCACCCACATCTCCCTAAACCCGGTCTCAAACCCTCTGAGTCGGTCCTTGTCGAGTCCGGTCCTGAGTCATCCAACGGCCTTACGCCGGAGGACTATAATGTTGTAGCCAATCATGTATTCCCGTTCTTGTGTAATGAAAAGTCGACCTTTCGGAGTATCCTCTCATTGCCACTTTAACAACGATAAGTTAACAAACAACTTAAAAGACGTTAATAATTCAATTGATAAAGAAGCGGACACATTAAACGAACGATACATTAGAGAAGTTCTCGAGCGTGTAGTTGACCAAGAGGACAACCGGGCCCAAGCTGCCGAAGAGGTTATGACCAAAGTGAACTGGGGTTCGGTGCAAGAGCCTAAAGAGACACAAGTGGGCGGTTTCTTCGCCGATGCGAAAAGGAAGCCACGATAAAGCCTCCTCCGGGAGTATGTTGACGTGTTCGCCTGGTCATACCGGGACATGCCGGACTCGATCCCTCAATCGTGGAGCACGAGAATTCCCTGGATCCCGAATCCAAGCTGTCGAACGAAGGCTGCGCAAGATCAAGCCAGCAGTGGTCCTTGAAAGTTAAAGAAGAAATTGAGAAAATGCTCCGAGTTGGTTTCATCGAGTGATTGAGTACCCGACTTGTCTCTCCAACATCGTGACGGTCACCAAGGCCAATGGAAAGGTCGGATCTTTGCGTGGATTTCGGGATCTCAACAAGGCCGGCCCTAAGGATGATTTCCCATTGCCTAACATCGACATGCTTTGGTCGACACCACGGCAAATTTCGAAGTAAAGTCCTTCGTGGACGGGTTTCTTTGGATACAACCGAGATCAAGATGTCCGAGGAGGATCGGGCCAAGGCGCCTTCACCACTTCATGGGGGACATGCATTACACGGTCATGCCGTTCGGTCTAAAGAACGCCGGGGCTACTTACCGGCCGGGCTGCAGCTGACCCTCTTTCCATGACATGATTCACAAAGAAATCGAAGTATATGTCGACGACATGATCATCCACTCAAGGATCGGACATGCGGCACATGACGGTGCGAGGAAGTTCTTTAACGGACTCGAAAACACTCCATGAGGTTGAACCGGCAAAGTGCACCTTCGGCGTCAAAGCGCTGACAAAGGTCTTGGGGTACGTAGTTACGAGAAAAAGAGGTATCGAAGCCGATCCCAGAAAATCAAGGCCATCATCGACATGAAGCCGCCTCAAACCTGACGAAGTGAAGAGCTTCATGGGAAGACTTGATTACATCGGTCGCTTCATCAACCGGTTGACATCTCTCTGCGAGCCCATGTTCAAGCGATGAAAAAGAATGCCGACATCAAATGGGACTCAGAGTGCCAAACAACTTTCGAGAAGATCAAGACCTACTTGGTTAATCCCCCAATTACATTGCCCGCCACATGAAGACAAGCCACTACTCCTGTATCGACGATGCAGACACGTCTATCGGAGCAATGCTGGCACAAGAACGAGAAAGATTCCAAGGTTGAGCATGCAATCTACTTCGTAAGCCGAAAGCTTCAAGGAAGTGAACTCGGCTACTCGGCATCGGAGAAAACTGTACCGCCTTGGTATGGGTAGTCGGGAAAGCGAAACACTACATGCGGTCGCATTCGGTGCTCCTGGTCTCCAAAGTGGACCCCGTCCGATATCTCTTTGACAAGCCATCCCTGTCCCAATGCGGCTAGCCAAGTGGTCATTCTTCTGGTGAGTTCGACATCAAGTACATGGTCGAGAAAATCAACAAAGGGCGAGTAATGGCGGATCGGCTTGCCGACTTCCCGGCGGTGAACCTAAGGGTCACGATCCGCAATTTCCGGACGACGGAATCTTTTCACTTGACGAGCGCAAACCGGCGGCAACTCTTCTTCGATGGGGCAGCCAACAAGAAGGGGAATGGCATTGGAATGCTCCTTGTCGATCCCAAGGGCGAGCATACTCCCATAGCCGTCAAGGTGAATTTTGAAGCAACCAACAATGCGGCGAGAATATGAAGCTGTGCGGCGAGGTTTGGAAGCCGCCCTCGAGCGCAACATCTCGGAGTTTGGATGTATATGGAGACTCGGCGTGATCATCAATCAAGTATCCAACAAATGGAAGACGGTAGATTCCGGCCTTGAAGTACCACGCGTACATGGAGGAGCTCATTGCTCGGTTCAAGGACATCTCTTTTCACTATTTGCCAAGAGACGAGGAACCGCTTCGCGAGCGCCACAGCAACCCTCGCCTCTCTTGTCGAAATTCCCGAAGGAAAGCGGTAAAACCCCTCGAGAATAGGCGGACGGGAAACACCCGCCTATTCTTTGTGAGATCGAAAAAAGAAAAGAAACGATCGACGAACCACTGGTATAATCAAATTTACCGGTACCTCCAAAGCGGAGAAGCTTCCTTCACAAATGAAGATGGAAAATACAAAGAAGGGATCAAAGCCAAAAACATGATGGCATTAAAACGCACGGCATCCCATTTCGTCATTACAGGGGGTATGTTGTACAAGAAGCGCCACCGAGGGCCACTCCTTCGGTGTGTAAACAAAGAAAAAGCCGGCGAGCTAATGAACGAAGTTCACAACGGAACTGCGGTCCGCACATGAACGCCCGAGCATTGACACGAGATCATTCTCCGTATGGGATACTATTGGATATCAATGGAAACAGGCGCATCCGGTTCGTCGAAGCTGCGACAAATGTCAACGGTTTTCCAACCTCAATCACATCCCTCCTCACGAACTCTCTTGCATGACTACGCCATGGCCTTTCGCCACATGGGGAATCGACGTCATCGGCAAGATCACTCCTCCGAGGGAGCAATGGTCACGAGTTCATTTAGTCGCGATCGACTACTTCACCAAATGGGTAGAAGCCGAGATCGTACAAGGTGCGAATTCTAGGAAGGTGGCCGAGTTCATCCGAGAGAACATCATGTGCCGATATGGAGTGCCCAACGAGATCATCTCCGACAATGGGACTCACTTCGAAGGAGATTGTGACCAGCTGCTTGGCCGAATTCAGAGTCACACGTCACGGGTCTTCTCCTTACGGACCACAAACCAATGGTGCGGTAGAGGCGGCCAACAAGACTCTCGCCATGATAATCGGAAAGATGACCACCGAGAGGTCGGGAGGCGCCCAGCTACATCTAGCCCTGCAGGGATACCGAGACATCGGTCGAGAACCGCCACGGGGAGACTCCGTTCGCACTTACCTACGGAATGGAAGCAATGTTACCCGTGGAATTGGAAATTCCATCCCTCAGGAGTCCTCTTGGAAAACGGGATCAATGAAGTCGAATGGCTACGAGCCGTCACGACGAACTTGCTCTACTCGACGAGCGCGGATTGAAAGCCATGGAACACACTCGAGCCTACCGGAGCGAGAATGGCACGAGCATTCGACAAGAAAGTCAAGATCCGAGACATCGGAGAAGGTGACTTGGTGCTAAAGGAAAAGCCTCCTACGCGGACCAATCCCCTCGGAAAGTGGGAGCCTGCTGGATAGGACCGTTCGTGGTACAAAGAATCTTCTCCGGAGGAGCCATGAAGCTAGCGAGACTTGGACGGAAACCCTTTCGTTAACCCCGTGAACGGAAGCAAGCTCCTTGAATACTTCGTTTGAGGAAGAGCACGAGTCAACTCACCTTCCCCATACACCGTCCCCCTCGGTAAATTAAAGTGCTAAAGAGTAATACCCAATGGATACATTCCCGCTAATGATCCGGGTAAAAAAGCAGTCGCACTTCTTTTGTCTTTGTTTTTCTCAAATTCACCTAAAGTGTCGAACTACGGTGACTGAGCCCCTTAGTCCAATTGTAAAAGGGGAACGTAGGCGGCCATCTTTGGTTCGGTCTAAAAAACAAAAAAATACAATAAGCATCAATTGCTTGTGTTTCGAAAAACTCTTTTCATTTAACCTACAAATTCATAACGGTTAAAACATTCTTTGATGAGTTCAAGCACGGTCAACTCTTGACTCGCTACACGCTAGCAAAACTACAATAAAACATTAATCAATTAATGTGTACGCAATGACAATGGATGGATACTACGGACGGCAAGGTCAACCTAGTTTCCTGTACTAGGTCCTTCATCCTTCTTCCCCTTCCCTTTTCCCCGGCGAGTGTTCTTCACCTTCGCAGGAAATATTCCTGTAGGCCTTCTACCTGGCTCAGGGACTCTTCCCGACGCCTTCGTCAATATTGTGGCTGTCAATACAGTCCTTTCTCTAGCTCTGTCTCGAGCCGCCTCGCTTCGATCCATCATCGCAGTGCTTTGATTGGCCTCCCGATCGGCACTTGCCACATAATCGGCCATGGCATCGCCGATACGATTCCCGGGGTTAGCCCTCGCTTCTGTCCTCCTCAATGTCGAGCTGTCCGGGTGATCGGCACCCAACGGCTCACTCCGTCTCCACAAGATAGCCATCTGTGTCTCCCCATACACTCTTCGTACCGGTCCGGATCTGCGTCGACGAACGGTGCCCTCTCTCCGGTGAAAGAGAACCCTGGCGGGAAAGGACGTGTATTGCCACCACCGGGTGACCAGCAATAGCGTCGAAGGATCCTCCATCCGCAGAGATCCCACCTCAAAGGTAGCGGCATAACTCGGATCGGTCGGTGGCATCTGCTCCGGCCCGTCTTGCCGCGGAACCAATGATGGAATATAGAAAGACGTGCGAGACGGCCCCGGCACTCGACGATCAACAGACCCTCTGAGCGGTCCTACAAGTCTGTAACTTCCAATGGGGAACCCACCATCGCAAGTGATGCGTGCCAAGTCTGGCCATCCAGAGCTCCGGCTCGGCTGATTACCCCTATCACCGGAAGGACGTCGCGAGAAAGACCAAGCGTCGCGGGACATTGGCACCTCGGGCATCATCTGCGGCCTCTCCCTCAACCACATGGTCGGCATAGCGGGACTCCCTCCCCACATGTATCGGCTACCGGTCGCCATCCGGCCTATGCCCGAGGAACGTCTCGCCCAAGACCAATGGCACGATGTCTCCTCCACTCCGGCTGCCTCACCGAGGTCCGGTACACTGTGATGGCACACACCCGAGACGTGAATGTGAACGGAGTAGCAATCACGCACGAGCAAACGCGTCCCACGCAAGACGCTCCCCTCGGCTCAGGCAAATCTTTCGGGCGGTCCCGAAATGTCAACGTAATCGGAATCTGTATCGGCAT
The DNA here is from genome assembly GCA_022495995.1 of Adenophora triphylla var. japonica. Classification (NCBI taxonomy): domain Eukaryota; kingdom Viridiplantae; phylum Streptophyta; class Magnoliopsida; order Asterales; family Campanulaceae; genus Adenophora; species Adenophora triphylla. The sequence goes on from JAFEMH010002597.1 coordinate 291,523, forward strand.
CCCGTATGCTTCTCCGGTAGAGATACCCAACAAAGACACTAGCTTCTCAGCGGTGGCCATGCCACCGGCATACGGAAGAACTAGGCATTCCGTCTCGGGTCCTCCCAGAATGGCCCGGAAATCTTCAAACGTAGGAGTGACTTCGTTGTACGAAAAAGTTGTACACATTCCTCCTTACGTCCCGAGCAGAGACGCGGCTCTCAAAAGATCCCAATCGGCATGAGCTCCTTCAAAGCCCAAAGCAGATTTAATCCCAGTAACTGACCTTCGAAAAACCTTTTGTTACGCCTCGTGTGGTTCCGTACCCACGGCGAAAGTTGTCCAAATATCGCTCTTGCATCAGAGACGATAACTTGGGAAAAGGAGCCATGTCGAAGGTGAAGAAAACCTTAAAGAAATGGAAAAGAACTCGGCGAGAATGAGCAAAAGCAATGCGCGGTTCTTACAAATTGCAAAGTGAAAGCTGCAATTTAAAGAATGCGGAAATTCAATTCCTAGTCCGGCCGGACTCCTCTGCGATTGACTTGGTCAACTCTGCGGCCAGTATTGCCTTAAAAGTTGGAAACATTTCCAAACCATGCCTGTTCACTCTTATGAAATCTGCGTGCACACTACGATTTCATTTAACCAATGTCAATATCCCTTCCCCAGGGCTCGTGCAACGGTGCAAATAATTAAAAATTAGTGCATACATGCTTAATTTTTGACCCGTTCAATTTTTAATGCATTTCTCCTTTTTATTTATTTTTGATTAACCTATTTGCTTATTTGCCGAAAATAAGCTGAAGGTGATCACGAGAATAAATATGCGAAATACGAGTTCCGCCCCACGGCGCCTTTTTGCAAATACATTTCAAATCAAAATTTGTTCTGACAAATACATGCATTTTGTCTAAACAAAATAGTAAAGAAAGAAAGCGATAAAGGGGACTACTCGGAGTCTGCTCGTCATCCGTACACTCGACGTCTTGCTCATGCTGCCGGATCTGTCGCAAACGGGAACTCGCCGAACTCCTCCCGGCGGGAATAGGCAAAGGGCCTCCTCGGAGTACGCGAACTCGAGGACTCCCCCTCTCGCGCCCGAGTGCGCGAGAAGAAGGAGCTCCAAATCCGGCCGTTCCGCCCGCGAGCGGCCCAAACCCCACGTGTGAAGTCCTCCCCCGAGTGTGGGAGCGGGCGAACCCCTCGGCCTAGACGGCCCCCGATCGCGGACGTCCACGCTCCTCAGGAGGCGCACCGCATGAACTCCACGAGCCTCCTGGCGTGGCGGACCACCCGTCCACCGGCCTCGTGGCCTCATTGTACGTACGGCCGGATACTGCGAACCGGGAAAATCATCGAAGCGAACGAAAGTACGGATGCATCATGTGCGAGAATGCTACTATCAAATGCGAGAAAATCGAAAAGATGCTCACCGAAGCATTGGGGTCCGCCATGTATCGTGGTCTCGGCTCCGCCGGAGCGGGATCACAAGTCGCTGCGCGAACCGTCCGGCCCCTCGTGCGCTAGCCTAGCTCGCGGGACGGGAAAATGTCGAGGACCTCCGGGGACCTCGCCACTCCCTATCTTTGCACTGCGGGCTCCTCGGCCTCATCCTCAAGAAAACATCATAAGCGGCCCCGCTATGATGTACTCGATGAATACACACCACGAAGGTATCCCTCCGGCTCGTCCATCGGCATCTCCGGGGATCTTTGCATGTACGAAGGAGGATCCACCGGCACCAAAGGAAGAGACCCCTGCCTATCTTTGACGAGTCACCCTCTCCCCCGAATACATGGCGTCACGGTGAAGTCCCACCGGGAGCTTCCGCCGCCGTGTAGTCTCGGCGGCAATCTGCACCGCGACATGATCAAACTGCTCCACCGGGTCGGTGGATCCTCTCGGAGAACTCCGGGTTCGGCGCCGAGAGATATCTCCTCGTACGACACTCGAGTGCCAACCCTCGAAGAGACCGCCCTCTTCGCCTTCTTACGCCAAACCGGCAAGGCGGGGGAACGAGGGGGACGGTGCGGCTCCTTTATGTCCCGAGCACAACGGGAATACCTCGTAGCACCGGACACCGAGAGAATGGAAAGTTATGTCGGCTCTGAAAGCGGATACATACGAGTACATAAAAGAGGCAAGGAAGAGAAAAAGCACGTAAACTTACATCCAAGACGGGCGTGAAGCGGCTAAATGTGTGCTCCTCTCCCGCGAGAACAGTCCCGAAAGAGTGGTAGAGCTCGGCCGGTCCGGCCTCCCCCACGCAAACCCCCTCACGGCATCCGGATCTACCGGCGGCCGAGCGAGAGGAAGTGACAAGACGTGTCGGAAGTCGGGAACAAAGTCGGCGATAGCGCAAACCAAAGGAACCCTCGAGCCGGACGCTCCGCGGTCATCCTCGAGGACCCGGCGGATAATCGGCGACGCCCGCCCTCAAGTGATGCTCCATCGGCACATGCAGAATGCCTAAGCCCACTGGCATCGGTAATATCGAAACCAGCCGGCCCGGACAAGCGCTCAGGGGTGTAACCGTCAACCCACACCGGCGCGTTGCCATAAGTCGGCAACCCGGTGATAGCGGCAAAATCCGTGGGAGTCACCGTCGCCTCCCCATCGAAATGGAAAGTGTGGGTCGTATCCCACCGTGTACTCGCTCGGCGCGACATACATGGACTGCCCCTCGGCGTATCGGTGTCGCCGCTACGGCCTGATAAACCCGGCCGGCCGGAGTCAATCACCGGTGTCGTGGACTCCTCTCTCCCTCTCGAGCTACGTCAGGGATAAGGCCCCACAATACTGCACCGCCTCAAAGGCACCCCGACTCTTACGGTTGTGGGTATCAACCATCCTGTCCCTATGAGACAAACAAGACGAAGCAACGTCAACAAAATGCAACAACGCATGTCGAAAAGGATGCAATGCAGATACGGTTCTCATTCATTTCCTACGTATATTCAAAATCTTTCGAAAACTCCGTCGAATCCGGAACTTTCAAAATCTTTCGAAACCTCCGTCGAATCCGGAACTTTCAAAATCTTTCGAAAACTCCGTCGAATCCGGAACTTTCAAAATCCTTCGAAAACTCAGTCGAATCCGGAACTTTCAAATTCTTTCGAATTTTTCGAAAATTTCGCTCCGTCCGAATTAAAGCTACTTTAATTTTGGAAAATGCATTTAGACATGGAATTTTGCAACCAAAATTTTTATGTCATCTACCCATGATGTCAATTGAACTACGTCCTAGTCAATTTCGACAACGATTCATAGCAAAGTCAAAAGCCCCAAATCGGGCACCAAAATCCCTAAGTAAATTCCTAACAAATTTCTAACATTTAAAGAATGCACATTCTTGAAATTAATGGAATTTGTAGGGAACTACGTGTCTTTCGATCCCTCCCTTGGAGTTGTGGCGGTCCCTCGCCGGATAAAACTCCGCCGGATTCAATGGAAGAGTGGTGGTTCGAATGGTCCGAACCAATCGAGTTCTTTCGTTGTCGGTCCTTCCATGGCGAGCCATTGGTCCTCCTTCACCCTCCATAGCGATTTTCCCTCACAAATTCGAGCAAACCTTGCAATTTGGGTTGGATTTCTCTCTCTTTTCTCTCTCTCTCGCCGGCAATAATGGAAGAAAATGGCCATTTTCTTCCCCAGCCTCGGCATTTAAAAAGTTTCTGGAAAAACAGTAAAAGTCCGACAGGACTCTTGCTTGCACCCGAATAATTTTTGCCCCTTTTGCCCCTCAGCTTTTGGCAATTCCAATTTTACCACTTTTGGCCCCCGAAAGTGTAAAATTTCACCCAGTTAGACATTTCTAACGCCCTATCCCCTAGGATAAATCAAAGTTAGTTCTCACTAACGTTCGTCTCCAGACGTTAAAATTCCCAGTTAGTTCTCACTAACGTTCGTCTCCAGACGTTAAATTCCCAGTTAGTTCTCACTAACGTTCGTCTCCAGACGTTAAATTCCCAGTTAGTCCTCACTAACGTTCGTCTCCAGACGTTAAATTCCCAGTTAGTCCTCACTAACGTTCGTCTCCAGACGTTAAATTCCCAGTTAGTCCTCACTAACGTTCGTCTCCTGACGTTAAATTCAGTCCAGTTGACGTTTGACATTCAAACGTTCAACCATGTCTCCGGACATTTCAGTTACGATTCCGTCTCCCGACGTTAAAATTTAAATGGTCCTCACCATTAAACTCTCAATCGCGACCTTTCACGGTCCGATTTCAATCCCCAATCGCGACCTTTCACGGTCCGATTTCAATTCTCAATCGCGACCTTTCACGGTCCGATTTCAATCCTCAATCGCGACCTTTCACGGTCCGATCTCAATCCTCAATCGCGACCTTTCACGGTCCGATTTCAATCCCCAATCGCGACCTTTCACGGTCCGATTTCAATCCTCAATCGCGACCTTCGCGGTCCGATTTCAATCCCCAATCGCGACCTTTCACGGTCCGATTCCAAATCCTCAATCGCGACCTTTCACGGTCCGATCTCAATCCTCAATCGCGACCTTTCACGGTCCGATTTCAATCCCCAATCGCGACCTTTCACGGTCCGATTTCAATCCTCAATCGCGACCTTTCACGGTCCGATCTCAAACAGTCAATCCGGCCTTCGCGGTCCGATCTCCACTCTCTTATCGAGACCTTCGCTAGTCATCTCCGGCAACAGCAATAAGCCCGAACCCCAAGGTACGAACGCCTTGCAAATGGTCATCTCCGGCAACAGCAATAAGCCCGAACCCCAAGGTACGAACGCCTTGCAAATAGTCATCTCCGGCAACAACAATAAGCCCGAACCCCAAGGTACGAACGCCTTGCAAATAGTCATCTCTCCGGCAACAGCAATAAGCCCGAACCCCAAGGTACGAACGCCTTGCAAATGGTCATCTCTCCGGCAACAGCAATAAGCCCGAACCCCAAGGTACGAACGCCTTGCAAATGGTCATCTCTCCGGCAACAGCAATAAGCCCGAACCCCAAGGTACGAACGCCTTGCAAACAGTCATCTCACGGCAAGCAATAAGCCCGAACCCAAGGTACGAACGCCTTGCAACAATCCCTCTTCGGCCATCCAAGTAAGCCGAACGCTCATCCCCGAGGATAAAGCGCGCGGCAATAAGCCCGGCACCCGAGGCATGAACACCCTCGTCGGCATCGCAACTCCGGTTTGAGGCGCCATACGCCCTCGAAGGTTTCGAAGTCCCGGGTTCGAGACGCCTCCCAGCCAGTCTCCATTCGGAGTACGGGTACCTCGCGAATGGTCTCATCCGAGTTTAGACGCCTCCTAACGGTCTCGCTCGAGTCAAGGTCCCCATGCGCGGCCCTTGCCCCTTTTCGAACTACGATTGGCTTGATTCCCGCTCGGGATACGTAGGAATCCTTTTCGCTAAGGGTCCAGCCAGCTGACCGCCCGGGTCTCCTTCAAAGTAAGGCATCCCGATTTGGATCCTTATCTTTTTCAACGACCCCACCTCCTTCGGAGGAGACGTCGGCGAGGGCTAGCGTAAGTACCCAAATCCGGATCGTCCAAATCCGTCGGAAAGTTAACCGAAATCCGTTAGCGGCCGCTCCAGGTTAGCGGAACTCGTTAAACTCCCGTTCTTTGTGCCAGCGAGGCGTCCGGGGCACCCGTGCATCCCGACGTCGAACCGTACTTAGCACGTGACATCTCACGTAAAAGTATGGCTTTCCACTGAAAAACGCATTTTCCGGCACTTTCAGGGCGTTTCGGACATTTCCGGTTTGTTATTTTAAAAACGGACAAAGCGGGACCGGGGGACAAAATCCCACATGGTGGTGACTCGAGAGGGCACGTGGCGGCCATGCCGCTCCCACATCACCCTTCAATCAATTTCGGAGGGAAAAGACCAAAATGCCCCTGGTTTGCAAGCCAAGTCAGTGGGACTCCTTTGTGCACTTTTTCTGAAATTGCCCGGCAAAGTCCCCAGTTTCCAAAATTCCCAAAACCCACGAAATTCGGTCAAGTCCGGCCGGACTCCTCTTTGCAATTTTCACCCTATAAATAGAAGTTCTTTGTCGAAGGCAAAGGAGGATTGATTTCATACCAAAAATCACCACCCCACGGTCCAAGCGGTTTTCACCCTTCCCAGGAGCTCCCGTTTTGTCTCGATTCGCGTGAAACCTTCGTATTTCGATCAAATACGCACCCTACAACTTGAAACAACCTTTCGAATCACTTTCCGTGTCCCGTACACACCTTCCGAGCCAAAGGAGTCGACCGTAGCCATAGGTATAACTCCCTCTCTCTGAATCTTCCGTTCCGTCTCGGTTTACGCGCCAGTCGCTATAACCGTTTCGAACGTCGTTATCAAAATGTAGACGCCTCCGTCTAACGGGGTCCGATACGTTTTAGCCCTCGATCCTCTTCTCTTTCCGTAAGAGAAGTAATCACGGGTTAAAACGGCGTTCCGACCCCGTTAGTTTACTTTCATGTCATTTACAATTCCGAGCCGTTTGGCCTCGTTGATCGTCATTTACAATTCCGAGCCGTTTGGCCTCGTTGATCGTCATTTACAATTCCGAGCCGTTTGGCCTCGTTGATCGTCATTTACAATTCCGAGCCGTTTGGCCTCGTCGATCGTCATTTACGAATCCGGATCGTTTGATTCCGTTGACACCGCTTTAAATACTGTCATTTACAAGTCCGATCCGTTTGGATTGTGATAGTATTTACTTTTCAAAAGTCCGAGTCGCAACCCGATTCGTTGATCGCATATCATTTAATACGCATTTTTCCCGTAAAAATCGTTAACAATGTAATGCCCGGTTCAAAACCGGAGTTCGTCCGTCGAACTCTCTTTCAAAACGCGCGAAGTGACGTTTGGCCTCCGAATGTTCATCTTCAAACTCAAAGTCAAAGCCGCCATTTGATACTTAAAATCATTTAATACGCTTTTCCCGTAAAAATCGTTAACAATGACTCGTATGGCTCAAAATCGACGTTTGCCACGCAAACGCTCATTTCAAACTCAAAGTCGACGTTTGCCACGCAAACGCTCATTTCAAACTCAAAGTCGACGTTTGCCACGCAAGCGCTCATTTCAAACTCAAAGTCGACGTTTGCCACGCAAACGCTCATTTCAACTCAAAACCGACGTTTGTCATTCAAACGTTCGTCTTTTCAAAAGTCACCTAATCAACGTTTGTCATTCAAACCAAGATTAAGCTTGTCATTCAAGCCCCCATTTCAAAACACACACACACACACACGATTTCGAGAAAGGTAGAAAGACTCGTCATGCGAGGCGTTTCGGGCGATCTCGTAATACTCTACCCGAAACGTAACCTGACCTCCGAACCTAACAATCTCTGGTACTAAAAAAAGCTTTTTACTCGTTTTTGCTACCAATAAAAATGATCCCCTGTTTTCAAAGCCTTTTCCTAAGTTTTTGCTACCAATAAAAACGACACCATTTTCAAAAGCCGTTTCTCAACGTTTGGGCTCAAAATACAAAAACCGCGTGGCGACTCCTCATTCTGCTCCTTCCCGTGAAGCGAGGTCTCAGACACCAACCCCCCGCGAAAGACAACCGCCTTTTCCGCCGCCCCGCGCGCGAAAAAGATCGGGTAATTTCAGCATGGGAGAAGACTGCTGACGCGTGGGTGGGCGCGTGTGAGTGTGACAAAGGGGCATTCTGGTCCAGCAAAAATACAGGGACTTATTGGCGAGTTTCAAAAATGTCTGGCTTTATTGGTCGTTTTCATTTATTTTGGAATTTATTGGTCAAAGTCTCTTTTTTTAAAACAAAATATCAATTTAAATAATGATCTTAATGAAATTTTTGTCCAAAAATATTAAAGAAAATAAAATAATTAGATTTTTCATTCTCTCTTTAAACAAATTCACTTCCACAACCATCAAATTAGCACCATTACCCAACCGATTTTTTTTCTCAAATAATTCCATTTAAAAAATATAAATCACAAAATAACTCACATTTGAAACTATTTTCCAAAATGACCAACTTTTTAGAACTCGCTACATGGTGTAGCGAGTTCAACATGTTACCGTTGAAACTCGCTACACCAAGTAGCGAGTTTAGTTAAATTCGGGTTAATCTCATTGGTGTTTAGTTGGTAATTAGAAGTAACCTAAATCGCTACATCACGTAGCGATTTCACTCGCTCATTAAACTCGCTACATGGTGTAGCGAGTTCTAAAAAACAAGGCAATCAGCAGCATCGGTATACAGACCATAAAGAAAGAAAAAAAAAACTAAGTGTCTAATTAAGGGAGAAGGGAGAAGAATAAATAGGTTGCCATTGTCATCATCAAATCCAAGCTTTTTAATATCTAATTTTGCCATTGTAAGTTTACACCAAAGTTTATCCTTCTTCATTGTTGATGATTTTGCTTTGATTTGGGTACTTGTTGAAATAGAGTATTAGCTTTGATTTGGGTATATGCTTTGATTTTGATACTTGTTGAAATATGGTATATGCTTTGATGATTTTGCTTTGAATTGGATACTTGTTGAAGTAGTCTCAAAAATAGGGTAGTTGTACATGTTAAAATTTTGGGGTTTGAACTAAATTTTTAAGATATTGTAAGCACTTTAAAATTAGGTTTTTGCATTGATTTGTGTATATGCTTTGTTTTTGGTTTGTATATATTGAAATTATTAGGATTTTATTGAATATTAGTGTTGTTATTGAACCCAATTGTTGGTACATGTGAACTCCATTTTTGGTATATTTGAATTCAATAGTTGGTATATTTGAACTCTATTGTGGTATGTTTGAAATTTTGGGGTTTTGAACTCAATTTGTGACTCAATTTTGGAGAAGTAGAAGTATTTGCTATTGATGTTTCAAAGTCTCTATGTTTATATATGTATTTATTTGATATTGAATTGGGTTTCTTTTGTTGAAACAGATGGATAACTTCATTGATCCTAGGCCTATCGATAACTCTGTTTTGACTGCACATGAGGGCTACAGAGCTCATTTTATTTGGGCCGGACAGCAGGTTTCTAGTCCGCTTTCATTTCGTCGTGGCGCCACATTTCCGGATAGACTAGCGTCGAGGATATTGTCGAGATTAGCCAAGTGTTGATTTAGTGGGGTTCATTATATAGGGAGAATTCAGTACGATTATGGGTTGCTGGAGGCATTGATTGAGAGATGGCATCCGAAGACCCATTCATTCCACCTCCCTGTTGGTGAGATACTATTACCCTAGAGGATATCGGCATGATTTTCGGGTTGCCGATTGATGGGGATGCTATGACTGATGCTGACATCCCACCATTTCTAGACTGTCGGGTGGTATGTCACGATCTCTTAGGGGCTGTCTCATCTCCCAGAGATATGGATGGGAGTAGTCTAAAGCTAAGGTGGATTACGAGCCAGTTTCCACATTTCCATAACCTCGATGATGATACTCCTCAAGACATTGTTGATGTGTACGCACTGGTATATATCATGCTAGCCTTGGGTTTTACGGTGATGCCTGATCGTACGAGCAAAAAGGTTAAGTTGTATTATCTCCCACTGCTTCGAGAGGTTTAGAGGGTCTAGATGTACAATTGGGGTAGTGCTTCGCTGGCTTTTCTATATCGAGAGTTGTGTAGTGCGACTAACCCTCTGACGAGCCAGTACGGAGGATTTCTAAACATTTTACAGGTATGTTTATCTCATTTTAATGTGCATTATGTTGTTGGATTTAAGTTTGATTTCAAATAATCGGCATTATTATAGTATTTGATATAGATTTTATTGATATATATTTGGGCTTGGGAGCGGTTGTTATGTGTGCAACCTGAAATTTGAAGGTGAAACACTGATCCGGCACAAGAGCACATGCCACTGGGATGCAGGTATACATATATCATACATTATTTTCTCGTAGTTATAGTTTTTTTTTAATAGTTTCTTATAATTATTCTTTTTATGAAATTTCAGGTGGACCAAATCATCATTGTATCTCAAGGAGTTTACTGCCCATAACTTGCGAGGCTATCGTAATCAACTGGCCAAGCTAACAGATGATCAGGTTGTGTGGCAGCCTTATAGAGATAGATACGCTCCGACCTACTGCATTCAGGGACGGGCCATATGGATGGCGCGGGTCCCTCTTATATGCTTTGAGAGGATAGAGTGGCATTTGTCGGATCGTATTCTGAGGTAGTTTGGCATGCTGCAGGGGGTGCCAGAACCGTGCAACACTCGGAGGGACTTGTACAGAGTTGATAGGCGTGGAAACATTCTTGTGATTTGGAGCGACCGCCATCAACAATACATTGCACTTTGGGGACATCGGCTGAACTTACTAGCTAGGGGGGATACCAGGCTTTCACGTTATGCATTACAATGATCCATATATGATATGGTTTTGGAGCATAACGTGCATGTTTGTGCAGAACCCCCTTCATATAGAGGACACTTGATACCGGTCGGTTGCCCCTTTCCTAAAGGGCATGATAAGTATTTACATTTTTCAAGTTATTATTTCTAGTTTTTTTTTAAAAAAAAACTTTAATTTATTAACTTATGTCTCATACTTATTTTTTTTGCTATAAAAATATGTGCAGAACCTTCAACGTATGTATATCACCAATGAAGAGCATCAAAATATGTCGTGGTCGCAACAAGCTGAGCTGTGGAGGTTGATTAGACACACTCTCACTAACGTTAGGGAACAGCAACGACTTGAGGCTGTAGCACCTCTAGCACCGGTAAATCATGTACAGGGGGTAGAACCTCGACAGTGACGTGTCAGACGTCGTGCACAGCCACAACAACAACAACCAAAAATGGACTTGCACGACGAGCCAGATGAGCCACAGCCCGAGGTCCAACCAGAGCCTAAGGTCCAGCCAGAGCCTAAGGTCCAGTCAGATTACGAGACTCAGTATGATGGACTCTTTGATTATTCTTCACAGTGTGGAGCTACTCAGGTGGAGGAGCACGAAGAGAGGATTAGATTCGAGGTTGAGGAGGGTATTTATTCAGGTACTTACCCTTGCCACGACCCGAGTCAGGTGAGTGGGATTATTAATGATGATGATGATTTCATTGACCCTCCACCTAGGACTTTTCACACGCTCATATATTCGGGAAGTGGCTTTAGGGTTCCTTTATCATACTCGCGAGCGGATATTCCACCCTTCTCTGATCCGGCTGCGAATTCATCTATTGGGGTACGTCTTACCCCTGCTAAATGGGAGGAGTTTATTTAGATGTAATAAAACTTTGTGGTATTAGTTGTTTTATTATGATTGTAAGAAAATATTTATGTATTTTCTGTATGGTTTTATAAGTTTTTATTTGGATGTTTGTTGTATTGATTTTTAAGTGTTTGTACAGTTTAGTATATTTGTATATTATTTTGAGACTTTAGTACATGTGTGCAGGTGTGTGTTATGGTATATTGTACATGTTTTACAGTTTGACATATTGGATATTGGATTTTCTGTGTGCAGGTGGGATTACAATAGTTTGATGTTGCTGTGTGAGTCACTGCAAGTGAACTCGCTACACGGTGTAGCGAGTTCATTGAAATCGCTACACCGTATAGCGAGTTCACTTGCAGTGAATCCTACTGCGCAAAGACAAGCGATGTAATCCCACTGCCGCACGCGAGCGACCGAATCCAAGTCAAACCAAATCCAAATTATAAACAAAGTCATATTCAAACAACAAACAACACAAACTACATAACCAATCAAAACTACATACAAGTCATACTCAAACGAAATCCAAATGAAATACAAAGTAAATCCAACAACTCAAACATAAATTACATGGAAAATATTCTTAAACTCCCAGTGTTTGGGCATCTACGACGATTGTGGCCTTCTTATTTGCATGATGAACACAGAGTCTTCCATTTATCTGCTTGAAAGTCCATACAATTTCGGAATCGTCTTGATATAGGCCGTTTGGACTTCGCTGAACGTTGAAGGTGGGGATTAGGGAAAAAACGTGGCACCAAACCATCCACATCCCAATATTCCTCATGGTGGATTGGTTCAAATGTTTCCTTCCATGCCTTGTAGTCTTCCCTAATGGTGTAAAATGGAGAAACGAAAGAATGACCTTCAAGATGTTGTGCATGGCAACATGCAAGAAGATGGGAACATGGCATGTGGTAGTCAACATATTTACCACATCTGCAAGTACTCTCATTAAATTGAACAATTTGGATATTTCCACCTTTATCACCCTGACGTGCGGTTGTCACTTGATACACCCCCATCTCATGATAGTTGAACCTTCTTACCTGATGTGTCATACCTTTCTCGCTATTCTTCAAGTATCGATAATAAACTTTCTGGCTGAATTGGTGTAGGGGATTGATGTTAGGGTTATCAGGATTACCTCATAAGACATTAAGTGAAAATCTATGCCTTACTTGAAAGTACTCCACACAACGGTAGAAGGCAGTTTCAACAATTGACGTGATTGGTATCCCACGGGCTCCCTTCATGACACCATTGAAAACCTCAAACATGTTAGTAATCATAATGCCATATTTGTAACCACCATCGTGTGCCAATGTCCATTTTCTGGCATCTAAATTCAGAAACCATGCAATTGCCTCGGGGTTAATTGAACGGATACTCTCTAAGGTAGATTTCAATTTTCTATCTTGACTTGATCTACCCGCTCTCCAAAACAGATACTTCAAACCTTCCCCTCTATGCTTATCCGCTCGCATATGTCTCAAGCAATATCGATGATGCACATTTGGCCACCACGTATCTTCCACTATAGTCTTAAGAATGCTATGACGGTGAGATATCAAGCATACTTCACGAGTCTGTATAATATGTCTGCAAATAAGATATAAGAACCAACGTCAGTTCGTCCAGTTCTCTTTTTCAACAACAGCAAATGCAAGAGGGAGTATACTGTATTGGGCGTCAACACCCATGACAATCAGTATTAGCCCTTTATATCTGCCATAAAGGAATGTTCCATCAATAGAAATGACATGCCGATAATGAGAAAAAGATTCAATGCAAGGCCCAAATGCCCAGATCACCCGTTGAAACATGTGTAATTCACTGACATGAGGAGGAGGATGAGTATACTCAACAATTGTTCTGGGGTTGTATTTTTGGATGACTGCTAGGACGCGGGTTAACCTTATATAAGATTCCTCCTAATCTCCAAAACCCTCTGCAATGCCCTTCTGCTTTCCACACCATGCCTTCTTATACGTAATTTCATTTCCAAACATACCACTGATGTGTGCAATAATAATCCAACCTTGACATCTGAATCAGCCTTAATAAGACTAACTACTTGCTGACCAATAAACTTCGCTTCTATGTTGGGGTGATCTCGACTTTCTTCAGAATATAACCAGCAATGAGGAGCCTTATACTTGGTCACTTCCCAATAGCCAAACTTTCTCCTACTCACAGGAACATAAAAATTGCATGAAAAAATATTCAATAGACATTCAATTACCCATGTGTGAGTTATGTTCTTTCTTACCCTGAACCGGCGATTGGTGCGAATATGGTACCTTTTTATATCAAATTGCGCCTCTTTCTTGCTAGAAAAGCGTATCCCTTTAGCAATTTCATGTTTCTCCGGATCCCAATCTAGAAAACTAGGTGAAATATGGTAATCAATGAAGCATTCTTCTTGTCGAGCAGAACAACCAATATCACTGTAAAAAGGATAATCTGCTCTCTCATACATTTGATTTTCCGGCGCTTTATAATGAACCAAATGTGTTTCCACGTCATCATCAATCGACCGATTATCACCCTCTCCCAAATCAACATCAGAATCACTACTACCCTCCTGATATTCATCATCATCATCATCATCGTCTAGCATTGCATCTACATAAGTGTCTTATTCTTCTTCTTCATAATCTACATCATCTTCAGAATATCGTCATTAACAGGATCATTTTGGCATGCCCCATCATCATAATTTGGTGTTTGAGTTGGTACAAGTGTTTGTATACTTGGACCAACCCCTGCATCAAGGTTACAACTTGGTGAATACGCATAAATGGTCTCTGTGTGCAGTGTTTCAAACTCTGGATAACGTCGATTTCAATCAATTTTATAATCACATACAGCTGCAAATTACCCATCCCTCCAAATTTAGCTAAAATATCGAACATTATATACATACACGCATCGTCTTCAATACGGAAATGAAAGTACTCACCAATCCCGTTATCAAAAGTATGAGGACATATATAAATGACTTCCAAATCATATTGTAACCGATCTAATCCCTATAATTTATCAATTAACTCATTGTATCTCCATCGACAATTAGAACTAATTGCACATTTTGGCCATTTTTAAAAATGAGAACCATCAAATGGTTGTTCATCATCACCTCCCCAATAGCACATGAAAATGATTGAACCCCTATTTATCTTTAACCTTACATTACGAAATCATAGTGTTAAAACCTAAATAACAAAATCATAACATTTATATCTATAATATACTAAAATACAGTTAAAAGTTTAAATTTTATATCTAAACATAAGTGAAAACAATGATTAAGATAATGTTAATTTACCTTGATTATTGGTGTTCACAGACGTGGCCGGTTCGGTTAAACCGCCGGTTCACGGTTGAAAACCGGCGGTTTCAACCTTGGCAACCCCTCAACCGGAACCGAACCAGATAATCGGCTAAACCGGTTACGGTTTTGACGGTTTACGGTATTAATGGTTTTCCGGTTAACCTCCGGTTTATCCGGTTTGGATCTGCTCAGTCGAGTCTTTGGTGTTGCTCGGTCGAGCATACCCTTTTAGGGTTTAGGGGTTGAGGGTTGCTCGGCCAAGTCTTTGGTGTTGCTTGGTCGAGCATACCCTTTTAGGGTTTAGGGGTTGAGGGTTGCTCGGCCGAGTCATATATACTGCTCGATCGAGCATACCCTTCAAAAAAATGCTAACTTTCTGGTCTCATATGCTCGGTCGAGTCTATAGTAGTGCTCGGCCGAGCATATCATTTTTCAACCTTGTAACAGTTATTTTTTTAAGAGTTTTCGTTAACTTTGTATGTAGTATATTAACTTCTTTTTTTTCAATTTTTTTTTGGATAAATAAGACTATTTTAGACTTAAGTTTACTACATACATTTTTTGCAAAAAAGGTTTATAAAAAAAGTTATTAATTTTGAAAGAAATAAAACTTAACAGTTTTTTGAAAAAAGTTAACTTTTAATTTTTTTCAATTTTTTTTGGATAAGTAAGACTATTTTAGACTTTTGTTTACTACATACAATTTTTGCAAAAAGTTATATAAAAAAAGTTATGAATTTTGAAAGAAATAAAACTTAACTTTTTTAAAAGAAACGAAAGTATATATATAAAAAAAAGGGACGGTACCCCTAAATTTTATTAATTAAAATAAAATTACAAAGAGGGGGACAACTAACCTTACCCTTTTAAAAGGAAGGCCTTTAACGCAAATAAATTTGGCTAGTTCATCCCTATAAACCCACTTGTCAAATTTAAAAAGGACGGAAGAAGGGGAAGACGAACCTTGTGCACCCGAACCCGAACTACGTTGTTGAAGTTGTAATTGAGTTTGCGTAGCGGAAATGCCAAGTTTCTCGGGATGTTTTGACGCCGTATGCCCGTTGAGCGTCCCATGCCCTCCGCCTCTTTTGAATGCGTAAGACGCGGTACAATAGTTGCAACATGCTCAAAAATTATAATCATCATCGGCATTAATTTTTCTTTTGGTGAAATGGATGGCGAAGGTATCAGATTGCGGCACTCTTTCCGTAGGAGGTTGTCGTTGTCCCCGACCACCTCCCCTAGTAGCTCGGCTGCCCCTACCCCTCCTAGCACTACCATTTTCAATTTCAACTTGTTCTTCTTCCTCATTTCGTTGAATATTTGGATTTTGATGATCAAAATCATCGTTGAGGGAGGAAGAACCAACAACGGACTTGCCTAAATTGCTTCTTCTTTGATTTCCAGCCATTTGTGTAAGATAAAATGAAGTTTGAAAACGAAACGGAGCTTAAAAATGGATGAAAATGAAAAAAAGCACTAATTTCGTTAGAAAACTAACTGAAAATGGGCTAATAACTTTAAACAAAGTGAAAGGATTACTTCGTTTTTAACTGAAAATTGGATGAGAGTGAGAGTATTTGTGAATATATGAGAGTAGAAGAGAAAGAGTAGAGAGAAATAATATGGAAATTAAATGGGAGGAGGGAGGTGATATTTATAGTTAGTTTTAATTAGGAAAAATGTTTTTTTTTTGGGTTAGATCCGTTAGGACCGTTAGTGGAAAGGGGGGGGGCAGACTACAATGCAAGGCGCTGGAAGCCTGGAAAGGAGGAAAGAAAGTAGCCGTTGGGCCTTGGGGCCCAGTCCACGTCGTCGCCCAGCCCCAGCCCCAGCCCCAGCCCCAGCCCCAGCGCCCCAGCCCAGTCAACGCGCGGCGCCCACTCCCAACAACGGCCATATGACCGTTAATTTTAAATTGCATTGGCCGGTTAAATCGGCGGTTAACCGTCGGTTTTAACCGGCGGTTTACCGGTTTTCTATTTTCTTAAACCGAAATCGAACCTCTCTAACTCCGGTTCCGGTTAAACCGGTTCCGGTTAACCGTTTTGCACGATTTTGACCGGTTTTGAACCGTCCGATTTGCCGGTTCAGTTAAAAAAATGGCCATGTCTGGGTGTTCAACGATTCTGACAAAATTAAAAAATGTGAAAATTTGTTTTTATTTTTTTTTGTTTGAGAGTAAGTATGTGAGGATATGGGAATGAGAATGAATCTGAATGTTTAAACCTTATCTACTGGAAAAATGTCTTTATAAACTCGCTACATGGTGTAGCGAGTTATGTGTACACCTAAACTCGCTACATGGTGTAGCGAGTTATTATTTGTTAATTACAACTGATTAATTCAAACGACTAAACCCTAGTTTAACTAAACTCGCTACATGATGTAGCGAATTATTTTTTGTTAATTACAACTGATTAATTCAAGCCTAAACCCTAATTTAACTAAACTCGCTACATGGTGTAGCGAGTTTCAACGGTCACATTTTATAAAAAGTTGGTCATTTTGAAAAATAACTAGTGAGTAACCCGTCGAGATTCGACGGGCATATTAAGGCTTATTATTACTTATTGCTATAATCTGTAATTTCATGTAAATAAATGAAAACAATATGTTAGGTTTATATTCAACAATAAAAAAGTGAGACGATCATTTTGGGATACAGGGAGTATCATGTACACACAAAAAATTACATTACTATATTCAAACTAACTCTATTTAGCCTATATGTGTTGGGATGGCCAAACATATTTTGATTACAGAAATCTATTTTTATTATAAAAATAAAAATTTGTGTACACTTGATCACTGATTTTTTAAGAGATGGAAAATATATAATTTACACAAACTCGGGTAATGATTTGAGCTTATAAAATTTACACAAACTTGCTCACAAAATTATCTTTGACAAACAGTAGTTTGGTAGGCTATTTTGTATGTCAATTATATAGTCATTTATTAAATGAATCAAATATTAATCAATTTACAGTAGGATAACAATTCAATTATCAAATTATTCTTAGTCAAGAGCATATTTGTAATGAATGTCCAAAAAGTTTTGAAATTTGCTTTTGATCAAGAGCAAATTTGAAATTTTTTTGGACATTCCATTATGGGACGGAGGGAGTATTTTTCATTATTGTATGCATAAACTTTATTTGTCAGGAGAGCGTAACATTGTTTAGCAAATCAAGTACGCGTTCAAATGCATAAACTTAATGTATAATGAATTTATTGTCATTAATAATATGATTCTTTTTATTTCAAAAAAAAAAAAAAAACCCTACCGTTACGTTGGATATTGTGACAAATATTGAATCGATATATTTAAATTACAAGGGTATAAATATATTCAAAACATGTCATTTATGGAAGGGACTCTTGAAGTGGGACAGACCAAAAGGGAAAGTAGGACCCTTGAAGTGGGACGGAGGGAATATCATTTATTAGTATACGAGTAATAGTAATAATAAATAAATATCATATTTGTTTACATTAACTCATCATGAACGTAATTATAATATTCATTTCCAATTTAACTTATTTAATTTTGAGAAGAAAAATCAAAATCTTAAAAAAACTAACATTTGTGTTAAATGAAATTTTTTTCCCCAAACAATCCACTCCCTCATCAAACCTAACCCACTTCTTCCTCTCTCTCTTTCAAAATACCAATTCATAGTATCTTTATTTTTTAGAATATTGACATGCACTTCAAAGAAAAGGATTTCTTTTTTGAGTCCAAATCGAATGAAAGTAGTCTCTATTTTTGGAAGAATTTTTTTTATGATTTTTGGTGAAAAAAATTAAAAAAAAAATTATTATAAAATATTTGATTTATATTTAAAAAAATGATTTTTTTAAATAAATATCATATTTGTTTATATTAACTCATGATGAACAAAATTATAATATTCTTTTTCAATTTAACTTATTTAATTTTGAGAAGAAAAATCAAAATTCAAAAATAACTAACAATGTGTTAAATGAGTTTTTTTTTCCCAAACACTACACTCCCTCATTAAACTCAACCCACTTCTTCCTCTCCCTCTTTCAAACTACCTATTTATACTACATTTATTTTTTAGAATATTGACATGCACTTCAAAGAAGAGAATTTTTTTTGTTCGAATAAAATGAAAGTAATATCTATTTTTTGAGGAAATTTTTTAATGATTTTAGGTGGAAAAAAATTTAAAAAAATTAATTTATTATAAAATATTTGATTTGTATTCAAGAAGAGGATTTTTTTTCTGTATCCGAATCAAATGAAATTAGTCTCTATTTGTAGAGGAAAAAAAGTTATGAATTTTGGTGTAAACAATTTTTTTTTTAAATTAATTTATTATAAAATAATTGAGGTCAAAGAATTTGGGGGAAAAAAAATCGTAAATTAAGGCATCCAATCAAAAGCACTTGATGTTGATTTCAATATCTAATATCTACATTTATGCCATGAACGTAAATGACTAAACCCTTGATAGATTTCCAAATTTAACCACTTGATTTATATAAAAAATAATTGGCCAATGGGTGAATCACATTATGCCATGTCATAATAGTGACATGGCTTAATGTGATGGCATGAAATATTTCTCTTTTTATATATTATATAGATAGAATATTGACATGCACTTCAAAGATAATGATTTATTTTTTGTGTCAAAATCGAATGAAAGTAGTCTCTATTTTTGGAAGAATTTTTTAATGATTTTTGGTGAAAAAAAATTAAAAAAAAATTATTATAAAATATTTGATTTATATTCAAAAAAGAGGTTTTTTTAAATAAATATCATATTTGTTAACATTAACTCATCATGAACAAAATTAAAATATTCTTTTTCAATTTAACTTATTTAATTTTGAGAAGAAAAATCAAAATCCAAAAATAACTAACAATGTGTTAAATGATTTTTTTTTTCCAAACACTACACTCTCTCATCAAACCCAACCCAGTTCTTCCTCTCCCTCTTTCAAACTACCTATTTATACTACATTTATTTTTTAGAATATTGACATGCACTTCAAAGAATAGAATTTTTTTTGTCTGAATAAAATGAAAGTAATATCTATTATTGGAGAATTTTTTTTAATGATTTTAGGTGGAAAAAAATAATTTATTATAAAATATTTGATTTATGAGTCGGTCTGGGGAGAAACGCGTTTCTCCGTGCTTCTGGAGAAACGGGGCTTGTTTTGTCGCGCGACATCATAAGCCAGTTTCTGGATATACTTTCATCAGCTTCTGGATATCCAGAAGCTTTGGAAAGGATATCCGAAGCTTTGAAAGGATATCCGTAAACCAAATATTTTTCTGGATATCCTTTACAAAGCTTCTGAATATCCAGAACATTGAATATGGATATCCAGAAGCTTTGGAAAGGATAGCAGAAAAAATATTTGGGTTCTGGATATCCTTTCTAAAGCTTCTGGATATCCTTTACAAAGCTTCTGGATATCCTTTCCAAAGCTTCTGGATATCCAGAAGCTTTGGAAAGGATATCCAGTTGTGGTGGCTAAGTATGTCGCGCGACAAAACAAGCCCCGTTTCTCCAAAAGCGACGGAGAAACGCGTTTCTCCCCAGATTTTGTGTTGATTTATATTCAAGAAAGAGGATTTTTTTATGTGTCCGAATCAAATGAAATTAGTCTCTATTTGTAGAGGAAAAAAATATGAATTTTGGTGTAAACAATTTTTTTTTAAAATTAATTTAATATAAAATAATTGAGGTCAAAGAATCTGGGGGAAAAAAATTTCGTAAATTAAGGCATCCAATCAAAAGCAATTGATGTTGATTTCAATGTATAATATCTACATTTATGCCATGAACGTAAATGACTAAAATACCCTTGATAGATTTTCAAATTTAACCACTTGATTTATATTAAAAATAATTGGCCAATGGGTGAATCACATAATGCCATGTCATAATAGTGATATGGCTTAATGTGATGTCATAAAATATTTCTCTTTTTATATATTATATAGATAGATAGAATATTGACATGCACTTCAAAGAAAATGATTTCTTTTTTGTTTTCAAATCGAATGAAAGTAGTTTCTATTTTTGGAAGAATTTTTTTTTATGATTTTTGGTGATAAAAAATTAAAAAAAAAATTATTATAAATTATTTGATTTATATTCAAAAAAGAGGATTTTTTAAAAATAAATATCATATTTGTTTACATTAACTCATCATGAACAAAACTATAATATTCTTTTTCAATTTAACTTATTTAATTTTGAGAAGAAAAATCAAAATCTAAAAATAACTAACAATGTGTTAAATGAGTTTTTTTTTTCCCAAACACTACACTCCCTCATCAAACCCAACCCACTTCTTCCTCTCCCTCTTTCAAACTACCTATTTATACTACATTTATTTTTTAGAATATTGACATGCACTTCAAAGAAGAGGATTTTTTTTGTCCAAATAAAATGAAAGTAATATCTATTTTTGGAGGAATTTTTTTAATGATTTTAGGTGGAAAAAAAAATAATTTATTATAAAATATTTGATTTATATTCAAGAAAGAGAATTTTTTTTTTCTGTGTCCGAATCAAATGAAATTAGTCTCTATTTGTAGAGGAAAAAAATTATGAATTTTGGTGTAAACAATTTTTTTTAAATTAATTTATTATAAAATAATTGAGGTCAAAGAATTTGGGGGAAAAAATTCGTAAATTAAGGCATCCAATCAAAAGCAATTGATGTTGATTTCAATGTCTAATATCTACATTTATGCCATGAACGTAAATAACTAAAATACCCTTGATAGATTTCCAAATTTAACCACTTGATTTATATTAAAAATAATTGGCCAATGGGTGAATCACATAATGCCATGTCATAATAGTGACATGGCTTAATGTGATGGCATAAAATGTTTCTCTTTTTATATATTATATAGATAGATAGAATATTGACATGCACTTCAAAGAAAAAGATTTCTTTTTTGTGTCCAAATCGAATGAAAATATTCTCTATTTTAGGAAGAATTTTTTTTAATGATTTTTGGTGAAAAAAAATAAATAAAAAAATTATTATAAAATATTTGATTTATATTCAAAAAAGAGGATTTTATTAAATAAATATCATATTTGTTTATATTAACTCATCATGAACAAAATTATAATATTCTTTTTCAATTTAACTTATTTAATTTTGAGAAGAAAAATCAAAATCCAAAAATAACTAACAATGTGTTAAATGAGTTTTTTTTTTCCAAACACTACACTCCCTCATCAAACCCAAGTCCAACCCACTTCTTCCTCTCCCTCTTTCAAACTACCTATTTATACTACATTTATTTTTTAGAATATTGACATGCACTTCAAAGAAGAGAATTTTTTTGTCCGAATAAAATAAAAGTAATATCTATTTTTGGAGGAATTTTTTTAATTATTTTATGTGGAAAAAATTTATTATAAAATATTTGATTTATATTCAAGAGAGAGAATTTTTTTTCTGTGTCTGAATCAAATGAAATTAGTCTCTATTTGTAGAGGAAAAAAAATATGAATTTTTGTGTAAACAATTTTTTTTAAGATTAATTTATTATAAAATAATTGAGGTCAAAGAATTTGGGGGAAATTTTTTTCGTAAATTAAGTCATCCAATAAAAAACAATTGAAGTTGATTTCAATGTCTAATATCTACATTTATGCCATAAACGTAAATGACTAAAATACCCTTGATATATTTCCAAATTTAACCACTTGATTTATATTAAAATAATTGGCCAATGGGTGAATCACATAATGCCATGTCATAATAGTGACATGGCTTAATGTGATGGCATAAAATGTTTCTCTTTTTATATATTATATAGATAGATAGAATATTGACATGCACTTAAAAGAAAAGGATTTTTTTTTTGTGTCCAAATCGAATGAAAGTAGTCTCTATTTTTGGAAGAATTTTTCTTATGATTTTTGGTGAAAAAAATTAAAAAAAAATTATTGTAAAATATTTGATTTATATTCAAAAAAGAGGATTTTTTTTTAAATAAATATCATATTTGTTTACATTAACTCATCATGAACAAAATTATAATATTCTTTTTCAATTTAACTTATTTAATTTTGTGAAGACAAATCAAAATTCAAAAATAACTAACAATGTGTTAAATGAGTTTTTTTTTCCCAAATACTACACTCCCTCATCAAACCCAACCCACTTCTTCCTCTTCCTCTTTCAAATTACCTATTTATACTACATTTATTTTTTAAAATATTGACATGCACTTTAAAGAAGAGAATTTTTTTTTTTGTTCGAATAAAATGAAAGTAATATCTATTTTTGGAGGAATTTTTTTAATGATTTTAGGTGGAAAAAAAAATTATTATAAAATATTTGATTTATATTCAAGAAAGAGTATTTTTTTCTGTGTCCGAATCAAATGAAATTAGTCACTATTTGTAGAGGAAAAAAAATTATGAATTTTGGTGTAAACAATTTTTTTTTAAATTAATTTATTATAAAATAATTGAGATCAAAGAATTTGGGAGAAAAAATATTCATAAATTAAGGCATCCAATCAAAAGCAATTGATCTTGATTTCAATGTCTAATATCTACATTTATGCCATGAATGTAAATGACTAAAATACCCTTGATATATTTCCAAATTTAACCACTTGATTTATATAGAAAATAATTAGCCAATGGGTGAATCACATAATACATAATGCCATGTCATAATAGTGACATGGCATAATGTGATGGCATAAAATGTTTCTCTTTTTATATATTATATAGATTTCAAAAATGAGTTATTTTGAGATTTATAATTTTAAA
Organism: Adenophora triphylla var. japonica; assembly: GCA_022495995.1. Classification (NCBI taxonomy): domain Eukaryota; kingdom Viridiplantae; phylum Streptophyta; class Magnoliopsida; order Asterales; family Campanulaceae; genus Adenophora; species Adenophora triphylla. The sequence continues at coordinate 314,850 of JAFEMH010002597.1, forward strand.
ATTGAATTATTTGAGAAAAAAATCTACCCAACCATCACCACCGCCACCACCCAAAACCATCGCCACCGTCGGGACCACGACCACTATCCAAAACCACCACCACGACCACCATCCAAAATTAATTAAAAGTCATCTAATCAAACTAATCAACAAAATATGAGAAATTTCAAGCCCAACACATCGAATTACCTCTCAAATTTTAGACTAAAATTTATCAAATAAATCAAGTAGAACATAGGGTTTGATTGTGGAATGAGAAGGAGTAAGGCGAGAATTGGCACCCAAACGAACGATTTGCGATGCCGTCGACGTAGATCAGACAAATAAATTCGAAGGTCTCGAAGAACATAAACATAAAGAATAAGATCGAACACTAACTACTACTTCCATCTGTAATGCTCGATATTTCATTCAAATCAATCCACAAACAAGCCCTAAAACAATCCAAACAAATACCAAATCCAAAATAGAAAAATAAACACAAATTGTAGAATCAAGCACCTTAAAGATGAGAGTGGCGGGCATAAGAAAGGATGGTGGGGTACGATCAAAGTTAGGTTAGGGGAGGTGGGGTGGGGCGCATAGAAGGAAAAATGGGAGTGGGGCGCAGGAAAGGGGAGTGAGGTGGGGTGGGGCGGAGGGAAGGGGAAAGAAAGATAATTGTTATATAGACCCGTGAAATTGTTGAATAAATCCATATCATTAAATTCACCCTCTAAAAATTAAAACAAACCTCTCCCTTTTCCTTTATACTCCATATCTCATTTAATCCCTCCGTCCCAATTTAACTGATACCAAAATTTTGGACACACAGATTAAGGAAAAGTAAGAGAGAGAAAAAATGGAAGAAAATGTTGTGAGTATGAAAAATTAAATATGAGTGAGAATTAGTGGGAGGAATAGTTAGGAGAAAGAATGTTGTGAGTGTAAAAGTGAAATAGGAGAGAGAATATTGTGAGTGTAAAAGTGAAATAGGAAAGAGAATGAGTGAGGAAAATAATAAAGATTCTCTTCCATTTTGGACAGTATCAATTGGACTGAGACGGATAAAAAAAGCAATAAATATCAATTGGACTGAGACGGAGAGAGTATACCTTATCTCTCACCCACCCACCCCCACCCACACCCACACCCATTAACCAAACATACTCTCTCAGTCACTCAAACCCATCAACATTTATTGAATTTTAGAGAGAAACATTAGAAAACAAGGTAATTTTGGTTCAATTCGTTTGAAAATTACTTTCTAGGGTTTAATTCGTTCGATTAATGTTTTAATTTGAGAATTTTTGGGTTCAATTTGTTTCAAATTCTGGGTTTTTGGTGGTTCGGCCAGTGCTGATCGAAATTGTAGATCTGTTCAGCCAATAGTGACCGAACTTCTTGAATAAGTTCAGCCACACCCGGCTGAACTCCTTGAAAAAGTTCAACCACTACTGGCTGAAATTTTTGAATAAGTTCAGCCACACTCGGCCGAACTTCTTGAATAAGTTCAGCCACACTCGACCGAACTTTTTATCTATTTAAAAATACGTATATTTTCTTGTCTAGTGGCACTGAAGATTTGGACTCTTGATCCCAACTCTACTGATTTCAGGTCAACAATGACCGGAGCTTAAAGTTTGGTTTTCATCTAGAGAAGAAGGGCATGCTGCAATCTAATTACCCAAGGTTTTGAGCTTAGTTTTGAAGGAGCTGTGGGATCCCAGAGCTTAGTCTTGTCTTACAACAACACATTGCATTACATGTTTTTTTCCCTTGAGCCTTTGTTTTCTAACCATTGCGTCGAGAGTCTTTATTTATTTGATTGTTGTACATTACCATCTTATTCAACTTCATTATTAACGAATTATATGCGTTGTTTGCTTTTAAAAAATATAAGTTGTCTTAGTATTCACTCATCCTCATTGACAATTTTTTTTAAAAAAGTAGTAAAAACAAATTAAAAAATAACGAGTTGACTCGGCAGTGCAAATATTGCCGGCACAAAATAGAGGGGAGTCTAAAGGAAGAAAATATAAAATGGGAAAACAAACGACATGTTTTTAAATAAAATGCGTACATTTGAATAAGTTCAGATGACAAGTTTTTTAAAATACGTCCATTTTCTTGTCTATTTAAAAATAAACGACATGTTTTTAAATAAAAAAATAATTTTATTTAAATTTTACCACTATTCTAAGGTCAAAACAATGTTATGTATCCAAATAATAGGCCAAAATATTTGATTTTTTTTTCTAAATTACAAAAGTTCGGCCGATACTGCTGAACTTATTCAATAAGTTCAACCAGTAGTGGCTGTACTTTTTCAAGAAGTTCGGCCGGGTGTGGCCGATTCTGGGCAAAAAATCATCAAACTCTGGCCGAATTTTTGCCACGAAAACAGAATATTTAAGACAACAATTTAACACATTTATATGGTTAGAAAGTGAAGAAGTATATATGAATGAAATTAACAATGAGTTTTAAAAAAGAAATATATAAGAATGAGTGTATGAATTTAAGGGTATTAGTGTCATTTCATGGCAATTTTGAAATTTTAAATTTACGGATTTACTGAACAATTTTACGGGTCTATATAACAATTCTCGGAAAGAAAATGTCGGAGGGAGGAAAGATGTTTAACTTATAAAAATGGGAATTGATGAGATAAAAAAGGGTTTGGTGGGTTATAAATGAGGTGGGTTGAAACATAAAGACCAAATTATCCTTATAAGTTTTATATGTGCAAGGTATGTTAAGACTTAACGAATTTTTCTAACATTTTCGTCAAAAAACCCTAAATTGATTAACATTGATAACTTTGAACCGTAAATTGACAAAATTAGAATATCAGACTCTCTGATTGGCACAAAACCCCTAAAGCTTTTGACCATAACTTGTCATTTCCCTTTTTAACTAAATTTATATTAAATTGACAATGTTGGCTATGGATTGCAAAAAATATATTATTGGAAAACACATTACAACTATTGACAAAATATGGGTAATCAATTTGCAATTTGCGTTATTTGTAATAGTGTAGGTTTGATAATCCAATTGATGATGCCCAAAAGATATACTCCCCCCGTCCCTTACTTATTTCCTTTTTGATCTGTCACAGTTTAATGGAGACTGTCCAAAATGAAAGAGAATCTTTACTATTTTTCCCACTCATTCTCTCTTCTATTTTACTTTTACACTCACAACACCAATCAAATCACTATTTCTCCCACTCATTCTCTCTCCTATTTAATTTTTCATACTCACAATATTTTCTTTCATTTTTTATTTTTCTTACTTTTCCTTAATCTGTGTACCCAAATTTTTGATATCCATTCGGCTGGGACGGAGGGAGTATGAACCATTTTAAAAGTCAAAATTTATGATTTACTTTTATATGCTAAAATGCTATACTTCAAATAGTAGAAAGTGTAAGGACGGAATTGCAAAAAGGTAGATATGATGAAGGACAATAGGGAATAACAAAAAAGAGGGAGGAATCAATTGCAACGTCTCCTTCAGTAGCCTTAAAATAGTACTCGTAAAAGAAAAGGCCATATTTGTGCTAGGGGTGTAAACGATTCGATTTAGCTCGGTTTGGGAAAATTTTGAAGCTAAATCGCTAGTATCGATTTGGAGAAATTTCAAATCGAGTTAAACCACAAAAAACTTCAAATCGAGCTAAGCTAAACCGCCATGGTTCGGTTTAGCTCGGTCTAAACCGCGGTTTGATTATACGGTTCAGACCGTAGTTCAAACCACGGTTCAAACCGCCCGAAGTGGGATCTTCTACAGCTTTGACTAAATATAGCAAAAAGTGAAAAATTAATGTTAACAATTTGAATAGAAATAAATAGAAAATTACCAAATTAATCAAAGGAATAACATTAATTTGAACTCAAATTAATCAAAACTTACTAAAGCAGACGGAGAAAGAGGAGTGAGGGAAGCCGGAGAAGGTGAGACAGAGCCGACGAAGGTGAGGATCTGGCGATTGGCGAAGGAGATAAGACCGATGTAGACGCCGGAGAAAGAGGGGTGAGGGAAGCAAGGCAGCGCCGCGGAGAAGGTGAGAGGCAGAGCCTGCCGAAGGCGAAGCTTCTGGCGGATGGCGATGGTGAGGTTCTGGCGTGGCGAAGGTGAGGTAGAAGACGGGAAGAGAGAGAAAGAATAGAAGTGAAATGAAATGAAATGAAATCTGAATAAGAGTGAGGAGGAGGCGGATGATATCTAATTATCTTATTTAGGGTTTTGAGAAAATGAAGGGTTTAGATTAATTTTATTATGAATGGATGGATAGGATTAAAATTTCAGTTAGCTCGGTTTCATAGCTCGGTTCCATAGCTCGGCTTGATAGCTCGATTTCATAGCTCGGTTTAACGGCTTCAACGGTTTAGCTCGGTTCGGCTTGGTGCACTCAGACCGCAAACTAAACCGAACCGACCGGTTTGGGAATTTTTCAAACCGAGCTAAACCACATAAAATTAAAAACTGAGCTAAACCACGTGATTTAGCTCGGTTCAATCTCAAACCGCGATTTGAGCTAAACCACTTGCACCCTAATTTGTGCCCTTGTTTTATTTCAGAACGACTGTTCCTCTTCCCGCCAGTTACACAAATATGGCAGTTTTCCTTCTCTCTCACACACTCTCCCTTTCTCTCTCTCTCTCTCTCTCTCTCTCACACACACACACACAGTAATTACAAGACTAAAAGGGACCCTCTCTTTCTTCTACATTAGAACTAGCTCCTCCTTTGTAAGTGAGATGAGATCAATGGAGTTTTACTATTACACTTCATGTGTGGCACAAAGAACTCGACTTCGAAGAACAAAGTTTCAAGAAAAACATGAACAAGGATCAAGCAGCAGAAATAAGCAACCATCTGCTGGTTCTTTTCTTACGATCTCTCTCTCTCTCTCTCTCTCTCTCTTAATCTGCTGGTTCTTTTCTTAGAATTTTCCCTTTTTATTCTTTAAAGGGTAATGGGTTTTGTATATAGTGTCAAAAAGACTCTGCAGTAGTATGTGTGTGTGGGCATGTGTGTAGATACATATATGTGTCATTCTCTTTCATTTAATCGATTACCAACTGCAATTTTATACTCATGATTCATGATTGAGATAAATGTCCTTAATTTTTAGGGTTTAATGAGGTGAAAAAGAAGGAAATGAAGAAAAATAAAGGGCATGGAAGCAGAAAATTAGGGCTAGCTTCAAGATCCAAGGGTGATTCAAGAAAATCAGTTTATGGTTCTAAGAAATCTCCTGATGATATAGTTGGTATTCTCTTAGTTGCTCAATTTTTTTGCTAGATAAATGTAGTTCTTGTGTGTACATATACTCCCTCCGTCCATTTACATGGTTCACACTTTCTATTTTGAGTGTTCATTTACATGGTTAACACTTTGTTTCTTTCCTAAAATGGAAACTTTATATTATTAAAATATTAACCCTACCCCACTATAATTTACTATTCTCTCCACTCATTCTCTCCTACATTATTTTAATACTCACAACACCATTATAATTTACTATTCCCTCCACTCATTCTCTCTCCTATTTTACTTTCACACTCACAACACTTTCAATATAATACTCCCTCCTTAATAAACGTGTAAACAGTAACCGTGAACCTACTAAATGGACGGAGGGAGTATGTGTTTGTCCTTGTTCATGGTTCTAAGAAGGTAATATCATGAAATACTCCCTCCATCCCAAAAATGTCCAAATGTACTCTTGATCAAGAGCAAATTTGAATTTTTTTGTACATTCCCTTTGGGACGGAGAGAGTATAAACGAGAGCTTGCATAATTGTATTCCATAATTGATATTGGAATTTATTTCGATGTATGTACTCAGAAATTGACAGATATGAGTTTCTAAAGGATGTACAATCCCGAAAAGGTTGTAATGAAGCTACAAACTCTAACCAGAATAGCAGGGTGTCCTGTTCTTCACTTGATGTCAGTTCAGAATCCGGATCTTTTAAACTAGAAGGTGACAATATAATTCCTTTTCTTTTTCTCGTTAGACTTTGCGCAGGACTTTGTTTATGTAACTCCTGAGAAAAATAAACTTGCATTGAGGCATGAGGGTCTTATGGAATCAGTCCTTTTCATTTTCCCTTTACTTGAGAAAATGTAATCCTATAGTATATAAAACCCTGCATAATATGTACTCCCTCCGTCCCAAAATGAATGTCCGAAAAATTTTCAAATTTGCTCTTGATCAAAAGCAAATGTGAAAAGTTTTTGGACATTAATTTTGGACGGAGGTAGTACTGGGTAGTTTTGGGTATTTAGTCTTTTGATTCAGACATATATACAATCTTTACATGTAGCCCTTGCCTGCTTTTGTTAAGTCAATGTCTTTTTTTCTTCTCTCTGCTCTTCACCATTTGCATGATTCATGACTTCTTGTTGAGCAAATGAATATACTCCCTCCGTCCCATAATAAATGTTGTATTCGATTTGTCAAGGTTTTAAAGAAATGTTCTTTAATTGTTTGTACATTGCTTATGACTGTTTCCTTTTCTAGAAAGGTGACATTTATTTTGGGGCGGACAAAAAGGGAAGTTCGACATTTAATATGGGACGGAGGGAGTAATTGATATGACTTTTGTTATGTCATTTCTTTATATTTAAATATTCTTGTTTCAGGAACTGATGATGTAGATGTGGATGTATTTTCCGAAAATGATTGTAGAACCGTTGAAAGGGTTGTCAAGAAAAAAGACAATCGTTGTAAAGATGTTGAAGTGGAAAAAACTAAGGGAAATAACCACAAAGGAGTGAATATTGGGGCTTGTAGCACGTTAAGGAACAACACTAGTCAGGTCGAAGAAATCGTTGTTTCCTCTGACTCAGAAGAAAACACGGAAATGGAGCATTCCAGTTTTACTGTCAGTTTGGAATCCGGATCTTTTGAAGCCGAAGGTGATAATCTTTTTCCTTTTCAGACTTTGAGTCTATCTGCCTGTTTTTGAAAAAAAAAAATACGTTGAAAAAAACCCTGTGATGGATCAAATTCCTTGATACTTGAATATTTTTCTTTCAGGAACTGATGATGAAGATAATGTGGAAGTATTTTCTAATTATGATTGTAAAACCACTGAAAAGGTTATCAAGAAAAAAGATGGTTGCCTTAAAGGTGTTGAAGTGGAAAAAACTAGGGAAAAAAACAATCACAAACGAGGAAATATTGCTGGGGCTAGTAGCAGGTTTAGGAAAAACGCTACTGAGGTCGAAGGAATTGTAGTTTCCTCTGGTTCAGAAGATTGGGATGAATTTTCAAGTTTTAGCGATTACAAGAGTGAAGACTCTGATGAACATTCATTTTATAGTGATAGTGAGAGTGAGGACTCAAAAGATTCAGACTTTGTGGGGGAGTCGAGTTCAAATTCAGAGGAGGTCAATGAAGAGACCACAGAAGAATTAATTTCAGATAAAGAAAGTGAAAAGAGTGAAGATGAAGGAGAATTTGGTGAGACGGAAGCTTTGAAGAAGAATGATATTTCTAGTAGAACGATCATGAAACCATGTCTAGAAAGGAAGAAAAGAATGCTTCAGTCAGATAATATAAGCTCGTGTGACATTGATGATGGGCCTGTCAAGAAGAGTCAAGCTAAATCTCTGAAGATGATGGGCCATAGGTAAGTTTGTGGCAAAAGGCTTTAGCATCTTAGCCAGAACGTACAAACACTTGAGTCGTTATACCCCCTCCGTCCCGAAATGAATGTCCAAAAAACTTTCAAATTTGTGCTTGATCAAGAGCAAATTTGAAGATTTTTTGGACATTCATTTTGAGACAGAGATAGTGTTTTTTTTTTTTCTGAAAAAGTTTCTGTTTTTCAATTATAGGAACAAAGCATCGCATGAAAGAGAATTTTCTGAAAAGCATCCATTGAAGACGGATGAAGTTTTGAGTAAGAAAAAAAGAGGGCATGAGAATGTAAGCTTATGTGATGTTGAAGAAGAGCATGGCAAGAAGCGTAAAGCTAAATCTCTGAAAAAATGCTCAGAACATATGTAAGTTTGTGGCTTCACTATTGTTCATCTCAATTACCATCTTTGCTCTCTTATTTCCTCCGTCCCAAAATGAATGTCCAAATAAATTCGAATTTGCTCTTGCTCAAAATTAAAATTTGGAAAGTTTTTGGATATTCATTTTGGGACAGAGGGGGCAGAATTTAGGTGGTTAACTTTGGCGAATACTGTTTTTAGCATCTTATCAAAAACATACAAAAAATTGCATTGTTATTTTTATCCAAAGAAGTTTTGATTATGTTTTTCAAATATAGGAATAAATTATCTCATGAAAGAGAATCTTATGAAAAGCATGCTTTGAAGAGGAATGGTGTTTTGAGTAGGAAGATCCAGAAACGTCTTGTCTCGTCCCCTCTATCACATAAGGAAGAAGATGGGATAAATTCAGATGGTATGCATGAGAATAGGAGATTACGTGACTTAGATAAAACGGAAAAGAAACACATTGATCTTAGGTGAGAACTCACCATCTTTTTTTATTTTGTTAAACTACGCGATATAATAATCTATGTTATGACATTTCTTCCTCTTTTATATGCAAATCAATGAAAAGTTGTGTATTTGGAGAAGAAAATGAGAGAAAAGGGGAACCAAACAAGAAGAGTCGAGTTTCTGAGTCGAAAGGTAATGTTCTTGCTTGCTATCATAGAAAGTATACTAGGAAAAGTTGTGATGGATTAAAAAAAGTAAAGATTCACTTTGTATAGTCATCATACTTTATGCCCCCTCCGTCCCGAAATGAATGTCCAAATTCCAAAAAAAAAATGTCCCAAAATGAATGTCCAACTTTTGGGGAAGTTACTAAATCCACTCTCAACATACAACAAGTCCTAGTTCATACTTAGACTCACTATGCAATATGGTGAGATCATTAAGGGTTCTTATGTACTTAGGTTACTAGAAATGCTTGAGTTCAACCTTTTAGCAAATGTCCCTCAAAGTGAAAATTGGACATTCATTTAGGGACGGATGGAGTATCATTTTTCACATTTAAATCTTTTTCTTTCAGGAACTGATAATCAAGATAATATGGAAGTATTTTCTAATTATGATGGTAAAACCACTGAAAGAGTTGTCAAGAAAAAAGATAGTCGCTTTAAAGATGTTGAAGTGGAAAAAACTAGGGGAAACAATATTCACAAAGGAGCAAGTGTTGGGACTTGTGGCGGGATTAGGAACAACACTACTGAGGTAGAAGAAATTGTTGTTTCCTCTGGTACTGAAGATTGGGATAAATATTCGAGTTCTAGTGATTGTGACAGAGAGGACTCGAACGGACATTCATTTTCTAGTGATAGTGAGAGTGAGGACTTGAAAGATTCAGACTTCGTGGTGGAGGAGGAGGATAGTCCTTCAGTTAGTGTGGGGGATCTGAGCTCTGATTCAGAGGAAGTTAATGAAGAGAGCACTGATGAATTAATTTCAGAAAAAGAAAGTGAAAATAGTGAAGATAAAGGAGACAGTAATGAGACGGAAGCTTTGAAGAAGAATGATATTTCGGGCAGGATGAGCCAGAAACCAGTTCTAGTGAGGAAAAAGAGAGGGCCTCAGCCAGAGAATATAGGCTCGGATGAGTCTGTCAAGGAAAGTCAAGCTAAATCTTTGAAGAAATGCTCACAAAATAGGTAAGTTTGTGGAAAAATATTGGTTGTAGCATAAAAATACTTAAAATCGTTATATTTTTCTGAAAATGATTCTGGTTTTCATTTATAGGAACAAAGTATCACATGAAAGAGAATGCTGTGAAAAGCCTCCTTTGAAGACGAATGAAGTTTTTGGTAAGAAGAAGAGAGGGCGGGAGAATATAAGCTTGTGTAACAGTGATGTGCCTGTCAAGAAGCGTAAAGCTAAATCTCTGAAGAAATGCTCAGAACATATGTAAGTTTGTGGCTTCACTATCGTTCGTCTAAATTATTGTATGCATGTTCTCTTTGGATTCATGTAAGTTACTACCGCCGTCTCAAAATTCTTGTTTTAGACCTTTTCACACGTATTAAGAAATGCAAGGAATGCATGTGAAATAGAATAAATTACCCTTAGAATAATTCAGCAACATAGGTAATTAAAGGCTTTTACAATAACTTTCATAATCATAAATAAGGGTACATTTGGTAAGCAATGGTAAAGATTCCTAGGTAATAGTAAAGTGACAAGTATTTTGGGACAAGTTTTAGCTCCTTAAACAACAAGTATTATGTAACGGAGGGAGTATATTTTCCCGAAAAGTTTTAATTATGATTTTCAAATATAGGAACAAATTATCTCATGAAAGAGAATGTACTGACAAGCATGCTTTGAAGAGGAATGAAGTTTTGAATAGGAAGATCCAGAAACGTCTTGTCTCGTCCCCTCAATCAAATGAGGAAGAAGATGAGATAAAGTCAGATGGTATGCATGAGAATAGTATATTACGTGACTTGGGTAAAATGGAGAAGAAACACGCTGATGTTAGGTGAGAACTCTATTTCTTCCTTTTTTGGTTAAACTATGTATGTAATATGATACATCTATGTTCTGACATTTCTTCCCTTTTTACATGCAAATAAATGAAAAGTTGTGTAAATGGAGAAGAAAACGGGAGAAAAGGGATGCCAAGCAAGAAGGGACGAGTTTCTGGGCCGAAAGATAATATTCTTTCCGCTATGTTAGAAAATATATTAGGAATCGGAGAAACTGAAGAAGGAGAGGCTCTTAAAGCAGCAGCAGCAGCAGCAAAGCCGTCATCTCCAGAAATGGAACAAATTCCATTGAAATTCAGATTTGAGGATGAAGATGAGCTTCAACCAACAAAAACGGAGTTTGAGTTGATGGTGGATGGATTATTTGATGAAATGGAGTATGTGAAGCAGTTAGAATGCAACCAAATGAGTTCCTCAAAACCCCCCACAGTAAGTCTCTTCTGACCGTTTTTTTGCTCTTTTTCCTGTGTTATTTTGATATTTAAAATATATTTTCCCTTTAAAAATACTTGTTTGATGAATTTGAGTATATACATTTGCTTGTGGTGGGTTGTAGGATGAAAAAGAAGAGCAGGCGGGCGTTTCAGATGATGAACAAAATCAGTATGACCGTTGTCGTAGTGGTAACCATGGGGAGCTGTATTTCGATGAGCCGATAGGATTAATATGTAGCTTCTGCAAAGATTTAGTTCTCGAGAGTAAATTCGTGCTAGCTGATCTGGCAAGTAATATTGGTTCGTTTTCTTGGTTTCTTGTACTCCCTCCTCCCAAAATAAATGTCAAACAATTGACTTGTCAACCTTTTTAAAGAAGGTGCTTTACTAGTTTGTACATTACTTGCACAATGATAAAATTGCACCAAGTCATTTTCCTTATTTAGAAATGCGACATTTAGTTTGTGACAAACAAAATGGAAAGTGCGACATTTATTCCGGGACGGAGGGAGTATCTCATAATTCCTTCTCTTATAGATTTTCTTTCTGGATGTACAGGTGTACCCTACTACAGCAAGCAGAAGAAATTCTTGCAGAGAAAATGAGTTCTTCTCATCTTATGATCTTGAACTTGAAGCTTCAGAGAGTGTTTCTCGAGAGTCTTGCAATCTCTCCAGGGGTACGGTTTGGGACATTATACCTGGTGTTCGAGAGCAAATGTATTCTCACCAACAAGAAGGTTTCGAGTTCATATGGCAAAACTTGACTGGGACCATTGACCTTTCCGAGCTGAAGAACTCAGACCTAAATGGAGGGGGTGGCTGCATAATCTCGCATGCCCCTGGAACAGGCAAGACCAGATTAACGATTGTGTTTCTTGAAACGTTTTTAAAGCTGTTCCCTAATTCTCGACCAGTCATTGTGGCCCCTGTCAGCATTCTTCTTACTTGGGAGGAAGAATTCAAAAAATGGGATATTAAATTCCCATTCCTTAACCTCAACAATCTTGAATCATCTGGTCATGAAAATCTCTGCCTTGATACAAACTTTCATCGTGCATTGAGAATTAAAGCCTGGAAAAAGGGTGCAAGTGTTCTTGGAGTGAGCTACAACTTGTTTGAAAAACTCGCCGGAGAGAAGTTCAATAAGGAGAAAGGGACGAAGAAAAAGAGAGATAAAAATCTTGAAATGCTGAGAAGTATTTTGCTTGAAATGCCCGGATTAGTGGTTCTTGATGAAGGTCACACAGCACGTAACCAAAGGAGCAGCATTTGGAATGCTCTTTCTAATCTGAAGACTGAAAAATGTGTAATTCTTTCGGGAACTCCGTTTCAGGAACAATTTTGGGGAGCTTTTCAATACTTTGAGCCTAGCTTCAGGCCAACAATTGCAGATAAACTTCTGCAAAAGAGAAAGCTTTTGATGACACAAGTTCGGCTCAGTGAAAATCTTTCCAAATTCCCCTCGAAACCCTTGATGAAGCCATAGACAAACTCAAGCTGCTACCATAGCTCCATTTGTTCATGTCCACAAAGGTAGCATTCTCCAGAAAAGTCTCCCTGGTTTTAAAAGACTGTGTTGTTTCCTCCTACATCCCCTCCTCTTCAAAAAAACCTTATCGAAGCATTTGGAAAAGTTACAAAAGCAAAATACTTTTGGAGTTTGAGCATAAAGTTGCAATGATTTCTGTTCACCCGTCTCTAATCCTGCAATGCAAAAACTTGTCCGAGAAAGAA